>CM053788.1:523613785-524213785 GCA_028749045.1 Cupressus sempervirens
TGTATTACTAATTTCTCCTCTAACTTTGTTGTCAATCTTGACTCTTCAGTTCTGTCCTTCTATTCCTTTGTATTATTAGTAACACCTTGATTATGTGTTCTAGGTGCATGCGTATCTACCTGACCTATTTGAACTTGAGTTTCTTCACTCTTCCTTTTCTCATATTTTTTCTCTTCAACTATCTTACCCTTGTCATGTATACATTCCTCTATAGTGACTAAGATTGGAGTACTTTGTGCCAATGTATTGATGGTAGAAGTAGTTGTCTCCTTCCTTTGATATACCACAAGGGGTAATGTTGGTTGTATTAGTATGAATTAAGGAGGGGATGAAGGTGTAATTTTTTTTTATACTTCCTCCCCTGTAGATACCTTATCTTCTTCCTCAATCTCATTCACACTCACCCATATAGGATTCTCACAAAGTTTGGCTTGGGTGGTGGATTCTACTAGTATCTTATTTAAGTCATCCTCTCTAAGGGGGTTGATGTTATGAGTGAAAGTATCAAAAAATTCCTTTATCTTTAAAGTGTCATCTTGTTTGTTCACCTCATGTGGGGGACTAGCACTCAACACTAGTGTATCTAGTACACTCTATTCTATTGGCTACTCATCCTCAACTAGTGCATGTGTGTCTATGTTCATGTCTGTGCCTCGCTCAACTATATCTTGTTCAATGCCATCTTCTTTTTCTCATTTTTTTTCTTCACCTACCTCAATAGGTGCCTGCAATATTTCCTAAGATGTTATCAAGCCATATAGTGATTTCCACATTAAAGTAGTCTTTTGTAGAACATCCTTAATGTTTTTCTTCAATATACTAAATACCTAAATTTTCAATGCAAATTTTCTAATATGTTTCTTAATGGCTTTTGTGATCACATCCTTACTTAGTTCTAACATTACTTGGGAAAGTGTTATTTCTCTTATTTTTTTTTCAACATTCAAACAATAGTACCACTTTTGCTCAACTCTCATACAAAATTTTTGGTATGGAGTTAACAAGTTCAAGAGGAGCCTTTTTAAATATTGCCATCATGGCATATACTGCCTCTTCAACTTAATTCTTTTCAATCTTCCCAAGATTTTCAAACTCAATGTGAGAGAATCTAGATAAATCAACATGATTTCTAATATTCTCACATAGATTATCAAAATATGAAGAATTATGACTTGCCACTTGAAACTGGCTGTTGTCATTAGATTTAGTCTTCTCTCCATCAGATTAAGCTAGAGCAACATATTTTCTCCTTGGTCTCTTCTGAGATACTTCACCCTTACTAGCTTAACTAGCTCTCTTTTCCCTTGGTTTGGATACTTTCTTATCCTTTAGTGTAGTGGCCCTTGTGTTAGCCCTAGTTGTAGGTACAATAGGATGAGTAGGTTTTACAACCTTCTTAGGTTTTCTTACTGTTGGTGCTTTAGCTTTTCTTTTCTTCTTTTTAGTAGTTGTATGTGCTTCACTGGTCTCTTCTCCCTTGGAACCTTCTATAATTTCTACTTCCTCTTCATGTTGGTCCTCTTCTTTACCTTGGGTGATGGCAAGTGGTGCTTGGATAGGTGCATTCTCTTCTTCCTCCTCCTCCTCCTCATCATCGTCTTCTTCTTCTTATTCTTCTTCTTTTTCCCCTTCACCAAATTTCTCTTTTAGTTTCTTTGCCATCTTATTCTTCTTTCTAATTAATAAAGTAGTCTTAAAGTCCATTGTGATTTTTTATTTGGCCATATCATAGTTCCCAAAAATTGTAGCCTCCTTGTCAACTTCTTTTGCAAGTAATGTTTTTATTGCTGCAAAGGCTTCATCAATGTTGATTTCATATCCCAGTTGTCCTAACCATATAACTTTAGGAACTACTGCTTGGACATATGTATAGTTAGTCTCAACTAGGAAGAAAATATCATCAAAATGTTTCTCCACTAGTGAAACTAGTATGCTTGGTCTTTTCATCATTGTCTTCTTGAAGCCTTTAAAGTAGCTTGTCATGACTGACTCAAAATTATCACCTAGTTGCTCAATGAATTCAATTATTTGCATTGAAATGGATCTATTTCCCTTACATGCAACTTTACCAAAATTAGAAAATGTATTCTATACATAAAAGAGTATATATACAAGAATAGATCCAAAATTACATTGGGAACATTTGGTTTCCTTTATGGCTTCTTTGTCAACTATTGCAACTACAACTCGACAAGATCACAAGTATGATCTTTCTTCACTATCTTGTATCCCACATCCACTACAATACATGGAATATTATTAAGCCTATTGGATTGATATAACTTATGTTCTATAATCCTTACTACAAAAGCAATTAAGGGATCTATGATTGTATCTATTGTCATCCCTTGTTTATTCCATATAGCCCCTCACTAGTAAATTTAGGCTTAATTTGCGACGCAAAAAGGTCTCAATTTTGACAAGAGTACGTTGCTAAAGTGACCAAAGTCGTCATTGCACAAATTTGGTCAGTTTTTTGCCACATTCATTTCACGTCAAAATTTTGACTACATAAATGTGGATTTACCGACACAAATTTTGTCAATTACTCTAGTCAACATAAACTATTATTTTCTCAATACTGATGTAAACTTGCCCAATTTTTCATCAAAATTCCAACCAAAGACACTTAGCTTTCGACACTGGTGCTATACTCATGACCTAAAAGGTTGCTAGTTTGGTGTCTCAATTGCGACGAATATTGGTCGCAATTGAGACCAAAATATGTCGCAATTGAGACGTGCTCTCCCATTTTTTTTGAAAGCTTTTCTCTCATAGGAGTGTTCAAAACTACACAAAACTTGATTATAAAGTGTAATTGCTTGATGCATGAGAGTCAAGGTATCATGCACATTTCTTCCTCCACACCATTGTTTCATTTGTCAAATGATTTATTTTATACAAAACAATGGGAAGGAGGAAGAAATGTGCACGATATCCTATTTCCACAGAGCAATTATGCTTTACAACTCAAATTTTGTGGAGTTTAGAAGGCTCCTATGAGAGAAAAGGCTTTGCAATAATTGGCACAACACGTCTAAATTTTGGTTCCTGCAGGGAAGAATAAATTTAGGAAATAATTATTTATCAGGAATGAAAGCGAATAATTTCATCTATTTTTCAAATAGATAAACATGACAAAAAACTTACAGTCCCAATCACATCATCATAAGAGCGCATATATAACTATAACTATAACTGTCTAAAACCAACATAATTTACAAATATCCACAATTCAAATATTATCCCTTGATTTTTTCTTTAATAATGCTCAAATGCCTTAGGGCATTCAGTTAGAAACTTCAAAATTAATGCTATCAAGTTAGATATCATTTCATAGCCACCAAGGATAAGGTCCATAATAAGATTCAATATCTCTTCATCCATAATGTATATTAATGCTATCAAGTTAGTTGTTATATTAATAAGATTCAATATCTCTTCATCAATATGCCTCTAGTTCTTGATGGAGACTTGCTCCAATCAATAGGAAACGTCATCATGAAGCAGGAGGTGAGGTTGAAGGATTTTATGGAGGCATTCGAAAGTTAATTACAGAGGAAGAGATTTTAGCCTGGAAGAAGTTGTGGCCAAAAGAATCACTAGAATGATTGATTGTTACATTAGAATTATCTTCATTTAACATTAAAGCTGCATGCATAGTGGAATGGCTGACATCATTGTTAAGTGCATTTGATGATAGCACATTTGTTTAGGATATACATAGAGAATTTCAAGAGTGTTGTTGACAAATTTTTTATTTCTTTTGGCTTTTTCATGTTGGTTAGTCTACTAACCCTAACTCATCTCATCTAGGTCATATCAAATCTTGATAAAGGCTAGTTTGCAACAATTTAACTTCTAATAGCTAGTTTGTAAAAGTAGTTAAAATAACTTGTTAGTAATACAATTATCTTCATAAGGAGGTCTAATTTGCATTCTCAGTACAACACTCACCCAAATATGCTTTCAAAAGGTATTTAAACAACAATTAGATCTTGAAAAAATTAGATATGAAAGTGGAAATGATAATCAGGTCATGTACCTCTTCTTCATCTCATTTGCGCTTGTTTTCCTTAACCTTTTCGTGAAGATTTGCAATGTACTTATCAAATATCTCCCGAGAGAAGCTTTCATCACTAATTGCCCTAAATATTCATATCCAATATATTTATAGCTACTACTAGTGTAAGGTACATTATAACTACCTTTAATTACTCACAATAAGATTAATTCCTAATAGTGGCTCTTTTACCTGTATGCTTCCACATCTTTGAGAAAAGGTATGCAATCCTCCCATTCTGAGGAAGCAACAATTTCTTAAAATGGAAAAACAATATATAACTAATTTATCGTTACATAGATAGAAATTCGTTTATGATAAGAATAGAAATTCATTCATATTCAGGATTTTTAATGTACAAAACTCTGTGAAATTTTACTCCAGGTGTAAAAGTAGTAGAGGAAAAAGACACTGCATTAGAAGGATTTTTTCCAAAATGAATAATGTAAACCTTCTGAGAATAAAGCAAAGTGGTGAAATCATCTGCCAGCCTTTCCCTCCTTTTTGCTTCTTTCTCTTCCTTTTCCTTTACTTGTTCAATCACTTCTTTAAACACAAGCTGCAAGCAATACACAGGATGTTAGTAAGACCTAACAAAATCATATATCCCAAAAAAACTTGCATTACTTTCAACATTTGCAATTGTTTCAGTTTAACCTAATAAAAATCCATTATCCACTAATGAGAATATACTAATGCATTTGTGATAGCGATTCACTTCCAGCAACTACTTACCAGTGCAAATGAGTCAAAACATAATATAGCTGATGCAATGATCGAATCAGTTAGGAACTAGGGTCATATGGAACATAAGGATAAGATCCTTGTTTGTATAAATAGTAGTTACTAGGAACATAACAATATGTGACAACATTGTTCAAAGGAAAATAAAAAATACTTTTATTGTGAAGTCTTCTATAGCTGAGACAAAAAATCTAGAAATGTAACCAGAACAAACCTTAAGATTTGTTTCAGATGCAACAACCAAATCATATAGTTCCCCAGTGGAGGCTTTGAACTTGTCAAGAGTCCATGCTGATGTTACTGCGAGCTGCAATCATTACATCAAAAAGATTACAATATATTTTACATCCAATGGAAAATCTTAAAACACAAAAGGCACACCTTTCCTGACTCCATAGCATCTTTTATGTTTGATTTGTCCTCCTGGTACTGCTAAAGATACATATTCAAAAAATGGTTACATAAAAGGAATCAAACATACATTGCCTTGAGTAATAATGATTGCAAGCCTGATTGTGAAAGTGTAATTAAATCCTGCAATCAAATCATTAAAATATATGTAACTTTCTTACCAGCTTTTTCATCCCTTCTGCAACATCTTCAAACAAATCCTTGGGTGGTGAACTAGATGTATTTGAAGCAAGCTCTTTGCTTTATGATCCTCCATTTCTTTGCTTTATCAAAGAACTGGAGGATCATAAAGCAAAGAGCCTGCTTCAAATGAAGTGTGTCTTTGCTGTAAGAAGGCCAGTTGCTTTATGATCCTCAAGCAATCTTCGAAATTCATCCTAGTTTTTATGTTCTTTTTGGCGCAATTCTTCCTGCATTTAAAAATATTCAAGTCATTCCAATATACAAAAATAAGACAAATGAAAACTATGGAAGCACACTACTCTCTTATTCTAGACAACCTTTTGAATCATTTGTACTTCTTCCTCCTCCAAATCAGATCTAACATGTCAAAATTTTAGGATGTTCTCAGGTCATTAGGTATGACAACTTTTGGAAAGATAAGATGCTCGTAACCGAAGCCATTATCCACATAATGACAGCACACTATTCATCAATCAAGATAAAAACCAAACAGCTTTCCAAACACAGGCATTTCACAACTATGCCATCTCCAGCGTGCCTTCCAAATTTGAGTACAACAATATGGGTTCTAAGATTAGACCAAAACTAGGTCCAAAGAGAAAGTCAGATAAATTCGCAGGTTAACATGTGTATTCAACACAAGATCACAATTTCCTACAGGCAAGACTTTAAGATAGAAAAAAAAGAATGTGAATTTGAGATTTGCTGGGATACCTTGCAAAGTCATTACAATTTCAGAGATTCCTAACTTCAAAATTCATAAAAGAAATGGAATAATGTTTTAAGGAAGATCAATTGGGGTTATAAAACCCAAGCATGAAATTGAGGAATAGGAGAAAGAATGAAATGTCATTAGTTTATCAATCTAATTTCGTGTTCATGTTTTCTGCTCACCATAACCTTCCCACCCATTTCAAATATTATAATGTGAGCAAATGCCAAAAACTCACCTTGGTTGAGCGACTTTTCCACCCTTTTGATTCCCTCCACTGTTGAAAGAACTAAAATATATCAACAAATTAAGTGTTAGTGAAACTACTTGAATAAATGAAAGGGAAAAGTTAACAAATTTTGTACAATCTAAGGGATTTATTGTGAATTAAGTAGACTTCGAGATCGTTTGATTTCTAACATATGATAATAGATCACACTATTGAAACATTGATATAACAAGCATACAATATATTGAAAAATAACAACAAAAAGCATTACATATTGTAAAAACAATAATATGTACCAGAGATGCAAGGGGTGAGGACGCCATCTCCTATAAACATACAAGTCCCCACAAGGGCTAGTATTAACAAACATCTCTTGGTAAAGTTACTTTGTTCAAGAGCTTCCTTTATCCTAATGGCTCTATTGGGCTGTCTACCTGCAACTTCAAGTGTATATGAGGAGAGTTTCCTATCTTCTTCCTGGTGATTGGGTATCATGCTGACATTTGCATGGCGGAAAATCAAAGAATAAAGAGAAAACATTCCACCTGCAAAATAAATCATCCCTTTAAACTTAGAACACATGTTTTCACATCAAAAAGATCAAACTTTGACCTAAAAACAAAGTGAAACTAGAGTTGTTATAATCTTACCATCTCCATTATCATTGGTCCACAATACAATGAAGACATATTTGATGAGGGGCAAAAGAGTGAGAGAATATATGATCAAAGACAAAGCCACGAGAACGTCATCAAGATATTTGATGCCATCAGGAAAAGTACTCGCATACACATAAAGTGGTGATGTTCCTATGTCCCCATAAACCACACCAATACTCTGAAACACTAATTGCACAACTGCAGCCATGCTCAACATCTAAGAAACGGGATTTGTAATAAAGCGATGTTAGAATAGTTACTAAATGGTCATAAATTATGTTGTTATAGTAAAAGAATACTTTAACTTAAGAGAAAAAAACTATACAATATTAAAACATGATATCGTGCTTTAAAAACTAAAAAGGTACCTGTAATGAAGAACTTCATTTCGACTTGCTAATTGGTTGTCACTATTAACTATAAGCTTATCTTTAAAGTTTGAGCTTCACTTAGTTTCGAGAATAGTTAAATATTCTCTACTTAACAGGGCCAACCACGTGAAGGTGGAAGCTCATTTGGCCTCTCCCCACCCCCTAACATCACTCTAAATTCCCCATTAACATTTAATAACATTCAATTCATCCATTTTTGAAATAGAAAATTCAATCATTATAATCACATGATAACATTCATTAACACATAAAATTCATAAACACACAACATTCATGAATAATTCATTAACACGCAACATTCAAGAGTAAGTCATTCATGAATAATCATCTCTTTTTTGCTTTCTTTCCGTTTCTTTTTTTCATAAAATTTCTAAGAGGAATATCAATGTCCTTGTTAGGATCCCCCTCCTCTACTGGTTCTAACATGTATGTCTCCTCCTCGTCTGTTCAGGAACACCATGAGGCTGCTACACCAAAGGGGGGTCCGCTGCAATAACAAGTACTTCATGAGGTTAAATTACGACCATTTTATATTAGTGGATTATGAGTTTTTATTTAAGTAAAAGAACTATAAATCAAAAAATTAATTTAAAAGAACAAAACATAGATTTTCTTTACCTGAATGTGCCACATGATCTACCTGTTGATCTATCTGAACATCCTTTGGCACTCGTTCAGCATGACATGATTCTATATCCTCAACACAAAAAGGTTATACCAAGTTCAATTAAAGATGTTAAATTGTATTAATAATTACATAATTAGTTTTAAATAACAAATGAGCACCTCCATCGACGATACGATGCACATCAGGGGCTTCATGATGCTGCGTATGATCTATGTCAGGATTAACAGGCTGCATTGCAATGTCATGCACATTATTATCAAATAAATTGTTGCTCAAGTATTAAATTTCTAATTTTTTTTGGAATATTTACCTGTGCACATGATGCAGGAGACTATTCATTTGGGGCAATGGAAGCTTGCCGTAGGCGTTCAGCCATCGCTGCATAGCCTTGCTTGAAGGCAATTTTTTTGTGTTCTTCTGTGGCCTCCACATTAAAATCAACGCCCTACATTTTTTTATTAATTAACAAAATTATTTGCATTTTATAAATAATTTTTCTTTGAAATTCATTTATTGCTACTTACAACGCGTGCTTTGATTTTCGAATATCCCTTAGAGCCAAGTTTGTGCTGCCCAACAGTTTCTAGCCTTGCCTTTGTTGCCTTTGATTTGTCCTACAACCTATGAAAAGTTTGAAATATGTTAGATTATATAAAGAGAATACTAGAATCATTGTGGAAACATTTACTTCACTTGGGTTTGATGTCTTTGGAGGAAAAAATGCGCCATATGTATGGGTTCGATTTCCTGGTCAAAATTCATGGGATATTTTTACTAAGATCCTTGAGAAAGCACATATAGTTACAACTCCACGAAGTGGGTTTGGACCTGCAGGTGAAAGTTTTATAAGGGTGAGTGCCTTTGATCACAGAGAGAACATATTAGAAGCTTCATTTGTCAATATATCTTCATTTGTCAATATATCTTATGTAGGATTTATGCCTAGATTGAGATTGAGATTTATAAGCAATTGTGTTAGCATATGAATTACATACCTTTCATATTTACAATAACAAAATTTAAATACCAAAATTGAGGATTATGCATGGTAGTATGTTGGAGAAATAACTCCTATTTTAGGGATTTTGACAAAATAGCATAGCGAGAAATATTGAATTCAAAAGGATGAGAATGTGAAGGAACAAGAGGTGCAGGTAAAGGTTCAAATCACATGAAAAGTCATTTGTACACACTGTGAATTTTGTTGTACATTATGTTGTATTTTAAGAGTGCTCCCCCAAGGTAGATTTGTTAGGCTTGGTACTTTGTCTCTTTACTTCACTGATATATGTGTTTGAATTAGTCTACACACAAATAATTAACATGTTACCAAAGCTGATACGCCTTTTGTGAGCTTGCAAAGAGCTAAGGAATGGAAGAGAAAGATTGGAAGCAGGGTGATATCAGGAAAAATCTCTTAATGAGTTTCCATCTTTACAGTTTCCACAGGAGAAAAAGCAGGGATTCCCTAAAAAGGATAATCTATTGGTTGGGTATAGACACATAATCCATGTGATCAAAGCTTCAACAGCAACGAAAAATACTAAAAAAGAAGAATGGATTTTAGATGTGGTGGAAATGCTCAGCTTTAAATTCTTTAGGATTCTCAGACTACATTGTTATCTGAAGATAGAGATTAGATTTTGTGATGCTTCACACTTAAATCTGATGTATAGTGTATATGCACTTCTTTTTTGATATGCAACAAAGCACAAAATGGAATTGATGACACTATAAAATAACAATCACTAATGACAACATTATATACTATTATCATAGTTAACAGAATACTATAGAATATGGGATTTGATATCTTCAATGATGGATTTCATCAGGATTTACATGCAGATTAAGTGCAGATTTGATGCACACATGACCCAAAAGAAAACAGGGGATATGAAACTCAAGATAGCGAGAAATTATTATAAAAGAAAGGGAAAGTCAACAAGTATAGTGGTCAAGCCGTTGCCTATTTTTATGACTCAAAATCTAACATGGTACATCATATCACAAGATTCGATTGTCACAACTTTGAGTAGGAATTTCTTAGTTGAATTAGAGTTTGAGTTCAGCGAAGATAAAATTTGAGAAAAGAACCCATAGGAGACATAGGCTCTAAAATTTGTCACTAAATATGAATAAATGGCTTCATTTTGTCAATATATCTTATGTAGGATTTATGCCCAGATTGAGATTGAGATTTATAAGCAATTGTGTCAGCATATGACTTACATACCTTTCATCAATAGATAGATTAAATTGAGCTAGTTGAAATTGTTGATACTAAAGTTGAACCCTAAATTTTCTCATTAATGTACTAGTAGTTAATACTATTGCATACCTTTTTGGATTTGCTGGTGCACTTTCTTCTGGCGGACGTTGCCCTTTCTCCTTTGCATCCAAAATGAACTCATTCCAGTCCCTCAGTGAAACAAAGGGAGGATGCTCGTACTTCAGGTTGTGGACGAGGCTCTTTCTATATGCGTCCCTCACAACCTTGAGATGTCTGGCAGCTTTTTGTAACAATTTCTTACGATAAAAAATATTACTACCAAACTCATGCTCTATATCTTTGATGAGCCCATATTTTAATTTTTGAGATTGGTAGTTCCACCTTTTAAGAAAAAACACAAAATTGTTAGATATAGCTAGTATAAGAAAAGAATTGAATGAAACGAAAAATTTTGAACCAATTAATGATATGAAAAAAATAGTGGGATAAAATTAGTTCAGTTATGATGTACAACAACCTAGTATGTATGGTGGGCTCGAATCTTTGCAGCGTGAGGTCATAAAGCCTCCTATAAAATGTATCATTTCTTGCAAAAAATTTCATGGGATAATTAATAGTAAAAACCATTAAAATGAATCATATGAAAGAAGACTCCCACTTTTGGTTCTCTATAGAAAAATTAGTTAGTATCTTCTACTCAAAGCATGAAATTGCAATGTACCAAATTCCTAAACTAGAGAATTACTGGTATAGACAAAAGGTCATTGACAATTCAGATGATCATACCAAACCCCTAATAAAAAGGAATTCCAGAATAATTAAACAACTTGCACAATACGACACACTAAAGGTCATGAGGCATCACTCCACATCAAAAGCCCTTGCATTCACCACTTCCTATCATGTTTACATCTTGCAAGAAAATCCTTATTACAATATAAAAAATAATTATTTAAAGTACTTGGAAGCTTAGGACATTTCAAAGGCATTAATTCATTATCATCAATCAACAATGATGTCTCCATAGATCCCGTGCTAGAAACACGGGTAGCTCTAGGAAATGATGGTGAATTATCACCAATAGATGTACTATGATCCACATTTGGCAGCGTACCAGACAGTGCATTTCCTACCACAAAAAAAAAAATACACTATGTGATGCATCCCAAGATTAAAGTACATATTATCAACTCATAATTAACACAAAACCAAATATAGAAAAACAAGGATTTACTAGTTGGATGTCCCCTTGTTGCCGACATTGTAGTCGGCAATCTCATACGGGCATCTGTCAACCTCGTAGGAGTCTCCTGCACTAGATGACTTGAACAATACATTGTTAGCAAAGACATTCTGAAATAATAAAAGTAAGAGTTAAGAAGTTTTGAATGTTCAAAATAAAAAATTCCTTCTAACTTGTCAACTAAAAGATTATTTTACCAGTGGCAACCGAAACTC
Source organism: Cupressus sempervirens (assembly GCA_028749045.1). Classification (NCBI taxonomy): domain Eukaryota; kingdom Viridiplantae; phylum Streptophyta; class Pinopsida; order Cupressales; family Cupressaceae; genus Cupressus; species Cupressus sempervirens. The sequence continues at coordinate 523,625,498 of CM053788.1, forward strand.
TGCTACTACCGCCCTCACTACATTGTCCTTGACCACATTCTAGATCAATTCCCAAAAATTCCTGTATAACAAGAATTTAGTAGTTAAAGTTTCTTACAATTCTTTAAAAAAATTGCATCAATAAAGTATTTTTGCACATATTACATATTTTACTTCACAATATAAAAGATTATAAAATATAAATCTTTATTGAACTTTTGTTATAACTAAATATTCATTGGAGCTTACTTCATAACATTGAGCTTGCACTTTCAATTCTGATAGCTTCTTCCTCATCTCCTCAAGTTCCATATTTGCCTCATCCTAAATTTTCATTCCTTCTAAATTAATTTGCCTAATTTTTTTTTTCAACATTTTTATAAAATTGGGAGTATCAACAATATCGGCCTCATCAGAATGCATAGCTAGTGGCTCGGTGGTCACTGCTACTGCTTTACCCTTATCCTGAACATCAAATTATGAGAGGAATATCAGTAAAACTATCATAAAAACTGAAAAACCATAAATAAAATAACGTAATAATATAACATTTTTCAACTATCTAATTTGTACAATTTCAAAAAGGTTTACCCTCACTGAAGAAGGGGTGGGAGTAGCATCCTGCTAACCTCTATCATCTGTCGGATCCATATCATCCTGTCACAAAGATTAAACATAAAAAATTTAGCTAACTGAAAGCAATAGACAGCAAAAAAAAACTTATTAACAAAATGGTAAATAGTACTTACAACCCTCATGATAGTAACATTGTTTGTATCTATGCGATTTAAATGGTAATCAATTAGTAGTTCTTCCCCTGCACTTATTGATTTTATTGCACAAACAAAAACTTCATTCCCCTCACGCGCCTCAAATATGCAATTGGGTTGCTTACTAGTTGAAGCAAGTCGCGTACTATTTATAAAAACTGCAATATTACCTATTTCTTTTGGTCTCCCATCAATGTACATAGAAAATATTTTACTTTGATCATTTTTTTTCTGTTGTATATAATTAGCTGATACCCCATACCTATGCATACTTTTTTTATATCAAACAATCCACATCCAATCATTTTAATTGTAACATGGACTGACATACTTGAACAATTCGACAACTTTGTTGTAACATACCTTTATCCCATCCATGGAAAATAGGCCCAAACCATGTAATGAGGATGGAGCAATGCAATATATCCTCTCATTAACACAAAAATCTATGTTAATTGGAGGTAGCTCATTGGGTATCCATTCTTTCTCAATGTGTGAGTACCGAAAGGGCACCTTGATGCCGCCTTTGGTCTCATCATCATAAGAACATGACCCCCCATTAGCAAGGAAAAATTGCATGCGTTTATCAAATTTTTTTCTATTTTTTTGACCTCTAGTTGATCTCCCTCTTTTAGCCGTACTACATGTAGAGCTTTCATCTACCATTTCCTCATTTCCCTCATTCGATGTAGATAGATCTGACAAGTACCTATTTGGTGGGTCCTACAATCCATCAAATGGAAAGTGAAAGTGACATATATAAAATGTAGTAAGTTGAAAGTGATTATACAATTATATTTCTATACGGACCTTCTTTGTCTATATATACATTATATGATTATATAATGTCTATTTATAACATACGTGCTCAATGATAAACAAGAAGAATATAAGAAAATTATGTCTATTTATTGACTTATACCTGATGATCCATGTCACTATGCACAATCCACGCCAAACGGGTCAAATCTCCTGTAGTCAATTGACTGTTTGCAAAAAGGGTGACAATCAGACACAATATAAGCATTGGTAATTATAAATAACCTATGTTGTAATCATTAGAAATGAACACAATAAATATGTAATCAAATTTCTTGAATATGTTAATCATTTACCTTAAGTTAGCTAAAAATTACATGATACACGTTTGCTACAAATAACTTAGAAGACAACATGAACAATAGGCAACATCGAAAACATGTCAACAGAAGGGGTGATGATGTACCTGTAGTCAATTGACTATTTGCAAAAAGGGTCATAATCAGACACAACATAAACATTGGTAACTATAAATAAAATATGTTGTAATCATTAGAAATGAACACAATAAATATATAATCAAATTTCTTGCATATGTTAATAATTTATCTTAAGTTTGCTAAAAATTACATGATATGTGTATGCTACAAATAACTTAGAAGACAACATGAACAATATGCAACATCGTAAACATGAACAAATTTACCTTATATATGGAATGCAAGATCGTCAATAGAAGGGGTGATGACATTTTTAGTCATTGATTATCTTCTTCTTCTTCTTCATCATCATCATCATCATCATCATCATCGCCATCATCACCATCATCATTTCCATCATCATCGCCATCATCATCGCCATCATCACCATCATCATCGCCATCATCACCATCGCCATCATCATCATCATCACCATCATCATCATCATCATCACCATCACCATCACCATCATCGTCATCACCATCATCTTGATCTTCATCATCTGCTTCTTCATCATCTTCAATATCTTCTTCTTCCATAACATTATACTTTATCAGCCTTCCTCTTGGATCATGTCTAACAACAAATGAACAAACCTGTTTATTTGGAACCTCTGAGTAAAACACTTGCTCACATTGGCTTGGAAGAACATAGGGCTCATCTCCAACTGGCTCAAACAACCTTGTATTGATCATTGTAAATCCATTATCATGTTGAATAACCGTTCTATCTAGATCATTTTGATTTAGTCGTAACCTGTACCATTTGACGACAAATAGAACTACTTTGAAGGTGTTAAATTCACACTCAATTATATCATCCAAGATGCTGTAGTATTGATTTTGAGATTGTTGAGCATGTATGTCACTTCTAGATGATATATTGGTGACCTCGAAAATTGCAGTTATCCCATAATCACAAGTTTTCTTTGTGTCATCCAACCTTTTTATGCGGAATTTGTGGCCATGATAGTACATAGCTTTGTGGTGCTTGACCTACAATTTTTGAAGTCTGTGTAAATTATTTGCATCATGAGTTGATACGAAACATACGTCGAGTTAGACACTACCTCTCCACCTCTTAAACCATTTACTAGATCAACTACCATCGGCATAACATTGGAATTTCCATTACGATGAGCTTCTATAACCAATGAACCAACACCTTCCCATGTTAATGAGCAACCATTTTTTTGACATCGTTCAATCCATTCTGTCATCCAATCAAGATTGTTCACAATATACAAATGTATTGCATCCCACTCTCGACCACCTGTTTCAAATAAATACGCCAATTAAAAATAACTTATATTGAAGATTTATATGAATTAATTAACTACAATAAAATCTTAGATTTACCTCTCACTTTCCTTGATCTACCTTTGCCCATCAAGTACTCCCCTTCGAATTTGTTAATTGAGTTGGGATCCCAAATACGATCTACATGGATGTTTTCTGCAAACTTAGGAAGATATTCAGTAATGTACACCATGGTCTGGTATACCATATATCCCTCCACCATGGAACCCTCAGGATGTGCTCTCTAGCAAACCAAGCCTTTCAAAAATTTCAAGTGCCTCTCAACCATCCACATTGACCTGGTTGGTACAGGTCCACACAATTCAATCTCCTCAACTTGATGTATGAGGTAGTGTTCTTGTGCATTGAAAAAACTTGGAGGTAGACACTTTTGCATTTCACACATCAGAAGAGGAATTTTTCTCTTGCAATATTTTATATCTTCTTTATTGATTTCTTTAGATGACAACCACCTCATGTATTTTCCAAGATCATATATAACCTATTTGACATTGTTGGAAAAGTGGTGTGGGAGAGATAGAGGTAGAACGTACTGCAATATTTGTAAAATGATCTTGTCAATATTTTATAAAAGAATGCAATTGAAACTACATGCAGTATATAAATATATAGTGAATACAAAATAACATGAATTACCTTAATAAATGTATGCCAATCGTGTGTTTTGAACCCTGGCCCAAATTCACTTTTATTTGATATGACATTGTTTATGTTCGCAGCAAATCTTGTGGGAAATCGTATTTTTTTTATGACTTCTTTTATAGCATTGCTCTACTGCTCTGACAATAACCAACTAAGGGCACTTTTATCAATCCGGTCTCCATTGTTATTTGGTCGAATACCATTTTTCATTGCATGGTTGGATTCTTCAATGTCACTACAAGTTTTGACAATTTGATCTTTGTCACACCTTCCATCCAAGATTTTCCATAATGTCTCTGCTACATTCTTTCCAATATGCATAGGATCAAACAAATGCACAATTGGGAGTTGCTCGTAGTACGACAACCTAGTAAATTGTGTAGGATAAATTTTTAGTCCTTTTGGAAGTTGGACATTGATGTCTTGATGACCTTCACAACCATCAATCACATCATCAGTAAACAAAACACAATATCAAAATATAAATTTGAAACAAAAAGCATCAAATGGAATGACATTACCTTGATGATTTATTTTATTGTATGCCAACTTCCATAGGTGAGGTGTCATTCTCTGTGGCTTTGATGTAGTCTCTTCTAGACCATTGAAAAGATGTTTTTCGGTAATTTGGTACTTATGATTTCTGTGCAGAAAGTGTCTATTCTCATCAAACACCTGATTTCTTAAACTTTTTGAATGATAGGATTTCATCTTTGGACCACAAACTGGACATGCAAATTTACCCTTTGTCTGAAGACCTACAAGATCGTGTATAATTGGATTAAATGTGTTAACTTTGACATACCACAAAAATGTGTTAGCCCAGGGACATCATGTATTGTCCATACAAGCATTGCATGAAATTGAAATTGTCTTTGTCCTATTGGTCTACAAATGTCATACATAGTAACCCCATTCCATAACATCACCAAATCGTCGATAAGGGCTTCAATATATACATTGATATCTTTGACTTGGTACATACCTAGTTGAATGAGCAAAAACATTACATAATTATTTTGACCATTTGATGGATTAGTAATAATAAATTAATTTAGATGACCACTAAATAAAAAAATACCTGGAACAATCAGTGTCAACATTATGTGCTCTCTCTTTATGGACAACCAAGGAGGTATGTTATTGTTGATAACAAAAATAGGCGACACTAAGTAAGTAGATCTCATCTCTCCATAAGGATTGACACCGTCTACTACCAATGAAAGCTTGAGATTATGAGGTTCTTCTTTAAAGTGTGGCCATTTTTCCTGTATTTCCTTAAATGCCGAACCATCTGCAGGCATTCACATAATGTCATCTTGACTTCTATTGCGTGCATGGTAATCCATAAATTGTGCTAAGCTATGGCACTTGAATAATCGTTGCAGACGTGGAATAATGGGAATATGTCAAAGAACCTTGCGAGGCACCTTTTTTGTTAATCGATCTGATTGATATCTACTGATATAACAAGTAGGGCATTGTGTTGCAAATTCATGTTGTTTATAATATATAATATGATCGTTCAGACATGCACCTATTGTTTGATACCCCATTTCAATATCTTTCATGATGGCAGATAATTCTCGATACGAGCGAGGTAGAATGTTTGATGGTGGTAACAAACACTCACCTATCAACCTATGACCAAAAATATAATTTCTTAATTTAAAGAATATTAATTGCTACATGAACCTAATGTTAATTGTAAGGGAACTACAAGTAAAATAATGAAAGAAGATGGCATACCTTAACATACGTGTCATTGCTACATTGGATAAACCATTCATTACCTTCAAGTTCACCAATAGCAATACAACGGCAAGAAGAGTTGTTTTGGAGCCTTCATATAGGGGCTGCTCTGCCTTCTCAAGTAAAGGTACATCAAACTCTGCATCATCATCAACAACATCATCATCATCATTATCATCTTGATCATCGTGATCATTTTGATCATCGTGATCTTCATCATCCTGATCTTCTTCCATGGTATCATTACCTTCTACTTCAATATTCACACCTCCATATTCCCTCATTTGGAAATTCGCATTCTCCGAATTGTCATGGTCCATAACATGAAACTCAGGGATGTTGACCTATATGAAAATGATTACCTTATATTAAACATGACCATGATGTCATCATCAAATCATGTCTCATGTAATTTATAAACTATTAAAATACGTACCAATGGGCGATATTCGTTTCCCCCTTTATTGTGACCATGTTGCCTACAATGTTGCTCAGCTGTTGTGATTAGATATCTTCGAGTCTTTAAGCCCTTACACATTTTGCAAGGACAATAACATTTTCCATCACCTTTTCTTTTTAAGTTAGACTGCAATCTAGCAATTGCCTCCCTATTTTTTTGTGCATTGATGTCGTTAGACATGGTCTTTCTTGAATGGAATGACTTTTTGGTGGAAGAAGGATGATTTGTTTGCAACCTACAGATGGAGTAGTAAGAGGAAGACACATATAAAAAGGAGTATGGTCTCTGAACCAAGTAGGAGTTAGGACATGCTGGAGTGGGGTCAGCCCAAGATATTTTGGAATCTTGAAGAACCTGGTAAAGGGTATCTGGAAAGGTGAAAATAAACAAGTATTTTTACAGCTACAAAGGAGGAATCGAGAGCATTATAAATAATGAAGAAGAAACTTAAATCCATACAAGTTCACCTCTATTTACAATTTGACCTTTCTGCAAGTGAAATATGACAATATACAAAATTTCCAATCACATTTTCACTTAAAAAAGAACACCAAATATACCTTTGCTACAATATCTTCTTCAAATTCTTCGCTATTAGATTCTTCAGAACTGCAAGCTCCTGTGCAGAAAAAAGATGAGATGTACTAAGTAATTTTTGATGGGAAATATTTAAACAAATCGACTATCAATTTTTTTTTTTATGAAATTCAGTTGCTTTATTATGCACTAAAGACTTGGCAAGATGTTCCCACGTCTATCTATAGAATGCCTATTTGCATGGTTGTTTGCAAATAGTCTAGTATGGTGCCGCTTTTGAACAACAACAAATGTCACTGGGGCTGGTAATTTTGCTCAAGAAATGCACAAGCCTATTGACACCATAGAACTTTTAGTTCATCATATAGCATCCAGCTGTCTTCTTTAACAAAATCCAAAGAGAATACAAAAAAACTAATGAGCCGTGTCTATCTCAATTGAATAGCAAGTACTATAGTGAGTGTTAGGAAACTGACCTTGCGAATAGCATCCAGTTCATAAAGTATTAGGAAAGTGGCCTTGCTGATTAGTTTAACATAGATTGGTGAACAGAAAATTCATAATAAAAATCTGATTTTTTTCCACACTTGTTCAAACCATATAATGAAACGAAAAAAAATGAATTGTATACAAAGACCATATTGTAGGCTATCCAAGTTGAAAGTGAATAGATGACCTTTATGGGGTGCTGTACCAAGTGGAGCAAGTATGTGAGAGCTTGAAGATGAAGGGCTCCTATTTTGGGGCCAATATTTGGTGGTTTCGAGGAGCCTAGGGAGAACCTTTGATGTTAAGTATTAGTTATGTAGACTTTGGTAAATCTGGTGAGCTTTCTATGAGTTTGTACCTGCTGTATCAGTAGCCACTATGCCCTATTCCAGAACTTCAGTATTCTGATTGACATCAATTATAAGTGTGCATCTAGATGTTAGCTACAATTGATTAGGGTGGCTTTTAGTGTGTATCAGTCTAATTTGACATGTGTGATGGCAGTATCAACTTGTTATCAGCATCTTACATTATTTAGAAGAGGTTTAGTTCAGTGGGTAAATGTTCGGTCATTGTGGGAATGGTATTCTATGCTTTCTGCTAGGTTAATTTGTGTTGTTGCAGCAGTCTGATTTTATAATCTGAATGTTGTATCAGTTTGTTTCAATAATATTCTTGTTATTTTGCTATATTGTACAAAATAGTGACTACCCACCCACACAAAATAAGAAATATGTACAAAGTAGCCCTAAGAATCACTTTCCTTTTGGTTTTATAATAGCCTTGTTTTTGCTATTCAAATTGTAGAGTTTATCATCAAGGCCTAAAAACAATAAAACAAAAAAATAATTTTGGCCTGTCTACTATCGAATCCCAGATTTTGTAGTAGAATGTAATGTTTTCATATCCTTGTTTAACTACATTCAACAGAAATCCCATAGGCTGTCAATTAACAGATGATCTTGAGTTCAAAATATCAATTTTGATCTGAGCTCTACCCATTCTTCTTTTTTATGATGGATGGAACTCAAGACGGGATGCTTGAATATGGAATGTTGAAAATGAAATCTGCAAATTTTATTCTTTTCACATTTTGACTGAGATGAGATTAGTAAACTTGAATATGTGGGTGCAACATTTAAGTAGAGTCGTTCCCAAGCTTTTACTTGTTTTGATGCATGGTATGTGGACTTGGTCCCGAGGACCAGCAATGGATTCCACCCCTTCCAATCACCATTTTTAGCTTCTCTTATTTGTCATTGGGAAGTAACCAAATAAAATGAATAATAGTGCTTAGCATATGTTTTAACCATCTTGCCTTAGTTTTCAAGATGTAGAATTGTGAAAAGTGTATTAAAACATGAAATTTCAATCACTATGGTACATAATCTACATCGAAATGTAAATTATGTGTTACTACTAGATTTGGACATCACTAATCTATAAAAGATTATATATTAAATCTTTCCTACAACCTGTTTAGGTAAAGCACTTTTCATATAATTGTACAACTCTTTTCTTAGCCACATTCTCATCAATTTCCTAACTTTTAACAAAACCATATATAAACAATAAGCTATGGAAGACATATTATTGTGCCATTTTAATTGTATAGACCTTAATTGTCCTTGTTTTATTGTTACTTTACCTTGGGAAAGTAACAACAATAATAATTCATAATTTAATAGAAAGAAAAAAATTGTATTAATGTTTATGAATGACCAACAGATAAATAGAAGTCTAGTCAAAAGTACAGCCAACAATTACAGTAGAAAGATGAGTGCCTAAAGTATCTCCGACTATGTTGGGAACTATAAGAAACAGATATATCAATTTCAAATGCTATCATTATAGAGAACCAATATGGATATCTGTCATCATTAAATCCATACTTTATAGTAGATCTTATTTTCATCAAATAAAATGCAAAAGAACATTTGTCTTTTTAAAACAATATATTACCAGAGATTACATGTAATCCATTATTCTAACAACTGGAGGGTCTTCATTGCAGGATAAAATCAGCTACATAGTATATAGACACCAAGTTATCATACAAGTGAATGTATGAAGAATTATTTACTATACAAAACATTTAACACTGCCAGTGTATTGAATTTTGAGATATATAACAGGAAGCCTGTGAAGCAACTTCATTCACAATGTACAGTTGATCTCCCATGGAAAGCAATAACCATACACTCCAAGTTAAACTTACTATTACATAATTGAACAAATCTATCTAATTTATAAAGATTTTTTAAAAACTTAAAGCTGAGAAAAAAATTAGAATGAGTACAGCTATTGAAAACTTGAACAAGATATAGGTATCAAGTATTTTTTCAGGTCCAAGAGAAACATTTAGTCACTCATTATGCCTTCCTGTTAGTTACAATAAATTTTAGAACCCTCAATAAATCCTTGATGTATTAGATATATATCATGGATAGTGAATATTTGGGGCTTATTTATTGTAACTTTCAACGTCATGGGTTTACAATTTGTGATAATTAAGTGATAGATCTACTGATAGGGTGAAAACAAAACCCACATATCAATAGAGCATTGCAGAAGAACTCGAAGATAATTAGTCCAAGAATAATTAGTAATAGAAATAGATGATTTTATTTATTAATTATAATGAGAAAAAGAAAGAGATTAGGGTTATTGTGGTCCTTGATGAGCTGAGGAAGGACCGGATTCATCACACCCTAGTGGCTGGCAAAATCCCATCTTCGCTAGTGGCAGTGTTCTTGCATCCTCTGTCTCCAACTCTAACCACAATAATTTTAGTTAGAAATCCATTCTCCAGAAAAATCATAAGCCTCTTGATGAACCTCAAACTCCTTTGGATGATAGATTTCTTAATATCCATAACCTCTTGATTCCATACTATCAAGATGGGAAATCGATCATAAATGCTCTGCACAAAAATCACCACTTTGAAATCTAAAATCCATATATCCATCTACAAGTGTGAGAAAAAGAACTCATTTCCATTCATCATCATTTGAACATTAATGGCCTTCATTCACATGTTAAGAGCCCCAAAATACAGTCAATCACATTCACCAATTCGTGTGCTTGTGCAGCTCCCGCGTGCTCCGTGTTAAAATTGTTTGATGGTTGCCACTGCTAAGTGGAAGAGGGAAGCTTATTCTCTCCAAGAGGAGTCAGCTCATATCATACACTCAAATAAGGTCTTGATAAGCCAACCCCCCAATAGCGTAATCGGAAGAGAGATTTTGGTGCAAGCAAATTTGAGTTGAATAACATCCAATCCGAAACCCTAAATTTTTTCATGTTAAGCTCGTGTTGGTTGAAATTTTGACCAACACGGGCATGGATTTTTTTTAAAAAGATATTTTTCTTTCATATTCTAACCAATTTAAAACATTTTAATCGATGGTCAAAAATTTAGGTCAAAAAATAGGGACAAATGTACTAGTGACCCAACTACTCAAGCTACTTTCACAGAGTCAACATAGTGGAAACAACAACAAAATAATCAACTTAGGAGATAGAGGAAGAAAATGCCTTCATTCATATATGCATCCAAAGGCCTATTACATGCCCAGATGCAAGGCCTTTTGGATTACAACCATGTATAAATTCAATTACAATCTTTGATGATCCAATTTCACATTTTGCTCCTACTCTCTAATTTATGTCCCCAAAGACTCTAGCCAAGGTCACTTAAATACATGCATAACCACAAGTTGGCCTATTGAAAATAAAGCTAAATAAACTCTCATATTAAATGCTAGGTGAAGCCATAAGTTAGATCACAATAGATATCTAACACTAAATTAAATGCAAAGGTCAACCTCAATAGGAAATTGCACATAGACAACTTGGCAAATGAATGCTCCAAAAAATACTCACACTTGACATCCAAATGAATTTGAAAACCACATGAACTTGACAACTACACAAACACTTGGTAGCCAAAGACACTCGGTAGCAACTTTGAACTCAATATCCATGAAATGCTTAGCAACAATTGAGAACTCGAAAATGCTAGACATTGCAACTTGGAAGAAACTAAGAAAACTAAAAACATCTAGGATAATACTGCAACCCAAGATGCTCCTACATCAATTTGATATTCATGTCAGTACCTTTGACCAATCATAAACTACCCATATGCCAATGCACTCTAACTCTAAACTGTCTTATGATCTTATGATTGTGCCATTGCCTACTTGACCTTTTTCCTTAGTGATCTTATGATGCTGACCTTATGTAGCTTCACTAATATCCTATGAAAAAGTATTTGTCATAACATCAAAAGATGGCTTCAAACCCTACCAATAGAGACATAAGATAATATGATACAGGGGAGTCATAAGGTTGGATTCCTCTCCCTAAACTTTTATGATGTTATGAGAATATAATAAATCTTTAGATTAGGAGACTCAAATTTTACCCTTATGACAAGATGCCTAAACCCTTATATTGTAAGATTGTAACACAATTTGAAAATGTCACACAATCTCCCACTTGAAATAAAAACCTAGGATAGGGTAAGGATGACTGCAGATTTTATGAAATTTTCATGGCAAGGGTAAAACCCTTAGGGTTTTGAACATTGATGGTAAAAAAAAATTGAAACCCTAGGCACAAGAAGCACAATCAACCTTGATTTTCACTGGTATTTGCAAATTTTTAGGGCAAGTAGAAAATCAAGCCAAAAAAACACTATCTCAAGGTCCTTAGGTCAGATAAAGGAGGGGAGTATAGCTCCAATATGTTTGTAATTTTTTGCTAGAAGAATGGTATTAATAAGGAGCCTACAGCTAGTTATACTCCATAACAAAATGGAGTGGTTGAGAGAAAGAACAAGACCATTGTTGAAATGGCTAGAAGCATGATGAAAGCAAAGGGATTCCTAACTAAATATTGAGGAGAAGCTATAACAACAACAATGTATTTGATAAATAGGTGTCCTACAAAGTTAGTTTGGGACAAGATTCCTCTTGAAGCATGGTCAAGTAATAGATGAATAGTTGAGCACTTGAGAGTGTTTGAATGTGTAGCATATTCTCATGTGCCAAAGGAAAAAAGGAAAAAGCTAGATGAAAAAGGTGTGTAGTGCATCTTTATAGGGTAAAACTCAAACTCAAAGGCTTATAGGTTGTATGATCTAATTACCAAGAATATCACCATTACAAGAGATGTGGAGTTCTTAAAAATTAGTGATGGGAAGGCTCAGTAGATGAATCTTCAAGAACTTCAAGAGAAGTTCCAACCATTGAAGAAGAAGAAAATATTGATGATAAAAAAGATGATGGAGAAACAAACATGGACAATTGTAGATAAAGGAAAAAAGGCAAGCGACTTCTTACATGTTGAGTGACAACTCCAAGTAGTTCAAGACAATCTTGATCTAGAATGCAAAATAGTAGCAACAACAATACAAACAATTCAAATCCCACTCTCACCTCCCTATTGCCAAGAAAGATCAAGCATCTAAGGGAGATATACCAAGAAGAAAGGTATGAGGAAGATTATGATGAGAGTTTTAATTTTTCATTAGTTTCTCATAGTGATCCAATTTACTTTGAAGAAGCTATGAAAGAAGAAAAATGGTGTAATGCCATGGATGAGGAAATAGACACCATTGAAATAAATAGAACATTGGAGTTAACTACTTTCTCTCCCAAGAAGCAAGTAATTGGAGTGGAATGGGTTTGCAAAACCAAGTACAATGCTGAAGGAAAAATAAAGGCATAAGGCACGTTTAGTGGTCAAGGGGTACAAGCAACAATATGGTAGAGATTATGATGAGACATATGCCCAATTTCAATAATGGAAATCATGTGTGCTATCAAAGAAATTGTAGCCTAACACAAATGGAAGTTTTATCAAATGGATGTGAAGTCCATCTTCTTGAATAGTGTATTGAAAAAAGAAGTGTATGTGGAACAATCACTTGGTTATGAAGTCCTAAGTGAAGAACACAAGCTGTATAGATTGAATAGAGGTCTATATGGGCTCACGCAAGCTCCAAAGGCATGGTATAGAAGGATTGACTCATATTTTATGAGCAATGGCTTTAGCAAAAGCAATGGTGAACCCACTCTCTATATTAGGGAAAAAAATGGTAAGGTACTAATTGATGTTTTGTATGTAGATGATTTAATGTTCACTGGAAATGATAATTTCCTAATTGGTAAGTTCAAAGAGGCTATGAAGAATGAATTTGAGATGAAAAACCTAGGTCTGTTGAAGTACTTTCTAGGTATATAAGTAAAACAAATGCATGATGGCATCTTCATCTCTCAGGAAAAGTATGCAAGTTAAATCTTGGAGAGATCCAGAATTTATAATAGTAAGGCAACGTCCACACCAACAATAGTAGGTTTGAAGTTGAGGAAGGAAAATTGCATCAAGAATGTGAATCCAACATTATACAAGAGTATGGTTGTAATTTTGATGTATTTGACAACAATTCAACCTGACATGATGCATGTAGTAAGTCTGATTTCTAGATTTATGGAAACACCAAAGGATTACCATTGGCAAGTAGGAAAGAGGATCCTAAGGTATGTGAAAGGTACCAAGGGATTTGAGATCTTTTATACTCTAGATAGTGATTTTAAGTTGGTTATCTACACTGATAGTGATTGGGCTAGAAGTCTAGATGATAGGAAGAGCACTTTTAGATACATGTTCCATATGGGATTAGGTGCAATTTTATGTGCATCCAAGAAGCAACCTATTGTTGCTCGATCTACAATAGAGGTTGAATACATATCAATGAATGCAACAACATGTCAAGATTTTTGGTTAAGGAGGATCTTGATAGATTTAAATGAAAGGCAAGAGGATGGAATCACAATATTTTCTGATAACATTTCCTAAAATGCACCATCTAAGAATACAATCTTCCATCAGAGAAATAACCACATAGAGATCAAATATCACTTCATGAAAGAGTTGGTGGAGAATGGAGATATCAAAATGAAATTTTGTAAGTCTAAGTGGTAGCTAGCAAACATATTTACTAAGCCTTTGGGAATAACAACTTTTGTGCACCTAAGAAGGAGTCTTGGTGTAGTTAATTTGGATCAAGAGTGATCCTTGCTTTATTTGGCTTGGGACAAAGGGGAGTGTCAAAAATTTGAACTAATGGTTGGTTGCCCCTGGAGCCAAATGCCCACCTACCTACCTGACAACATCTAACTCGGTAGGTGAATTTAAAATATTGAGAAGAGGGAAACGTTCATGAAGCTAGACAAAAGGAATGAATCTCATTCATTCAACTAGTTAGCAGAAGAGGATAAGAAATAGAGTACAAAGTAGAGAAAAGGAGAAGATCAACATATCAGAGCAGAGGTGGAAAAGAATATTCAGAGTTCAGAGGATAGGAGGAAGGTTTAGTTTTAGTGTATGTAACTACACATGTTTGATTCCCTCTATCATTTTGTATGTTCATTTTAGTTTGTCCTGAGAAGTAGTGATTGCTTTAGGAATTATTGTATACAACCTCTAGCACTATAAGTTTAAGCTTAGTTTTATTAGTTGAAGTATTTTGTAGTTTCTAGTTGAAGTTGAATGCTCCCAGATTTTGTAATAGTTTAAAGTAGTTGAATAGAAAGAAAGAAAGTAGGAATACTTGACTCATTGTTGTCTCCTTTCTATTCATTATTGCATGCTTAGTATTTGAGTAGTTCATACTTGCAAGTTTCATCGTTATCCTCTTTGTGTGTTAGAGAGAAAGTCTATAGATAACATACTCAGTTCACTCCTTAATCAAGCTCCTCCTTTGTCAACTTGGTTTGTAGAAGACTTGTTCTTAATGAGTTCTCCCAGTCTTTGTGTTGGTTGAGTCTTGAGCCTATCAAGCTCCACCTTCCATTTGTTGACCGAGCTCACTCAATATCCACTATGCCGAGTTTCACCCTCCTTCAGTGATTGAGCTCACTCAACATCCTCTCATGTTGAGTTGCCCTTACTACCAAGCTTGCTTGGCTTCTTCGTGTGTTCAGTCACTTGGCACCATCTACTTGTCACTTGTCACTATCTTGTGCTAAGCAAAAATGTCACTCAACACCTTCTTATGCTGAGAAAATTTTAAAGGTTGTGAAGTTGATTTGTTCACACTCATGTCATTCTTATTCACAATAGTTTGGGGAATTTATTATCTAAATGGGCAATTGATTTGAAAGAAAACATGCTAGAAGCATGCTCAAGGATTTCTCAAGTCCAAATTTAATGACTTTGTTCCCTCTATACATTGCCACCTTCTTATTTGATTGCTAGATAATGATGATAGCTTATGATCTATGAGGTCTTATAATGTCCCTTCTTTTTTGGCAATTGCTACATGTTTCTCTATATTTTTTCTTTTCTTTTTATGGTTGTGGTAGCCTTGATGAAAAAATTAATCTTCGCTATTTTCATTGTTAAAAAAATAGAACCAAATGGAATTTTTATTAGGCACAATCTCCATACAAAATGCACCAAAGACAAAAAAGTCAAACATGATTCTTTCTCGGATTCACAAAAACACGGCCATTTTTTCTAAAAAAATTTGTTGTTTTTTATCACAAAATATACAGATCATGAAGATAAAATGCAAAAAATTTCAAAAACTTTCATTATGTTTTCACTTTTTTGAAATTAAGTCAATGGTACAATTTGTAGGGAGGATAGCTATGTCCTTTTTATTGTGCATTTGTAAGATGAGGTTCAAAGGTATTTTCCTTTGCACAAATTTGCCAACCAAATAGTCACACCTTTTAGGGTTGGTCTATGTAGGCTATTAATGATGACCTTTAGTTTTGGTTGAAGCAGAGATATGACATTTAACGTAAAATTCTTAATATAATTATTAATAAAAATAAATGTTTTAAATAAGATTTTTTATAGAACATGTGTTTGAAAAGTCTAAAATTTAAATAAGACATAAAATGGAATAATTTTTAAGTGTACACAAAAATATATTTTTAGGACTCATAGAAATAAGAATAAACCTATAGTAATATTACAATTTGACTTCTGGAAAATATCTCCTACTTATCATTTGGTGAACTTAACAAACTTTCTAATGAATGGTTCATAAGACACAACACCTCCAAAGTCCATTTATTCTCATGGGAGATGGAATCATGTGAATCAATACTCATGAAATATGGGTCAACAAGTTTGACTCAAAAAGTACACTCGATATACAATTTGACTTGTGTGAAATATATCTCCTACTTAACAAGATTTATAAAATTTTATTACAATTAAACACATATGCATTCTTATGATTATGATATTTCTTACATGTACATATATCAATTTACAATCACATTAATTTTATTTACTATTCATTATTATTAGTTTTTTTTCAACCAATTTGGTATGAGCCACACACGTGCGCGCAGACACACACACACACACACATAAGTGAGAGTGGAACTACCACTAGACTATTCATTATTTGATTGTAACCCTACCTTTTGAAAAATATTTAAGACAACATGCTTTTATAGTTATAATTTTTTTTAAAAAAAATTATTACTTGTTTCTCATATAGAAGTATTTTGCCATAAATAATTAAATTCTTATTATGTAGTTACATAGATGTCTTTATTTCTCACATTTCTTATAAATGTATTATATTTTGAGATTAATTATTATTATACAATGTACTATTGTATTCACTATGTATCATTACTAAATAGTTTCAACCAATTGCAAATAACTATTTTTAGATCATTCAAATATATCTAATGTTTTAGGCTCTCTATATTGCATTTACATTATGAAAATTAATTGCATGTTTATGTTTCTAAATGTAAAGTTTAAAATATTAAATTAATATAAAAATAATGATATGGAATAAAAGATTAAAGACAAACTTTAAACAACTTGTTTGGGTTTTAGAATAGAGGATCATTTCAATTATTTTTGGTAACTTTACTATTATATAATAAATTAAGTTTTATGGTTTGTGTAATAACTATTCAATAGTGTAAGATTTTTCTTTCTATTACAATTTGTTATTTATTAAAATCAAGAAGACTGGATCCAAACCTATAAGAGGCTCAAAATTTATTGTGTTGTACACCAAATATATATATATATATATATATATATATATATATATATATATAATTTCTTAATTATAGACTTAATTTTATATTTAATAAAAAAAATTGATCCAAAGATTGCAAAATGTACCAACCATAATTTTCCAACAATAAATAATACAATCAGTTGCATGATTTTATAAGTGCAATGAAAAGCGGCTAATTATGATATGGTTTTGTATGGAAGAATAGAACATTGTTAAAAAAATTTGGCAAATGAATGGATGACCTACATCAAAAAATAGAACCAACAAAACTATATTGGTATATATTATTTGTGATATGCTCAAGTAGGTCCTCCATTTACTTAAAATTACTCCACTCTACTAATTTCTGTAATGAAAGTAGCCCATGCTATTCTCAACACACGAAAATAAGGCTATCTATTAACAAAAGCTCATTACGGATCCCATTTTCTTTCCAAGAAACCAAAATGGGAAATCTAAAAAACAACAAAAGTTACAAAAAAGGTTGAGACAATGATAGTGAATTCTATGTGTGGATTACCAATGATATTGAATTCTTCAAGGCCAACCCTGACCATGTGGCATTTGGAGAAGACTAGTGCTAATCCTATGCAAAAAAGTGTGAGGGAAAAGTATTTAAAGAGAGTTCAAGGTTCACAATGAGTTAGTGGAGTTGGTATTGGTCTGATAAAATTTTACAGTTTAAAGCGAGGATGTAGAGCACATCAATTATGTGAAATTGGAAATAAGACAAGCATCACATCTTCACATAAGCATAATAAACCTACAAAACAAAAGGTTCATAAGCAAGCACCAAATAGAAGAACACATCAAGTCTGAAAGTTCTCTCTAGAACAAGATATTGAGAAATAAAGGCATTTAGACACCCCATTAAACAATGAATCAAATATGATTTACATAGGAGATGAGTTCATGCTTACATATAGTAGTGGACTACCAACTCATGACACTTGCAAAAATCAGGGATGCATAATTGAAGAGTAGGGATATAGAAAAAGTGGGTTGATGAATGTCATGAAGAAGGGGAGACCAAATTGATGATTAGTTTCAAGGTAGTTGAGAAAGAGCATCCAAGCTAGTTAGCAAAAGCATAACCTCAAGTAATCAATATGCTTGTATTGCTTTATAATTGTAGCATGTGTGTAAAATCAGGACCACTTCCTAAAAATGATATGAATATTAATGGAGGGAGTCCATGGAACTTGAAATCTGTAAAATTGTAAATGACAAGTTGTTGTCTTAGTTAAACATTTGTTGTTATGAACAAAATAAATGAGGCTTGAGTAATGAGCATTTCAAAATCATGCATGATCATAAGATATTTCAGAATTTGTGAGAATAAAATTATGTTGAATTGGTTGGAGAAATGTTATTAGAGGTTCAAGCCCTTTTGAAAAAGTAAATCACACTTTTTGACAATGAAAAGTTGGTGAGGCTTGCCCTTCTAGCACAACTTTTTGAAGAAGTTAAAATGTTAAATTAAAAGATCAATGATATCTTGCAAAATTTCTAAATTAAACTTAATAAGGGGCTTAATTTGTAGCTATCCTCACCCAAAAAGGTGTAAAACATAGCAATAATAAGAAATTCATCAAACCTCCCTACGAGTATTCTCCTAGATCTAACTAAGAGGTCAACACAACTTTTTTTTTCTTTATAGAGACTAATACCATCGACATGGGGCACACAACCACAACTATTAGTACTACAATAGATTTTAGAGGCTGAACCCATAAGACCTTTGTTTTATATAAAATACTAAAATCGTTTAAAAAAATCAAAGATTGAAAATATATTGAAGACCTTATTTAATAAAACATAATTAAATTATTAGGTAAGAGCCTACAAAGCATTGGTAAATTGTGAGCTTGTTATTAGGGAGAATTAGACAAGTTGAAAATATTCTAATTTTATAACAAATTTTTATAGATTTATAACAAGAGATATCAGACGGTAAAGATTAAATGATTCAATTTTTTAAACTCAAATTGTGATGGGCATAAATTATTTGAGGGACTGACACAATACATTCAGATTCAAAACTTTGGGTTTCAAATTCACATAGGTCCTTATGAAATTTTATATTGGGAACATTGAGGATATCAAAGCCATAATTTTGAGAGACGAGAGAAACTCTCTATAATCTTATTAAAATTTTGAATAAAGGGATACCTATAAGGATTGAAAATACAAGCCACATATGCAAACAACCTCAAGATGTCGAAATAAAATTGAAAAATTCAAAAGTCAATTTTATTCATTGTCTAATTTCAGATGAAAACTATACATATCAACATCTAGTCAAAAAGAAAACTGAAATCACAATCATTACTACATAACATGAAAATTTCTAAATAAATTTATTAATACAATGTCGACCACATGTTGATACCATAAACAAATCAAAGCATAAATGCTGAAAGTGAATCATATGAACATGACATTTTTTATCAAAACTATGTCAACCTACATGTCGAACATGAATATAATATCAATACATCATATGATATCAAACATATATATAACATAGAACATATATAAATAACATGCCATCGAACCTTAGTGTCCATCTTCATGTAATCATGTCTCCAAGCCATCAGAACAATGCCCATCTACTATCATTAGATGGAAGAGTGGTCTAGGTGCTTTTACTGCCCAACCATGGAGTGATTAGCTCATCGAGATTCTCTTATTAAGACAGACTACCCAACCCTAGCATGAGAAGGCTAGCAACTCAGCACAATTGGATCAGAAAGATCTAGTGTAGCCTTTGTGCCTAATCTACTTACATATATGTATAGTAGAAACATACACAAGGATGCGGAAGAGCGAAAATATAAATAACCAATGCATCTCAATCATATGCTTAAATATTTTACAAAGCTTGGCCAAGCATCATGAACCAATTTAGTGTAAAGACTGGTAGGTAAATTTGTAAGGAAAAACAATACATTTCCCATAAATTACCCTCCTATTTGATCCCACATTCAACACTAGATAATAAAATTTCATCACAATTTTCTTTAAAAGATAAGAAATAAAGTACAAAACATTAGTACTTCCATACTTCTTTGCACTCATAATTTAAGATAAAAATATTTAATTAGAATTTGTCAAGATTTCAATCTCATTATTGACTCAATTTCACTACAAGATAATACATCATAGCTTAGATGATTTTTGAACTTATGAAACATAAATCATTTCTGAAAATTTTCTTTATTTCCTATCACAAAATTTTTAGCCAATTTCTGAATATAAAAATATACAATTCCATCAAAATAGAAGTTTATTTTCCTTGGTCATTAAAAGCACAAAGTTTTACTTGAACATCAAAGTACTTAAGCCGCTATTACAAACAATAAAAAATGGCTAATAAATCAAAATGTACAATTTGAACATAAATCTAATATAAAATTTAAACATAAATCTAATATAAATTCTGATCATATACATATGTATATATACATATGTGTATATATATACATATCTATACATATGTATATATGCACTCATAACAACAGAATCAGGTTTACTATAGATTAATAATATTTTATTTAACACTTCCCCAACTCTGTAGTCACCAATTTGTTTTCCTATATATAAATTTTTAGTTTTGGACTATATATATATATATCCAAATTGGTTCTATCTACACTTCTCATGTTTTACTCAAATTAAAGATGATAGGTGACTCAAGAAATTATTCTGAGATAGAGAACAATTTAATCTATGTTGTGTAACAGGCCCAAAGAATGTGAAACTGAAAATATGAAATGAAAGAGAAACTATGGATTCAGATTTTTAGGATACATTCAGAAACATAGAGAATTGATAATAAAAATGACATTGAAATGATACTGGAATAATATGAATAATATTGAATAATACTGAATCAATTACATTGATGTCTGGGCATCTTTATATAGTTTTATTTTCTCTTACAACAACTGCTTACGAGAATAACTTCCCAACAACTATATATTAAACTGATTTTATTTATCTAATCTAAACACAAAAACTAACCTAATTAATGTAATAAACCTAACATTCCCCCCTTATTACATTAATTCAACAATCATTCATGCTAACCTAATTAATGTAATAAGTCCAACATTCCTAACCTAATTAATGTAATAAGTCCAAAATTCCCCCCCTTATTACATTAATCTAACAAAATTGAAAAGCCCTCACCAATATTGCAAACTTCGATAAGCTCCATCTTTGAAAGTAGTCTGTAACTTCAGATTACAAATCCTAATCCTGAAGTTGAGCCTTCACCAATCTTTGAAAGTAGTCTACAAATTCAGATTGCAAATCTTAACCCTGAAGTTGCCCTCCTATCCCAATATCCCAACTTCAGACTATAAATCCTGAAGTTGACCTCACAATAACATTGTTTTCACCTCCCTTACAAAACGAGACATAGTTCCTCCACAATTTCACATCTCCATGGAGTATGCCAGATGCCTCCTTTGGTGATGCACATGAGATGCCTTTCCTCTAAAAGTCCATATCTCCTCCGAGTGTGTCTAATGCCTCCTCAAGTGTCGTAGAAATAATCACCACTAATATGTTTGGACGTCTTTCCTCTGAAAGTCGACATCTGCTCCAAGTGTCTCAAATGCCATTGTTGAAATCATTCCCCCCCCCCCCCCCCGCCCCACCCCTCCCTCATTCAATAGAAGGAAAATCATGTAGGTAAGCCCCCTCTTTTCTTCAGGGACACAGATCTATCAATTCCCTTCTTATCTTCAGAGAGGAATTGGCCAAGCCCCAACTTTACAAGGACACAAATAGTGGTTTCTCATGCAGTAATCATCTCTAAGTGAGAAGTTAGCTTGAGATGATAAAAATCCTCCAACCTCAATTTTGTCCAACCTCCTATTGTTTTAGACTCTGATCATCCAAAATCCATCAAAGGCACTCTTCTCCCCATTGATTAACCCGCTTTGATACCACTGTAACAGGCCCAAAGAATGTGAAACTGAAAATATGAAATGAAAGAGAAACTATTGATTCAGATTTTTAGGATACATTAAAAAACATAGAGAATTGATAATGAAAATGACATTGAAATGATACTAGAATAATATGAATAATATTGAATAATACTGCATCAATTACATTGATGTCAGGACATCTTTATACAGTTTTATTTTCCCTTACAACAACTGCTTATGGGAATAGCTTCCCAACAACTATATATTGAACTAATTTTATTTATCTAATCCAAACACAAAAACTAACCTAATTAATGTAATAAACCTAACATGTTGGTCTTCTTGAATTGAGAGTAAGTTTTGGTGTATTCAGAAATGCACAAGTGTCTACCTCATTCTCTTCCTTTGTTTTCCTTAACGTTGAATTAGTATAATGTTAAAAAAAGATCTGTTTAACACATTCTGCAGTTTTCTTTTCATTATTTCATTTCTTCTTTATTGAAAAATATGATAGACAATAATCTCCAGCTATTTAATGTTTGTGCTGCTCACATTTTTGTCCACAATCCAGATGTGTGAGTGAATAAGTAAAAATAATAATGTTTTATGAAATCAAAGCACAGTATATAGAACCATACATTTTAAGACTCTTTATACCAAAACAAAATGATAATGCATATGGAATAAAGTCAATTCAAGTGTCAACAACAAAACAAGAAACTTCTCAATTTCCTTTAACTTCAACTACAAAATTTATAAGTCTTAATTTATTATTAGATATCAAAGCAAGACACTACGTTTAGTTTTCCTCCCATTCCTAGCAGACACTGATATTCTCAAAAGTATTGATTCATAGGAGTCATCAGTTTCACCTAAGGTTATTGATTTACAAAGGAAAATATTTTCACCCAAAACAATCCTATAATTTATTAATAATATAGTCTTTGTGGGCCTGTACTCAACATAGCATAGGCAATCTGAATGATTAAGTGAAATAGGCATAGCTAATAGCATCAACTCTGATGATTGTAATGGATGATGATACTTAAGAAAAATAAATAATAACTGGAAACAACCTTGGCTGTTCGCACTGGCATCCAAAAGAAAGCAACGGTCTTTCACTATTTCTTAGTTAATAAATTAACTAGAAAATACTTGCAGATTATAATCAGACATTGCACAAGAACATTTCTCATAGACTTAACACTTACCCACATCATCCTAAAGTATCAAAATGATCATCTAACAAAAAAAGAGAAGAAGATAAGAACATAAATCTAATATAAAATTTAAACATAAATCTAATATAAGTTCTCATCATATACATATGTATATATACATATGTGTATATATATACATATCTATACATATGTATATATGCACTCATAACAACAGAATCAGGTTTACTATAGATTAATAATATTTTATTTAACACTTCCCCAATTCTGCAGTCACCAATTTGTTTTCCTATATATAAATTTTCAGTTTTGGACTATATATATATATATGATAAGTATATCCAAATTGGTTCTATCTACACTTCTCATGTTTTACTCAAATTAAAGATGATAGGTGACTCAAGAAATTACTCTAAGATAGAGAACAATTTAATCTATGTTGTGTAACAGGCCCAAAGAATGTGAAACTGAAAATATGAAATGAAAGAGAAACTATTGATTCAGATTTTTAGGATACATTCAGAAACATAGAGAATTGATAATGAAAATGACATTGAAATGATACTGGAATAATATGAATAATATTGAATAATACTGAATCAATTACATTGATGTCTGGGCATCTTTATATAGTTTTATTTTCTTTTATATAGTTTTATTTTCTCTTACAACAACTGCTTCTTTATATAGTTTTATTTTCTTTTATATAGTTTTATTTTCTCTTACAACAACTGCTTACGGGAATAACTTCCCAAAAACTATATATTGAACTGATTTTATTTATCTAATCTAAACACAAAAACTAACCTAATTAATGTAATAAACCTAGCATTCCCCCCTTATTACATTAATTCAACAATCATTCATACTAACCTAATTAATGTAATAAGTCCAACATTCCTAACCTAATTAATGTAATAAGTCCAAAATTCCCTCCCTTATTACATTAATCTAACAAAATTGAAAAGCCCTCACCAATATTGCAAACTTTGATGAAGCTCGATCTTTGAAAGTAGTCTGTAACTTCAGATTACAAATCCTAATCCTGAAGTTGAGCCTTCACCAATCTTTGAAAGTAGTCTACAAATTCAGATTGCAAATCTTAACCCTGAAGTTGCCCTCCTATCCCAATATCCCAACTTCAGACTATAAATCCTGAAGTTGACCTCACAATAACATTGTTTCCACCTCCCTTACACAACGAGACATAGTTCCTCCACAATTTCACATCTCCATGGAGTATGCTAGATGCCTCCTTTGGTGATGCACATGAGATGCCTTTCCTCTGAAAGTCCACATCTCCTCCGAGTGTGTCTAATGCCTCCTCAAGTGTCGTAGAAATAATCACCACTAATATGTCTGGACGTCTTTCCTCTGAAAGTCGACATCTGCTCCAACTGTCTCAAATGCCATTGTTGAAATCATTCCCCCCCCCCGCCCCCCCCTCTCATTCAATAGAAGGACAATCATGTAGGTAAGCCCCCTCTTTTCTTCAGGGACACAGATCTATCAATTCCCTTCTTATCTTCAGAGAGGAATTGGCCAAGCCCCAACATTACAAGGACACAAATAGTGGTTTCTCATGCAGTAATCATCTCTAAGTGAGAAGTTAGCTTGAGATGAAAAAAATCCTCCAACCTCGATTTTGTCCAACCTCCTATTGTTTTAGACTTTGATCATCCAAAATCCATCAAAGGCACTCTTCTCCCCATTGATTAACCCGCTCCGATACCACTGTAATAGGCCCAAAGAATGTGAAACTGAAAATATGAAATGAAAGAGAAACTATTGATTCAGATTTTTAGGATACATTCAAAAACATAGAGAATTGATAATGAAAATGACATTGAAATGATACTAGAATAATATGAATAATATTGAATAATACTGCATCAATTACATTGATGTCAGGACATCTTTATACAGTTTTATTTTCCCTTACAACAACTGCTTACAGGAATAGCTTCCCAACAACTATATATTGAACTAATTTTATTTATCTAATCTAAACACAAAAACTAACCTAATTAATGTAATAAACCTAACATGTTGGTCTTCTTGAATTGAGAGTAAGTTTTGGTGTATTCAGAAATGCACAAGTGTCTACCTCATTCTCTTCCTTTGTTTTCCTTAACGTTGAATTAGTATAATGTTAAAAAAAGATCCGTTTAACACATTCTGCAGTTTTCTTTTCATTATTTCATTTCTTCTTTATTGCAAAATATGATGGACAAAAATCTCCAGCTATTTAATGTTTGTGCTGCTCACATTTTTGTCCACAATCCAGATGTGTGAGTGAATAAGTAAAAATAATAATGTTCTAAGAAATCAAAGCACATTATATAGAACCATACATTTTAAGACTCTTTATACCAAAACAAAATGATAATGCATATGGAATAAAGTCAATTCAAGTGTCAACAACAGAACAAGAAACTTCTCAATTTCCTTTAACTTCAACTACAAAATTTATAAGTCTTAATTTATTATTAGATATCAAAGCAAGACACTACGTTTAGTTTTCCTCCCATTCCTAGCAGACACTGATATTCTCAAAAGTATTGATTCACAGGAGTCATTAGTTTCACCTAAGGTTATTGATTTACAAAGGAAAATATTTTCACCCAAAACAATCCTATAATTTATTAATAATATAGTCTTTGTGGGCCTGTACTCAACATAGCATAGGCAATCTGAATGATTAAGTGAAATAGGCATAGCTAATAGCATCAACTCTGATGACTGTAATGGATGATGATACTCAAGAAAAATAAATAATAACTGGAAACAACCTTGGCTGTTCGCACTGGCATCCAAAAGAAAGCAACGGTCTTTCACTATTTCTTAGTTAATAAATTAACTAGAAAATACTTGTAGATTATAATCAGACATTGGACAAGAACATTTCTCATAGACTTAACAGTTACCCACATCATCCTAAAGTATCAAAATGATCATCTAACAAAAAAAATAAAAAATAAAAGATAAGAACCTGTGTTTATGCAAATGGTTTATTTAATTCCCTGCTACTACCGATAACTCTATGGCTGCAAACTCTTTCAATATTTTCTCTCTTTTCTAAATCCAAGCTCTCCAGTCCAATAGCTATCTCCACAATGATGGATAAAAGAAAATATCACATATGATTTTATTTTTTACGTCCCATCCCATCTTCCACGATAAACTTTTCCCTCCCCAAAACTATATATAATTTTTATCCTTCACCATACGTCTCTTCTTTCCCTTCACTGCTACCCTCCTTTCTCTCAAAAATGTGTCATCCCCCCTTCAATTCCATCAGCACCTCTCTCTCTTAAATGACTCTTTTTCCAAATTTTGAGCAACAAATATAATAATGATAATTCCAACATTCCACTTGGCACAAGAAGTAAATTAAATTTTTAATTAAATTAATTTCATCTCTAACTACTCATATGACTACTTCAAATTCGAACTTGAAATTACTAATTAAAATTAAATTGAGAGTTTACCATTTATTTTAAAATAAAAGTATAATTTGTGATAAAACAATACACATTCTACTAAGTTGTAAATAAACAAATCTATTTCTTTTTATCATTTTATTTTATTCGCATTTGAACATTGGAACTAGCTTTAAAAATAAAAGATATTATTTTATTTTTAATGAATGTAAAATATCTACATGTGTGTGCAACTACACCATACAGATTTTGAGCCAACCCTGTTGTGTTGAGGAGCTAAACTCCTCTACAAAGCTAAACTCCGCCTTCAGTACTTGCACACTCACAAACTCGACATCACCCATTGTGTTAGTAATGTCATCATCATATTAAATAAATAATATCTTAATTACAAATTTTAAAACATTCAACATACATCATCATATATAAACATATAAATGACATCACAATTTTGACCAAGATGTCAAAATCTCATAAGATCAACATATTGCAACCATTCTAATGATTATTAAATTAAATTATTGCTCCAATAATATCAAAAATAAAGATTTTTAAGGTATTCGACTCAATGATTATTAAATTAAATTATCGCTCCAATAATATCAAAAATAAAGATTTTTAAGGTATTCGACTCAAGTCAAGTCCTACATAGTCAATCATAGTCTTAGTCAAAAAGTCAAATAACATACTAAGTCCTAATAAAAACATATCGAAATAATGAGTCGTGACAATATCAATCTATCATAATTTCCTCAAACCAAGAATTTGAAATCCCCTAAATCTCATGCGGGCAACAACATATGACATGTATCTCCAAATGAAAACATTCTTAATCCTGAAAAGTATGATGAAGCATGGAGACGAAATTTTGAAAACCTCTGACATTAGTTCCTACGGAAATGGTTTCTTATTAAAACCATTAAGTTAAGATTATAATAGAAACTAATAATTAAAAATAAATAAAATTAATACGAGATGGTTTAAAAAAATTTATAAGAATAAAAAGTAATAATAAAAAATTTAGAAATACATAGAATAGAAAGTACACAAACAATAGACTTAAATAATTTTATGGTGAGGATGACAATTTGTGAGGCTGACAATTTTTGGGCAATAATTGAGAGCATTTGTGAATGATGATAGGAATTCATTTTTTCATAATCTGGATCTGAATTAAAATAAAATTAAAATACCAAATTTCTAATTTTGGTTTAAATATGCTTTTTGAAGAATGTAAAAAAATTAGATTGGACTATTTTTTGGAGTCTTCCTTTTATTTCCAAACAGACACATAAAAATATATCTTTTCACAAA
The DNA here is from genome assembly GCA_028749045.1 of Cupressus sempervirens. Taxonomy (NCBI): domain Eukaryota; kingdom Viridiplantae; phylum Streptophyta; class Pinopsida; order Cupressales; family Cupressaceae; genus Cupressus; species Cupressus sempervirens. The sequence continues at coordinate 523,653,637 of CM053788.1, forward strand.
TGAAACAATTAGAATCTAAAAATAAGAATGATGTTATACAAAACTTTGATTTGACTAATTCGAAATTCTGTGAATCAAACTGAATTTAAACTCCAGACTACACGGAAATATACAATATTTAATAGACATCTTTATAGCAGCATAATTGAGATCACTTCTTTAATCCGAGGCAATTGGAAAGCAAGACCAATAAATGAGGGCGTGGGCATTACGTGACCAACTAGGCGACGCTTACCCGCCGTTTCGCTTTAACGATGGAATTAGGTTTCCCTTGTGAAACGGCAGTTTTAGCCGTTACACAGTTTCATAGAATTTCTGAACTTTTTTGAACGTTCTTATAATAATATCATTGTTGATATCTATCTCCAGATTTTTCTGGGCCTTTCGGGGATATTTTTGGACAATAATAATACCACTGGTTTTGATTGGCAATGGGCCGAAGTCCAAGATATAAGCCGTGCAAAACGATAATATTATCAGTAATTTAAAGATTGGTCAAATACTCAAAGCTAAAGATAACCAAAGTTACATTCCCTTTCTTATGCCTCATTTCTTGTAACATAGTATGCAAACAATACTTTTATTATGAGATTACTTATGCTTGTCTTTCAATCCTCTGTAACGACTTTTCTTTTTGATATAGATGAAACATTCGTTGATTTTAGAGAATGATATATTATTTTTATCCAGATGAAACATTTGTTGGTTTTAGAGAATGATATATTACAGTTACTACCACACGACGCAACTGGGTAGAGAATTAGTGCCTTGAAATTAATTTCAAATCAAGTACCATGATAACATATTTAAGTTTTCCAACAGTATGCAAGGAGATTACACAAACTAATTTAGGGAGGACGCGTGGCAGGCCATCTTACAAGCATTAACATGGGATTGATGGAATGAAAAACATAAGTTAGCTAATTAGGGTTATTGACTGTCTGTGGGTGGTTTCAAAGTTTATTTAAGTAGAGTGGAGAATTCTTCTGGCCAGGAAGATATGGATTAGCAAATACTAAACTAGTGGCGTTATTGAAGAGAAAGTAAGGTTTCGCACGTCACCCACCTCAGTTAATTTTGTCTCTATGATGGAGCCGCATCAATAATGGCATCGTTGGCGGGTTTATAAAAGTACTTTTTTCAAGGCTCAACTTACTGAGTAGGGTGATTATCTACTTATTAGGATGAGTTGAAGAAGAGAGTGTTCGGATTACGGCGTCTCAGTCTTATAGTCTTAATTTTCTTTTGATTTATCTTGATATACTAATCTTTTAAGTTGTCATTCACTTTGTGGGATCTTTTGGTGAGGTGTCATCCTACATGGCAAGTGATGAGATATTGATGCTGAGTTATGGGAAGATATTGTCGTATATTTCCATTTGGTGCATATATTGATTTGACAATTTCCTGTGAAGACTAAAGAGTCTTGGTTGTCAATTTCTATTGTGCATTTGAGTTGTATTTCAGCAATAGACATTTATGGTGGAGTTCACTTTTGACAAGTGGTGTGAGGTAAACAATGTGTCTAATCATGGTCATGGTAATTTCTATGTTGTACTTGCATTGTATTTGACAAGATGACCATTATAGATGAGATAGATGTTGCCTTAAAAATTGTTATGAGCAACATGTCATCCAGAATAAGTAGGTTTCTTGCATTGTGACACAACTTACCACTTATGTGTTGAATATAATTTCATCAGGCGATCAGGGTATTGAATAACTCGGGCCAGAGGCTCACCTAACTATCCAACCACCTCACTAAGAAATACAATGAAAGAAACAACATAAAGAACAACCCTAAGGAGAAGAAACAACAATTACTTTATTGATTCATTAAATTATCAACATACATGCCCAACCACAAGGCCCTCTAGGTTACAACCAATACAAAGGTTTTATGAAATTCCAAACTTAAAATTTTCACAAGTCCATATTTCAAACTTTCATCCTCCTCAACTTCACACTCTCTTTCTCACCTATCCTAACCTAAACACCCCTATTTATACTTGCTAAATTGACTTATAGAAGATTTTAGATTATTACATAATAAAAGGCCATCAAAATGGTCTGCACTCATTCCAAGACAAGATCCTTACATTAAATTCATGATCCAAATTAAATACATGAGTTATTTCAAACTAAGAACCAATCACAAACAAACTTGGTCAAAGATGAAACCAAACATCAACAAATATCAAGTTCACTCAGCCCACGAAGGAATGCTTAACAAACACTAGACAACACAACACATATAGAAATGCTTGAGTAACACTGGAAAACTCCACACATATAGGAACTCAACAATGATTGCAAGTCAACAACCACTAGAACTCAACATTATTAGGTAGAATGAAAATGAATGAGGATAGCAAGGCAGCCCATGATGCTCCTGCATCAAACAATCAAGGTTGAAAGAAATGATTCTCCTGAATTATGCAAGTGTCACAACCTAAGTTACATCCAACTCAGATTGAGAAATCCATGTAACATCTTCAACTGGTTTGTTCTTCCACTTCACCAAATATTCATTGTAATCTTTTTGCCTTATTCTTTTACCAAATCTTTGATCCAATATATGTTCAACCTCTTCAATTTATTTTTTAGGATAATCATTTAGTACAAAAACTTGATCATCTATCTCATGATACTTCTGTAAATCAACAACATTAAATATATAAGATATATCCATGTCATCAGGTAACTCTACTTCATAAGCATTACCAGTGTAAAACTTTCTTAAAATTCTATAAGGACCAAACTTCTTCATCATCATCTTGCTCTATGTTCCAACAAGAAATCTGTCTTTCTTCAAATGAGCCATCACCTCATCACCAACTTCAAAAATATGATTTATGCTAGACTTATCAATATTCTCCTTATACTTCTAATCACTTTGTTCCCATCTTAACTTCACTTCCTTATGTAAAGACTTCATAAAAAGAAAATACTTCACATTCAACACTTCTCTTTTCTTCACCAACAACATCCATCAATTATGATATACCTCTAGGTTGCATTCTAGTAAAAATCTCAAAAGGTGTTTTTCTTGTACTCTTATTCACAAAATTATTATATGCAAACTGCGCTTGTGCCAATACCATATCCCAATTATTCATCTTATCTCCAACTAAACATCTCAACAAATCACCCAAGCTTCCATTCACAACCTTTATCTATCCATTTTCTTGTGGATGGAATGTAAGACTAAATTTCAACTCAATATCCATTTTCTTCCACAAAATCCTCCAAATATAACCAATAAATTTGTTATCTCTGTCAGAGATAATACTTCTGGATAATCCATACAATCTAACAATCTCTTTGAAGAAAAACTCAACAACATACACAACATCTGAATTCTTCTTATATGGTATGAAATGGGGCATCTTATAAAATCTATCCACAAAAATAAATATGGAATCATACTCTCTTGTTGTCTTAGGTAATCCAAGAAAAAATCCATACTAAAGTCACTTCAAGGTTTCTTAGGATTAGAAATAAGTGTATACAATCCAATATTCTAAGTTACTCCTTTTGCACCTTGACAAATTCTACAACACAAACTTTTGAACATCCTTATACATCTATGGCCAATAATACTTATCCTTAAGCAAACTCAATATTGATCAATTCAAAAATGTCTAGCCAATCTACAACGGTGTTTTTCCTTAATCAAATTAACTCTCATAGAACCTCTTGGTATACACAACTAAATTCCTTTTAAAAAGTTACCTTCTTGAATGAAATACTCATCACACTTACTGTTAATGTTTTTGACCTTTACAACAAAAATCAACAATAAATAATTAAATATGTGTGAGTAAGCCAAGAGTGGCTACAAATTTAATGACAATGTAATAATAATATGATATATATTATTTTATCATATGATAATTCAATTAAGTGGGAAAGCTTAATTGAGCCCATTTGAAGTGTCATGTCTTTTGGAATACGAATCTCTTCATCTCTTCTATGTGTGTGTGTGTGTGTGTGAAAAGTTTTAGAATAACTGAGAGGGGGGGTGAATCAATTATTCAAGGTCCAAATGTCCAATTAAAACTTTTTCATCAAGCAAAGTGAGCCTATTAAATTGTTCATTCATCCAAGCTTAAACTTTCCTACTTAGCAAGCATAACACATAAAAGATCAACACATAACACAATGATTTACGTGGAAACCCAATTTGGAAAAAGCCACAAGTAACATGCTACTCAATTCTCACTCTTCTAAAGTGATGCCCTATGAAAGGCCTGCCTTATTAAAGGCTACAACACACTATTAAATATGACCTGATTAAAAGATTTATCCACCTTGTTAAAAGTGGGCATGGATAGAGGAATTTAGAACATTCACTTAGAATGTCACCCTATTAAAGAATTTACAAATGGCTATTAAACCAACTTAAGTCCATAGGATTTTACCCCAGCTTGCACAATTGTTAGAGAGTAACAACAAGGGGTTTTGACTTGATACAACTCACAACTTGTCTTGCAGATTTTAGATCATAGTTTAGCTTATAACATTGCCTAGCTTTCAATCTCCACAACTCTAATAGCTTTTCCTCCTTTCAAGCTTTATCTCCTTGAATCTCCATGCTCTATGTACCAGTGTAATCTCCTCTATGATGACATATCAAAGCAGAGTCTCTATGCTCTATTCTACCTTCACCTTCCCCTTGACATCCTTCAACAATTTTGCATTATGGCACTCTCAACAACTCTTACTTCTTGGCTTGTGACTCCTTAAATAGAAGTCTAGAATTGCTTTTCCCACTCAATTTTTCCCTCCTTTAATCTCAGTTCAAATGGATTAGGTAGGATTTATTGAATCTAACCCACATCTTGTTCCTTCTAGAAACATCATGAAGAATCCTCTTGAATTCACTCAAAAATGATTTACATAAAATTCTATACCACCATCTCATCATGCTTATCCTCCATCTGGTTCACAAAATTCAAGGTAATAAATTTGTCAGCTTGGATTTGGTGAATCTTTGACTTCTCCAATAATGTAGTAGCTCAGCACTATTGATATTCTGGTGCTTGACACATACTGCATTACTCAGCATCAACTACATTTTACTGATGCTCAACACCTACTGTGGATTCACTTGGCATCCACTAAGTTTTACTGATGTTGACACCTATTACTTTGTTTGGTACCTAAACACACTCAACTTCTTTTGTATCACTCGGCACACACTATATTTGTCATTTGCTCAGCATTAACTAAAAATCTACTTGGCTCGAACTAGCTTGCTCGACACTCAGTAATGAACTTAGTTAATCTTTACAAACAACCTTGTTGTAACTTATTCTTCCAATGTTTCTAAGTGTGGCTAGCCTCTGTATCTTTAAGTATATTATCAATACATCATTTTATCATTGTCTTAACTACTCCTTGCACTTCATTACAAAACCATAACACAACCTTTCCCTTAGGTACTCTTGTTACATCTTGTTGATTAAATCCTCTTCATCAATCAACTAAGTGATAGTACTTGGATCTTATAAGCAATTGTCATTCTAGCAAATAGTAGGTTTGATATCAATAATAAAAAAATGATTGAAAACATTCTTCCTTCTTTGCAACAATCTCCCTCTTTGATAGTATTCAATTTCAATAAGATTTTCAACAATCTCCCCCTTTGGCATTGATAGCAAACCAAATTAATCAACCAAGTTATCAAAATGCTAACTAGATTAAAATAGTAAATCAAATGCCAAAAAGAAAACCTTATTCAAAACTATTCATTTTATCAGTAGCATAAGTTAACTTATGACTCCCTCTAAATTCTTTTGTTGATAAACTATCTTCTCCCTTTTTGTTCTACTATTCCTTTGATTGATTCTTGTCTGCACTATTTTCTCCCTCTAAGTTGTGATTTCCTTTTGCATATCTAAACATTCCTTTTTTTATGTAGGTCAGTGCAAGAAGTTGGGTCTCACTTTTGGCCAAAAAGTGGAAGTGTTTTTCCTATTTTTGAAATATTTTGTCAATTGATGCCAAAATTTGAGCCATTTAGAGATTAAATATAAAAAAACTTCAGAAATAAAAATTGTAGTGCTTAGAATCTTCTTTTTGAATATGTAATTTATTTGTATACCCATATGATAGATTATTTTTTTGGTATGGATCTTTAAAAACCACTTTTTCAAAATGCTTGTTTTAGGACCATACCACGCTTGTGTACGGACACCATAATTTGACACAAATGAATGAATTCTTGTGAATCCTTTTAAATGGAGTTACCTGACACACCAAAGATTGATGAGAATATTTTTTTTTGAATTTTTTAATGAATATATTTTTTTAAATTATTTTTTAATTGGATATAAAAGAAAATTTTTAAACCTCTCGTGTACGAACACCATAATTTGATCAAAATTTCACTTTTTTCAATTTTTCTTTTTAACTTCAAAAGAATTGAATCTAGATTGATGACATATAAATTAATTTAAGAAAAAATATAAAATAAAAAAGTTATTGAAGTTTTAGTTAACGTTGCTATTTTACATTTAGGTACCACCTTTGATTAAAAAATAATAAAAAAATAGTAAATAAAAATATAACTCTATAAAATTTATATTTCTGAAATCAGAATAGTGAGAGCTCTAATGGGTTTTCGTTTTGTAAAAAAATTTGATCGGGAAGACCCTCTAAAAATTATGGCAAGGCATGAATTTGTCAGTTCAATGCCTTAGCCAAATCTTAAGAGGCCAAGGCATAGGCTTGGTCTCACCAAGCCTATCCCAAACCAAAATCCGAGGCAGGAAAAAAATATCTCGCCTCATGTTGTAAGAAACGGGCACCCGTTATTTGAATTTCAAAAAATGGGTACCCATTTTGAAAAGCTAAAAGCGGCATGTAAAATCTGCTGAAAACTTAACAAATTAAATTTTTAAGAAATGGGTACCCATTTTTTACTTTTAAAAAACGGGTACCCGTTTTTTATTTTTACAAAATGGGTGCCCTTTTCTTAAAAATTTAAAATTTTCTTTTTTTGAGAAACGGGTATCCGATTTTTAAAAATAACAGGTGCCTTTTTTTTAAAATTTAGGGTCGGGCAATTGAACCAAAAACGGGTGCCCTTTTTTTAAAATCGAGTACCCATTTCTAAGAAGTTACATTTTGCGGATTTGACTTCCGTGGAATTGCAACCCAACTTTGTGCATTCACCCATGTATATGATCACCACTGTTCATTGACTCCCTTTTACATTATTTCTCCCTTTGTATGCATTGATCATGTTCGAGTATCAGCTACTTGTCCCTTTTCTCATTTGATCTTGTAGATTTGATTAGTTCCTTCTACTTCTCCCTCTATCCAATTGAATGTTGTTGATCAGGTTCTTGTCACTTCTCCCTCTTTGACAACAATACCAAAAATGTACTGTTTCAACATCTTAACATGCAAGTGTAGAATTTGCAAGTATTCCAATTTCTCCTTTTGTCACCTTGCTTTGTGACTAATTTGGAACTTCAACACTTTGATTACTTCAGGTAGAAATCCTAAAGTAAATAGCCTCTACATCAATGTGTAATATTTCAACAATCAACTTATTTGATGCAGGCAATCTTGTTTTTTCTCAAGTAACCTTGGCTAGGGGTATCACCCCTAACTTACCTCTAAGATACTCAAAAGCATCTTTAGGTAGTTCTTTTGTGAAGATTTCAATAATCTATTTCTTTGAGCTAACATATTCCATATTCTATTCTCACTTGCTTGTCTTCCACCAATTCTCTTACATAGTGATACTTAATTGCAATATGCTTTGTTTTGGCATGTATCATAGGATTCTTTGATATGTTGATCGCACCTGAGTTATCACAATAGAGTATCACATGTTCAATTACCTCTTCCTTCATATCTTGCAACAGATGTTTGATCCATACAATATTGGTGCAGTTGATAGTAGAAGCAACATATTCAACTTCTGCTATGGACTGTGAGGTACAACTTTTCTTTTTGTTGGTCCAAGTAATCAATCTTTTACCTAAGAAAAGTGCTCCTCCACTGGTGCTTTTTCTGTCATCAATATTACCTCCCCAATCTACATCAGTGTAGGATTTCAACTCAAACTTTTCACTCCTCTTGTAGTATAAACCAAAGTTGTTAGTTCCTTTTAGGTACCTTAGTATTCTTTTTATTGCCATCAGATGATTTTCTCTTGGGTTAGTAGAAAATTTTGCCACTATTTCAATAACTAATGCAATGTCTAGTCTACTATGCACAACATTCTGCAACTTTCCAATCACTAATCTGTACATTGTCTGATTCACTTTAGCTAACTCATCATTCTTGGATAACTTATGCCCTATTACCATTGGTGTACAGACTAGTTTTGAGTCTTCTAATCTAAATTTCTTGAGTATCTCTTTGATGTATTTTGATTAGGTCACAAATATGCCATGCTTCAATTGATGTACTTGCGATCCATCAAAGAATTTGATTTCTTCAAACATTGACATCTCAAACTCGTGTTTCAGTTGATCAGCAAAATCTTTGCATAGGACATCTTTTCCTCCAAATATTATATCATCAACAAATATTTCAAATATCAAAATGTCTTTACCTTTTTCTGCCTTGATGTACATATTGTTGTTGTCATCTATTCTCTCAAATCCTATCTTCACAAGGTATTTATGTAGTCTCTCATACCATGCTCTAGGTGCTTGCTTCAAACCATAGAGTTTTTTATGTAATTTTCAAACCATATCCTTGTTGTTGTCATCAATAAATCCCTTTGGCTGTTCTATGTAGACTTCCTCTTCTAGTATACCATTCAAAAAAGAAGACTTTGCATCCATTTGGTAGACTTTGAAACCTTTGTAAGCAACATATGCCACTATTCCAATAACTAATGCAATGTCTGGTCTACTATGCACAACATTCTGCAACTTTTCAATCACTAATTTGTACATTGTCTAATTCACTTTAGCTGACTCATCATTCTTGGATAACTTATGGCCTATTACCATTGGTGTACAGACTAGTTTTGAGTTTTCTAATCTAAATGTCTTGAGTATCTCTTTGATGAGTCACAAATATGTCATGCTTCAATTGATGTACTTGCGATCCATCAAAAAATTTGATTTCTTCAAACATTGACATCTCAAACTCATGTTTCAGTTGATCAGAAAAATCTTTGCATAGGACATCTTTTCCTCCAAATATTATATCATCAACAAATATTTCACATATCAAAATATCTTTACCGTTTTCTGCCTTGATGTACAGATTGTTGTTGTCATCTATTCTCTCAAATCCTATCTTCACAAGGTATTTATGTAGTCTCTCATACCATGCTCTAGGTGCTTGTTTCAAACCATAGAGTTTTTTATGTAATTTTCAAACCATATCCTTGTTGTTGTCATCAATAAATCCCTTTGGCTATTCTATGTAGACTTCCTCTTCCAGTATACTATTCAAAAAAGAAGACTTTACATACATTTGGTAGACTTTGAAACCTTTGTAAGCAACATATGCCACTATTCCAATAACTAATGCAATGTCTGGTCTACTATGCACAACATTCTGCAACTTTCCAATCACTAATTTGTACATTTTCTGATTCACTTTAGCTGACTCATCATTCTTGGATAACTTATGCCCTATTACCATTGGTGTACTGACTAGTTTTGAGTCTTCTAATCTAAATGTCTTGAGTATCTCTTTGATGTATTTTGATTACGTCACAAATATGCCATGCCTCAATTGATGTACTTGCGATCCATCAAAGAATTTGATTTCTTCAAACATTGACATCTCAAACTCGTGTTTCAGTTGATCAGCAAAATCTTTGCATAGCACATCTTTTCCTCCAAATATTATATCATCAACAAATATTTCAAATATCAAAATGTCTTTACCTTTTTCTACCTTGATGTACAGATTGTTGTTGTCATCTATTCTCTCAAATCTTATCTTCACAAGGTATTTATGTAGTCTCTCATACCATGCTCTAGGTGCTTGCTTCAAACCATAGAGTTTTTTATGTAATTTTCAAACCATATCCTTGTTGTTGTCATCAATAAATCCCTTTGGCTGTTCTATGTAGACTTCCTCTTCCAGTAAACCATTCAAAAAAGAAGACTTTACATCCATTTGGTAGACTTTGAAACCTTTGTAAGCAACATATGCCACTATTCCAATAACTAATGCAATCTCTGATCTACTATGCACAACATTCTGCAACTTTCCAATCACTAATCTGTACATTGTCTGATTCACTTTAGCTGACTCATCATTCTTGGATAACTTATGCCCTATTATCATTGGTGTACTGACTAGTTTTGAGTCTTCTAATCTAAATGTCTTGAGTATCTCTTTGATGTAATTTGATTAGGTCACAAATATGCCATGCTTCAATTGATGTACTTGCGATCCATCAAAGAATTTGATTTCTTCAAACATTGACGTCTCAAACTCGTGTTTCAGTTGATCAGCAAAATCTTTGCATAGGACATCTTTTCCTCCAAATATTATATCATCAACAAATATTTCAAATATCAAAATGTCTTTACCTTTTTCTGCCTTGATGTACAGATTTTTGTTGTCATCTATTCTCTCAAATCCTATCTTCACAAGGTATTTATGTAGTCTCTCATACCATGCTCCAGGTGCTTGTTTCAAACCATAGAGTTTTTTATGTAATTTTCAAACCATATCCTTGTTGTTGTCATCAATAAATCCCTTTGGCTGTTCTATGTAGACTTCCTCTTCCAGTATACCATTCAAGAAAGAAGACTTTACATCTATTTGGTAGACTTTGAAACCTTTGTAAGAAACATATGCCACTATTCCAATAACTCATGCAATGTCTGGTCTACTATGCACAACATTCTGCAACTTTCCAATCACTAATCTGTACATTGTCTGATTCACTTTAGTTGACTCATCATTCTTGGATAACTTATGCCCTATTACCATTGGTGTACTGACTAGTTTTGAGTCTTCTAATCTAAATTTCTTGAGTATCTCTTTGATGTAATTTGATTAGGTCACAAATATGCCATGCTTCAATTGATGTACTTGTGATCCATCAAAGAATTTTATTTCTTCAAACATTGACATCTCAAACTCGTGTTTCAGTTGATCAGCAAAATCTTTGCATAGGACATCTTTTCCTCCAAATATTATATCATCAACAAATATTTCAAATATCAAAATGTCTTTACCTTTTTCTGCCTTGATGTACAGATTGTTGTTGTCATCTATTCTCTCAAATCCTATCTTCACAAGGTATTTATGTAGTCTCTCATACCATGCTCTAAGTGCTTGTTTCAAACCATAGAGTTTTTTATGTAATTTTCAAACCATATCCTTGTTGTTGTCATCAATAAATCCCTTTGGTTGTTCTATGTAGACTTCCTCTTCCAGTATACCATTCAAAAAAGAAGACTTTACATCCATTTGGTAGACTTTGAAACCTTTGTAAGCAACATATGCCACTATTCCAATAACTAATGCAATGTCTGGTCTACTATGCACAACATTCTGCAACTTTCCAATCACTAATCTGTACATTGTCTGATTCACTTTAGCTGACTCATCATTCTTGGATAACTTATGCCCTATTACCATTGGTGTACTGACTAGTTTTGAGTCTTCTAATCTAAATGTCTTGAGTATCTCTTTGATGTAATTTGATTAGGTCACAAATATGCCATGCTTCAATTGATGTACTTGCGATCCATCAAAGAATTTGATTTCTTCAAACATTGACATCTCAAACTCGTGTTTTAGTTGATCAGCAAAATCTTTGCACAGGACATCTTTTCCTCCAAATATTATATCATCAACAAATATTTCAAATATCAAAATGTCTTTACCTTTTTCTGCCTTGATGTACAGATTGTTGTTGTCATCTATTCTCTCAAATCCTATCTTCACAAGGTATTTATGTAGTCTCTCATACCATGCTCTAGGTACTTGTTTCAAACCATAGAGTTTTTTATGTAATTTTCAAACCATATCCTTGTTGTTGTCATCAATAAATCCCTTTGGTTGTTCTATGTAGACTTCCTCTTCTAGTATACCATTCAAAAAAGAAGACTTTACATCCATTTGGTAGACTTTGAAACCTTTGTAAGCAACATATGCAAGTAGTGTTCTCAGTCTTTCCATTCTTGCAATAGGGAAAAATGTTTTCCCATAATATAGTCCTTCTTCTTGTGCATAACCTTTGCAAACTAGTGTGGCCTTGTTTCTTGTTATATCACCATTCTCATCAAGTTTGTTTTTGAAAACCCATTTGGTACCAATTACATTTTTATTAGCTGGCCTTGGAACTAAGGTCCAAGTTTTGTTCTTCACAATCTAATCTATCTCCTCTTCCATAGCTTTATGCCAGTTGCCATCTTGTAGTGCATTTTTTAGTATTTTGGGTTCAGTCTTGCTTAGCAGACATGATTCATTCCTTAGTCTATTCCTTATCATTGGTCTAGCTTCCTTGTTTCCAATGATTTGTTCTGTACGGTGATGTCTTCTCACATACCTAGATAGTCTTGGTTCTATCATTCATTCCATGTTTGGTCCTTCAACTTTAGAGTCACTTTGCACATCACCATTTGACATTTTGGTATCTCTTTCATGTGTATTGATTTTAGAGTCAAAATGCCCATTTTCTTCATTCTACAATTCAACTTCTAAATGCAGCTCAACATTCACTGGCTATGACTTGGCTGATACTAAAATTTGTTGTTGATTCCCAAATTGATTGCTAACATCATCTTCAGATGGTATTCCTTCATAGAAATATACAAAAGATCTATAATCTTTTGGTTTCTTGGATTCATCAACTTGGACTTCTGCGTGTTCATCAAAATTTACATTTGCACTCTCCACAATCTTGTTAGTGTTAGTATTCAAATACTTATATGCTTTACTTCTAGTGGAGTGTCTGAGGAATATGTCTTCATCACTCTTTGCATCAAACTTTTCATTTCTAGCATCTTTTAGAATATAACATTTGCAACCAAATACTTTGAAATGTTTTACATTAGGTAAGTGACCATACCATAGTTTAGAAGGTGTTGCATTTGTACCTTTCTTGACTTGTACTCGATTCAGGGTATAAACAATAGTACTTAAAACTTCTCTCCAATACTTTAGAGCAACATTCTTCTCCATCATTAATGTTTTGACATAGTCTATTACTGATCTATTCCTTCTTTCTGCAATGTCATTCTATGGGGGAGTTTTAGGTGTTGATGTTTGTCTTTTGATTCCCTTATGATTGCAAAAGTCTCAAATTCTTTTGATGTAAACTCTCCTCCTCTGTCTAATCTTAGACACTTAAAACTCTTTCCAGTTTCCTTCTCAACCCTAGCCAAATACCACTTAAACATTTGAAATAGATAAAAAAATTTCTTTAAGAACATGGCAGTCATCATCCTAGAATAGTCATCCATAAATAACATTATGTATCTATCTCCTTGGTAGCTTTTCACTTCTACTGGGCCACATAAGTCAATATGCACTAATTCTAATACTTCTTTGGAAGTGTAGACTTTGCTTTTGAAATTTGAGTTGGTCATCTTTCCTAGTTGACATTGTTTGCACATTGTATTTTTAGGCTTCTTTGGCTTAGAAAAACCTCTAACTTTCTTCTTTTTGCTAATGCTAATCAGATTGTCAAAGTTAATATGACACAACCTTTTATGTCATAACCATACATCATCAAGTCTAACAATAAGACAAGTTGCATCTTCCATATCTAGGTAAAATAGATTACTCCTAGTCTATTCACCTTTTCTTATCAAATTTCCATCAGTATCATAGATGTTTGAGATGTTGGATACTTTGATTTTGTTATGGGTACCAAGATGGAGCACTTAGTGTACTTTGATCTATATGGTGGATGTGCTAGGAGGGGTTGTTCCCTTGTTTATTTATGTGGCTACAGATTGACCATATGCAATGTACACAATAAGTGGGAGATTATTGAGATAATGGGTGTTGCACACATTATATAATATTGTTATATTGAATTATTTTATTTTAGTATGTAATGTTTCACCTAGATGGATGTGCAACATGAAAAGATTCCCATGGGATATACTTAATGAATTGTATTGTAGCATTGTGATAATATTTCATGTAATTATTTTAATATTGGAGAAAAGAATTAAATTTTCAATATTAAATGTGGGGCCAATGAGTTACGTAGTACATGGTTTTAGCACATGGTTTATGTAATGCCACTTGGTGGTTTTGTGGGACTTGCTACTAAATAAGCAACCAGAAGGGTACTTGTTGTGTGAGAAGAAAGAAGAAGACAAAAGGGAAAGAGTTGAGCATGACAAGGCTTGATAGGTTAGCCAAGGGAGCAATTGTGAAGGTTGGAAGCATGGCATGGGATTTTTGGATTCATGCTTGTTCACATAAATTTCTTGGATGTGAGTATGGCTTTGAAGGCTTCCATGGTTGTATTGCAATGATATTTTTGTTGAATAATACATAGTGATGGATGCTTTTAGAGGTTGGATTTTTCCCTTAATGAGGGTTTTCTTGGGTATATCTTGTGTCACAATTTTTGTGGGTATGTTGTCTATTCTCTTGCATGTGGATTTTAATTCCATATTTATTTCATATCTATTATGGATTATATGGAAATGGTTATATTCTTTCTTGCAGGTTTCCTTACAACCACTTCATCTCATATATATATATATATATATATATATATATATATATATATATATATATTTCTCTATCCAAAAATATGAAATATCAACACTTACTCTATTCACTTGATAGATTTGGTGCTCTGTACTCTCTCCATGCCTTAAAAAAATTAGGGTTAGTATCATACAACTCCTTCATCTCATCAAAATCAAGAACTTCAACCTTTATCTTAGTGAACAAAGAATGTCTTCTGCTCAATGCATCTACAATTGGGTTAGTAATTCCACTTTTATGATTGGATTATGAAATTATGAAAATATTAAAACCCACTCTGTATGACTCTAATTCAACTTATGTTGGCTTCTCAAATATTGTAAAACTTTATGATTAATATATAACACAAACTCCTTAGGAATCAAATACTATCTCCACTTCTTCATAGGCTTGATCAATGGGATACAACTCTTGATCATATACATAATACTTCCTTTTAGCATCATTCAACTTCTCACTAGAGAAATCAATGAGTTTACCTTCTTGACTTAACACATGTCCTATTACACTACCACTTGTATCAAAGTCAACTTGAAATACCTTATTGAAATTAGATAAAGCTAATATAGGTAACTTAGCAACCTTTTGTTTTCAAAAGTCTCAAAACTCTTATTAGCCCTAGGTTTCCACATAAAATCTTTTTTATCTCCTCTCATTGTCTCGGTCATGGAATTGAAAATAGAACTCAAATTCTTTATAAACTTTTTATAAAAGCTAGCCAAACCATGAAATAATCTTACCTCACCTACATTCTAAATTGTAGGTCATTCCAAAATTGTTTTAAACTTCTTGAGATCCATTCTCAAACCATTAGCTAAAATCATAAATCTAAAATACACATTCTCTTCTTGCCTAAAGGAACACTTTTTCAAATTAATAAGAAACTTCTCCTCTGTCAATCTCTATAATATTTTCCTAACATGCTATAGATGTTCTTCCTTAGTCTTACTAAATATCATAATATCATCCAAATAAATAATCACAGACTTAACCTAAGCATCTCTTGAGAATGTCATTCATCAATCTCATGAAAGTACTAGGTGCATTAGTCAAACCAATAGACATAACCAACCATTCATACAAACCATCTTTTGTCTTGAAATTAGTCTTCCATTCATCACCTTCTCTAATTCTAATATCATGATAGTCACTCTTCCAATAAATGTTGGTAAAATAATTTGCTACACTTAAACAATCCATTATGTCATCCATCCTTGACTTAGGAAACTTATATTTTACTGTGATCTTGTTAATAGCTCTAGAATCAATGCACAATCTTTATTCTCTATTTTCTTAGGTGCTAATATAGTAGGTACAACACATGGACTCAAAATTTCTCTGATCAAACCTTTCTGCAACAACTTTTGCACTTGTCTATTAAGTTCTACATTCTTGGTAGGTGTTAATAAATAGGGTGCTTTATTTGGAAAACTAGCTCTAGGAATCAAATCCACACAATGAATTATGTTTCCTACCAGCGAAAAACCATTAGGTATATCCTTTGCAAAAATATCTTTGTACTCATTCAACAATATTTCTATTTCTATTAGCACTCAGCCAAAACTATTAGTTTCTTTTGTCACTCGACCTCCACAACCTTTTGTTGCTAAGACTTTACCTGTCACTTTTCCATTCCTATACTCTATTGCTTGGCCATTACTACCAAAATTCAGCCCTCTAGGAATTAAAAAATAACAACCTTGGTCCTTTTTCATTTTGTTTTAAAATTGTTTTCCACTAACCATACAAATTTTTACAGTAGTACAATTTATCTCATCATCAGACTTGATCAAAGGTAACAACATTTTCTTTTCTTCATTCACCTATAGAGTATATTGATTTAATCTACCATCATGCACAATATGTCTATCATATTTCCAAGGTCTAGCCAGTAGAATATGTTAATAATCCATAGGCATAATATCACACTAAACTTCATCAAAATAGTTTCCAGTCTCAAATTTCATAACACACTGCTCACTTACCAACAATTTATGCTCATCTTTGATCTATGAAGCATGATAGGGTTTAGGGTGTCTCAACCTCTACAACTACAACTTTGTAACTAACTCCTCTAATGCCAAAATTTTTGAACTTCCATTGTCAATAATTGCTTTGCAACACTTTCCTACCATCATACATCAGGTCTTGAAAAGAGTTCTCGTAAGGACAGGTTCCTCATCAACTCTTTTATTATACAAATTTCTTCTCACCATTAGACTTTCTTGAACCTCAGGTCCACTTGGTGAACCCTTAAGATCTCCTTGAATCATAGCATTTCTTTTTCCTTGTTCATTTTCACTAGAGTACATAGATTCAAAGGATCTATGCCCTTCTTTGCCACATATGAAATAATTACCATGAAAACCACCTCCAGATTAAGAGTTACCTCTTCCTTGGTATGAACTAGTACCTCCTTGGTAAGAAATACCACCTTTCCACTCGATCTTTCCTTTTTCATCAATTCTCCATTCAAATTTTCCCTTAGCTTACACAAAATTGTCATATATGCTACCTTCTCCATAAGATCTACCTCTGCCTCTCTCAAATCTACAACCTCTACCTTGCTATCTTTGTTCAAGCTTCTTTGTTAGGATATTTTCATCTTTCAAGGCATATTGATATTCTTCCTCCAAAATTCCAATTTCAAAAAACTTATTTCATCTTTAATTCCAGATCTCAATCCATTTAAATATCTTGCAACATTCTCAATCTCATCATCCACATGTCTAGATCTAATGTCCAACTTATAGAATTCCTTGGTATACTCTTTTATAGGCATGTCTTTTTATCTCAAATTTTGTATCTTTCTCAACAATTTAACTTGCCAATCAATCAGTTCTTTTCTTTGTCCATAATTTTTAAACAAGTCGTGATCTTCTCTTTTTCTCTTCTTTGTCTATCAGTTTTCAATTGCTCTCACCATAGCAAGGCTGACTTTTCAACCTAGTTACTGCAATCTTCACCTTCCTATTATCAAGAGTCCCTTCAAAACTCAAGGAACTTCTCCATGTTAGAGATCCAATCCAACAAAACATTGGTGTCCAAATGTCCATTATAAGAAACAACTTTTGTAGAAGGATTTGAATGTGCCCTAGAAAACACTCTCAACAATCTTTCCTCACTTTGATCTTCTTTAGGTTCTGTATTAGGATTTTGTACAATTGCTTCATCATCACTTATATCATCAAGATGCACTCCTCTCCTTTGGGTTATCTCCACAACATCTAATCTAGCTACAATTTGTCTCAACATGTCCATAATAACAATGTCATCCTCAAACCATTTTTACAAATCAGTTCCTACAAGATCATAACCCTTTACAAGTTATAGGTCAAATCTATAGATCTATCACCCTACAACCATTTAACTCAAGGTTCTACACAATCCATCTCCACAAGGATGAAACTTAACATCTAATACCATATGATGCAATGAGGAAATTGAATAGATTGGGCCAGAGGCTCACCTAATTATCCAACCACCTCATTGAGTACACAAATGAAAAAAATAACATAAAGAACAATACAAAGGAGAGGAAAAAACAATTAATTTATTGGTTCATCAAATTATCAACATACATGCCCACCTGTAAGGCATTCTAAGTTATGAGCAATACAAATATTTTAAGAGATCCAATACTTAGAACTTTCACAGGTCCATAATTCGGACTTCCAGCCTCACCAACCTTTCACACTCTCTCTCCCCTATCCTAATTTAAACACACCTATTTATACTTGACAAAATTTATTACTTGAGATATTCTATAGTATTACATAATAGAAGTCTAACCTCAAAATGGTCTACACTCATCCCAAGATCCTTACATTAAATTTATGATCTAAATTAAATACATGTGTTGACTCAAACTAAGAACCAATAACAAAAAAGCTTGGTCAAAGAAGGAACCAAACATCAAAAAATATCATGTTCACTTGGTGCACAAAAGAACACTTTGTCAACACTAGACAACTCAACACATATAAAAATGCTTGGTCAACACTAGACAACTCAACACATGCAAGAACTCATCAATGACTGCAACTTGATAACAATTGGAACTCGGCTTTAACTAGCGCAATAAAACATGAGTAGGATTGCAAGTTAACACCAAGCTTCTCCTGAATCATTTTTGAAACCATGGAAATTTAACTCTTTTGTTGAGCTCTATATATGACAGAAGGAGAGATTGAAGAGATAGGGCCAAAGGAAGGCCTAACTATCCAATCACCTTGTTGAGTAAACACACCAGAAGAAAATAATAGAGAGAACAACAAAAATGAGAGGGAAGAAAAATTAATTATATTGATTCATTCAATTGTCAGCATACATGCCCAACTGTAAGGCCTCTTGGTTTATGGCCAAATACAAATAAAACTTCAAACCCATGATCCAGCTTCAAATCCTCTCTTGCAGAAATGTTTGCTCTCCACTTTTTAAGTGATACCTAAGCTAATCCAAATACCCCTCTTTATACTTGCCAAAATGGCTTATAGAAGATTCTAGATCATTGCATAATAGAAAGGCCAACCTTAAAATGGTCTATAAACATTCCAAGACAAGATCCTAATATTAAATTCATGATCAAAATTAAAGACACAAGTCATCTCAAACTAAGAATCAATCATAGACAAAATTGGTCAAAGAAGGAACTGAGCATTAGTAAATATTAGGCTCCCTTGGCACATCAAGGAATAGTCAGCCAACACTAGACAACTTGGACAATAGTGGATGGCTAGGCCAAGACTTTGATAGTAACTAGAACTCAATAGTAATTAGGACTCAATAGTAATTGACAATCAACAATAACTAGCAGAATGATAAAAAATGAGCAAGATTACAAGGCAACCCATGATGCTCCTGCATCAATATATGTTGGTGCCTTTTCTGATTTATAATATGAGAGAAAGTGAAGGTGCTCACATTATAGGGTTGTATTATTTTATAGGATGGAATAGGATGTAATTCTCTATGTGAAGGCTTAGAGCTTTAAAATGTATTCTAACTTATTATTGAATAATACACTCCCGAAGGAGTTTTACCCATGTATATCTATTTCTTCTATTTAGTCTCATTTGTCTAATTTCATGATTGTAGAATTTTAAATTTGTATGTCATAATGCTACTAAAATTTGTTGGATTTATATATTGCAATCACTTTTCCTTAAGCTTTTAATTGTGGGAAATCAACTATGTCTATTTCCATTATGGAACATTAGTATGCACTTGAATTTGTTTATTAGAAGCTATTGAAGAAATCTTTGGGTATAAGATGTGCATACTAATCTTAAATGGCTTTCTAAGATGTTTCCATTTCCCTTCAAATGGTATCAGAGCTCAAGTTTGTGAATTGCATGTTGGTTGCATCTGAGGATTAACAATGTTTCTAATTTTGGGTACTTCTTCTATTAAGATTTATTTTCTTGAAAACCTTGGAGAGTTTTGATGTAAAAGAAATGATAATAACTAATCCTTTGATGAGTTTGGAAGTTGTGTTGGTGATTTATTTTTTCAGGTGACAACAACCATTTCTTAAAGAATGGTGAAGACATCGAAAATAGAGTTGGTCATGTTGAAACTAAATTGATCTGGAGCTCTTGGTTGGCAATAGAATAATTCTTAATGCATGGGCATTGGAAGGTTTATATTTTGTTACCTTGAATGCATAGAGGTTATGGAGTTTATCATTAGATGATCTGGAAGCTTCTAGATAGCCTATCTCTCTTACATGCATGTGCTAGCAGTGGTTGTGGAGTTGGTCTACAAGTGAGAACAATCATTTTTGATGATTGTACATGCATGGCTTCAATTTTTTTTGTTGGATCAAAGGGGTTTATAGATTTTTCTTAAAAAGTCTATGGTGATGCTAATCCATGATAACCCATTATTTTGGGTTTATTTGTTTGGTGCTTTCAGACTTTTTAGTCTCTTACATATGAGAAGTGGGTGTGGATGTATATGTGTGTCAAGTTGAACACATTAGTTTTGCAGGTTTTGCATGACTAGGGAAAAACTTACAGTTTTTTGTGGATCCATTGAAGAAATATTTTCTAGAACCTAGTTCCTTTAGGGTGTTACTAGATGAGATAGTTCTAGTTCTACATGCATGCATGCTTTGATGGAGATCTAGAAGCTTTATTAGATGGTTACTTAAGAAGGGTTTAAGCCCTAATTTTGCATTTTTGAATTTGTAAGTGAGAGAATTGAATAGTTAATGGTAGATTAAAGGTTGAAGGACTAAGGCAACCCAATAGTGTAGAGAGGAGATAAAGTATATCTATTGAATTGAGGTGATTGTATATTGAAAGAGAAGATCTACCATCAACAATTAAGTACAAAATAAAGGATCATGGTACAAATTTCATTCTAACCCATGGATTAGGTTAATCTCTTAAGAGAGTAGCCTTGACAAGCCTATTGTAAATATCCTAATAGAGTACTAACTTTATTGTGATTTAAAATCCTTAAGGCACATGATGACAGGATTCAAAATCTTTAAGATGAGATAATCACACCTTATCTTCGACTTGCAATATGTCATTTCTTAATAACTTGGAGTTTATATGTATTAAGAGAATATTTATTTTTCTACTCAATAAGAAAAAAGGTACATATTGTGTGCTCCTCTTGATTCCTATGCATAGATAGAGTCTTTAAGGCCTTGTGTGGGCTATCATAAGTCTTCTCCAAGACTTCGAGTTTCACCAGTAATGAAATGTGAATTCTATTGGTCAATTGATATCTCATATCTACACTCAGTTTGGTGTATAAATGCATTTGGAAGTTTCCAGCTTGAAAGGTTGAGGTAGAAAAGGTGATAATGCACGATAACTTTTTGAGAGAATAATCTATATCGCAAACACAATTTTGCATAATTATTAGCATAGGATGAAATATTAGAGCAATCGTTGGGGAATTGAGAGTCTCAAAGAGTGTGTGATGATTCACAACTTTCCTTCATATCTATAGTGGTGCTGAAATACAAACTATGTAAATTAACTCTTTAAGAAGTGATAGAGTAGAGCTTTATATGTAAGGTAATATTTGGTGTGCAATGTCTTGAAGCTGTAAATGACACCACATTTACAAAGTCCCACAGGGAATGTAATTGTTTGACAGAGTGCCTTCTCAAGTGTGTGATATGTTTGATACAATTCCCACATCCTCTCTCCAACTTGCGTACCCTTCCAATGGTGTATTTTGAAATGATAGAATTCATGTTGTGACACAAGATAGGAGATATGAAGCTAGGCAGGAAGGATTCAATTCAATGAAATATTATGATGCTTCATAATGGATGTGCATATGTAGGGAGACTTTCAAGAGTGTGCAAGCCATGTGCAAAGAAAGTGATCACCCAAAATGGTAAATGATTACCAAGTAGTAACTCAAGCCATTGGGTGATCATTGACCAAGTTGATATGCATTGTATGATGTTGGAAATAAACAATGGGAGTCACCAAGTACTGGTTTCAAGTATGGGCATAAGATACAAATATACATATGCTTTCTTGGAAGTGTTTGACTAAATTTCTATAATGAATATGGAAAGTCTTTCTTCTATGCATGAGGGAAATGTTTGAGGTTCCCACGAAGAGCATCAAGTATGTGAGGATATAATTCTAAAAGATCCCCTACTTTTTGCAGCGATCTAATGAATGATTAAAACTCCATGAATTTTCCCATATGGAGACATCAAATTTCATCAAAATACCTGAACTGTATAATTGAAGTAAGACAAAGATACTAAATGAAAAGCTACTCAGGATCCAAACATATCTTCTATTTTAGAATGCATAGAGTTAAAGATCAACACTGAACTTGGCAATAAGCATTGGTCAAATGCCGACATTATAGTGCCCCACATAGAGATCCTTAGAACAAGGATAAATAAAAGCCAACATATATATATATATATATATATATATATATATATATATATATATATATATATATATATAACAAGTATGGATGCACATGAAAATCAACATATAAGGATCACTAAGATCACAATGAAAGACTCAACCAACAAACCCATCAACCAATGGATCTCCAAATGCCACAATAAACTAACACACTCAACTGAAATACGAAAACCAAAGACAACAACATAACACATAATATCTGATCTGTCGAAGCCTAGAAAATCCCAAAGGGTACTTGAAACACCAAAAAGTGTTCTCTGAAAAATAGTGAAGATGCTCGCTATTTTTTTTGCGAGATATCCCAACAAATAGTTTAGTACGAGGAAGTACAACATGTAATGCAAGCAACTACCCTTTTGCATGAGGAACTGCCTGGCTCAGCAACCAAAACCCATTGCAGTGATGCCAAGGCTCATGCAAGGAACTACTAAGAAGCACATAAAGAAATGCAATCTTGGGCATGAGGAAACACCAAATTTTGCGTAGTAGAGTGTATAGTCTTGCACAAGAGAGAGTAAAATATTGCATGAGGGTTCGCAATAATAAGCAAGAAAAATACAAGATAAGAAGATAGGGAAAATAATTCCTCCTCATCGAGGAGTACCAGATCCACAAATCAAGGCTTGGACACTTGAACACAAGATTAGAAATACATAAATACAACTAACCATCTAAACCATGGCACTAAAGGAAACATACTAAAAGCAACACCACAATGCACAAAAACAACAAAATTCATGTCAAACTTCCCAAACTTCCAACTAGATAGTCAAAGGTGTGTTATGAGGATATCACTACTAAAACATAATAACTTCATATGAATAGGAAATCTAACATACTAAACCAATAAGCAATAGATACTCCAACTAAGAAAAATAGATAATCTAGTCATATGCTAAACATCATAATACAGGAATGCGTTAAATAAACTAACATCATCTACACATGATATCCAAGCATTTCAATGAAAGCATAAATCACAAGGAAACATACTCTAAATAAATTGAAATACCAAGTAAATATCAAGCACCAGTCACACTGGAACAATAGACCATCTTTGTACATCGGTTCTTAGCAGTGGTATAGGTAGCTACACTCCCAACCACGTGAAACTTGTAGGTAAACTCTCACCATGCTAATGGAGATAATGATCCAACCACAACACAAAATATCCATGGCTAACACTCACACCAGATGGTAAGATGACTGAAACCAAGATCATGAGACAATGCAAGTACTACAGGTCTTGGTCAGATTCTTAATGGATAACAATGTAGGGGCTCACTAAATGGAGAGTCACTTGGCATTAGAAAGCCCAAGCTCAATACTATGTTGAATCAACTTCCCAATGGAAGGCTCTCACACTCTGTATCCTTTTTTAATTATCTTTGTTTTATTACACAATAGTTTATTAATTATCAATTAATTAAAACTTCCTCTACCAACCCTATGGTGCAATAGACACCAAGCTTTGAGATAAAAGCCTTTAAATTTTCTTCATGCCAACCCTATGACATAATAATCACTAGGCTATGAGATAGAAGCCCTCTCCATGGTGCTACCCTATACTACCCATTCTCATCCAACGATGAGTGTCTATAGGCATGCATATTCCTAACCCGACCCCAAATGAACATAACTCAACTGAAATACAAATAGGAGATTAGGCTTTCCAAGTCACTTGACAAATGCACACACATATGCTCATGTGTCTCGCACCACCATCATGAAGACCATAACACAAGGACTAGATGAGAACACAAGAAAAATCACACTCAACCAAATAAAAGCTTGGGAGGATGCATGTGGCACACATCCCAATGAATAATAAAACCATACATCATGAACTCACTCAACTGACCTCAATCTAGAAGGATGGATTCTACATAAATCCCAATGATGGAACAAGACCAAATATCATGAACTCACTCAATCAGCCTCAATTTGGGAGTATGGATTCTACATGTATCCTAGCGTCCACAAAATAATAACAAGGGTCTAAAACAAACAATACCACTAGGTATAAAATCACTCAATCGAACACAACACTACAAGTACAAATGTGGCACGCATCTCAATACAAACATAAAGATGAAATGATGGCTAGATTGAAATCCTATAGATAATCTAAATCCACTACCAACACCATGCCAAGAAAATCCAAGAAAACTAGGCGACATGCAAATTGAGGCGAAAAACCTCAAAACTTAAAAATTTGAAATTAAAACCCATTTGGTCTTAGGGCACAAAAGCCGGGAATATCAAATAAAATCTAGGTTTGAAGTTCATATGCAAAATTGACCAGCATAATAATTCAAAACCACAAATTTCCATCTCAAAAATGAGGGAAATGCTCATACTCACCCAATCAGGTAGAGCTAGCATACAAAAATGGAGGGAAACACTAGTTCTCAACCTTCTAACAAATGGCTACCAAAAGAAAAAGTAGAAATAGAGCTAAAACATTGAAATGGGAGAGCATAACCTCGCATCCAAAAGAGAAAAAAGAGAATTTGAACCATAAAATAAAAATCCTGCAAAGTAGCTAGAAATCAAGGCAATCCAAGGTCTCCCTAAGCTAGATCCAACAAGACTGATCTTGCGACGATCCCATGCCCATAGCTCCCACAATGAATAGAACAATAGTTCCTCATGAAGAGCATTTTGGGTTTTACTCTCAAACTTTCTAATTCAAAAGTGAGAAGTGTGGAATAAAATTCCTCTTTGGATACTTATTCACTTTTTGAGTGAATAATTGATTAGGGTAAATAACTAGGTAACAATAGTTAGATCACAAATCAACCTAAACAAAAATAGGCTATTCGAAGTAATTACAATTCATTTATGGCAAAGGTGCCAAAAATTAAAATGAACTACAATAAAGACCGAAAACCCCAAAAACCAAAATCACAGAATCCTTAATAATTTCTCGACCATGCAAAACTCTAAATGCACATGCACATTCACAAGTCTAATCATGTAATGCAAATGAGTCCAAATTTATCAAACCACTCGAAGGTTTAATTTAAGCATTTAAATAACATATGTTCACTATACAAGAATGATATTGGTAAATATGAATAGCTGACTCACTAACTCCAAATGCCACTGCTAAGGATATAAATCTTGCACACTAAAACACATGATCAAGTGCAATTACATATAATTATATAGCTGAAGCAATAAATGCATTAAATACCTAATTTAACTATTTATTCAAACATAGTAAAAAAAATCTAGTTACATCACTCACATTCACATAAAGCATATCATACCAATAATAAAGTAAATCATCATAGGATTAAATCCAAATCTAACATAATCAGAGATATGTCCAAATACTGGATAACTAGATATCATCATAAACATACTGTCATGTCAAAAGGAAGCATCATCACACATATATGATCAACTAAACAACAGAGTAATCTAACATGGATAATTTATTTCTAATTATTTAAACATTTAATAATGGTTGTTTAAACAACATGAAAAGGCACTTAAAACATATAAGCGAACACAATCATATACATGACTAGCCACTACTATAGGAACCTAGTCTAGTGTAGTAGGGTAATAGTGCAAACTAAGCACCCATCTTAGGGTAATCAGAGAAAAGCATCATGATATCACATCAATCCTAGTAACCACTGGCACAAACCTTAGTGAAACCATCTAACACATCATAATCTCATAAATTAGTCATAAGCATAATCAAATAAATTGATATAGTAACATAAATTAATTCATCTCAAGCATGTAGACCACTCATGGTCCCAATCATGATCTCTTCACAACAAAAGATCAACAAGATTGTATCCATCAGGCTGACTTACAAAAATCAAACGGAAGAGGCACTACAAACATCATGATGAGATTGAGCACTCTCTTAGCAACATTGGAATCTTGTATTCAAAACTTGCTAGGTTACACCCTAGAGTTGGATGAAATTAGGAAGAGCCATGATCTATGAAAGCTGAAAATATAGAGTTTGGTCATCATAAAAAACAAGGTTTTGGCATAGGTCATCAAATTATTCAGATCATATAAGGAAAATTTGATTGAGGTAATCAATACACCTCTAGATCAAAGAGTAGGTGCAGAAAATATCAATGATCACAATCGATAGTTAAAGTAGGAGCACCTATGATTGCCTAAAATGTTTTACTTGTATACTTTTCAAAGAACTCAACTTTAGGATCCCTTTTAGTTTTGGTCAATGACTTCACTTTTTCTTAGTTATGGTTAAGTATTAAAAGTTAGAGTAGGTTAAGAACCATTTTTAGAGTAGTCAAAATTCTAACTTTTCGAGTAGTTATGAACCTGAAAAGTTAGTTATGCTAGAATAGATTATAAATTCATGAATAGCACATGTAGTAGAGGAATTTTTAGATTTAGGAAATAGGGAACACTTATGTTGAAGTTTTGATAGCAAGACAATTTTTGCAAAGTGCATACAATTGTTGCTCTTATAATTAGAAAATTTTCTTATGTTATGGTATAGATGTTAATGAACCATTGAATCATCATTGAGCTAATGCTAGCCTTCAAGAGTAGTTTTTTGTCATTCCTATTAGCAATTCAAGCTGATTTAGGAAGGATTGCAAGTCATTTGGTGCATTTGTTTTCAATATCTTTCTTCATATCTTTCTAAATTTGAATACATATTTATTTTAAATTCCAAATTACATCTTACCAGGGTGTTGCCCCTCTAAAGGTAGAGGAAGGCCATATACCAAGGGTCTATCCAACTATTGGAGAAATTAATTTGCCACACATTCTATGGTGTCAAATCATGTACTTTCTAAGTGACAAATCTGTTTAAAAAAAATAAGCTAGTTACTTTCTTGTCAAATAAAAATATTTTTCCATCCTTAGAATCTAATTATGTATTTAGATTTAGATATATATTTTCTCCTTTCCTCCATTTGACATACAATTATTCAAAGTGTGCATATTATATTATTATTTTTATTATATTTGTAGAAATTGTAGTAGTCTCTTTAACAAACATTCTCACTATCGTTTATAATTAGAAAGGGATACATCTAGATATAAAAGTAGTCATGTTTTGATATAAAGATTTATTAGTTCAAAATTAATGATTCTCCAAATTGTTCAACAAATAGAACTAATATGATTACTTGTAAATCAAAATATTAAAATTAATTAATATAAAACTTGACACAATTTTTTTTTCCAGTTTTAACTTTTATAAAAACCATATAAATTAATTAATTTTATATAATTTAATTATCAAACTCAACTTTTTCCTACTTATTAAAACTTGTGCTAAAATTTATAACTCCAAATAATTCAATGAATAAAAATATATCAATAAAATACATTTTAAAAGGACAAAAAATTTCATTTTTTTGCAAAATTATATAGACCTATTTTTATATCTCTTGATGATTGACCCAGCTTTATCTTTAATACCTACAATTTGATGCAAAAATATTGAAAACCGTACCAATTACAAAATTTCGAACTATAATATTCCTTTTCAATCAAATTGAGATTACTTCTTTGATCCCACGCCATTGGAGATATACAGTATATTACATACAGTATTACAGCAGCATAATCGAGTGCACTTCTTTACTCCCAGACAATTGGAAAATACGCAGTACAATATTTATAGCTTCTTAGCAAGTAAACTAGCTTGAACTTCTCAATATTCTGTTGCTAGCTGAACCATAAATTGACAATACAATCCATGATTATTTGTTTTCTGAAATTGTATAGTAGTAAGTAGATAATCTCTATAAAATCCTGAAGCAGCCATTGAATAAGAAGAAAAATTCTGAAAAATGAAAGATAAAATGACCACAAATTCCACCCTCCTCAACCTAATTTATATGATACTGCTTGGATTCCTTGATATTAGATGTAAATCTGAAGTAGTTGAGGACAGCAAACCACCTTTCTCTCTCTTTGAGCTTGTGTACAGCAATGGTCTCAGGAATGAATTCATGAGAACATGGAGGATTGGAGAAAGGAAAGTCATACATGGCAGGCTTATTGTTAAACCTATTCTTAGCCTTTTTACCTTCATCTAACCAAAACCCCACCATTTTATCCTCTGGCCCAACTCTATTACTCTCAGCAATTGGAGACTCCTCAATCCACTTCACCAAATCCCATGAAAGGACATATCCCATACCAGACATATACTTGTCAAATGGATCCATTTTCTCACATGGTAAAACAAAGCCATAGTAAGTGTCAATCCTTGGCAGAGGCTTCAGTGACTCAGCCAACTTATCAACCCTAAAGTAAACATCATCATCTGCCTTCATAACATAATCATACTGCAATCCCATCTTTGACAAACTTGAAAAATAGGTATAAGTCTTACCATTATCCATGTTCTCCTCACAGTTCAATATGATGATATCATTGTAGCTCATGATCTCCAGAGGCACAAGGATTCTCTGATCCTCCTTTGTAAGATTACAAAACACAAATCTCACATCCACTTTTGCACGGTCAGTGGATTGGCTTCCATAGATCATGCGAAGAAAATGTCTTCTTTCATACAGATCTGCCCTTGTCAGGATTCCAATCAGAATACTGAACTCGTAATTCTTCTTATCATCAGTGATCTCCTTCATATCATTCCCACAGTTTTGAACTTGATTTGGGCAGCTACAGTTGATGAAGATCTGACTGTCATGAGAACCCACATGACTATTCTCATCTGTTCTTACAAGAAATGATGGGAAGGATGAATTCAGAGTATTTGCAATAGATTCATGCTGCAATACATTGGTAAAACCAGATGGGCTTTTAACTATTTTTCTTAATTCTGATACATTGAATAAGGCTACCAAGAATATGACTGTGAATAGACCTAGCAGCCCCGTCCTCATTACTGAGGTGGGGAGGAAAAAGAGATAGGGTTTCCTCGTGCCCTTCATCAATCCTCTCAAAAATAGTTTAACACGTAAGACTAATAAATGAGGGTCATGTGGGCTTTTATATGCACTTTCTTCAACTGCAACCTCTAAATTACGTGAACATTAATTACGCGACGTTTACTTGCCGTTTCGCGTTCAACGGTGGAATTAGGTTTCCGTTTTGAAACGGCCGTTTCAGCCGTTGCACAGTTTCATAGAATTTCTGAACTTTTTTGAACCTTTTTACAAATTGCTGATATGATCTTCAGATATTTCTGCGCTTTTTGGGGATATTTTTGAACAATAACAATATTTTTGGTTTTGTTTGGCAATGGGCTGAAGTTGAAGATAGAATTAAAATTGATATACTGTTGCAAAACAAAAATAGTATCATTTTAATTGATTGGCAATGGGCAGAAGTTTAACATAGAGGTAAAACTGATATAGCGGTATAAAATCATAATATTGGTTTGTGCTGGTTTTCTTTACCAGCACAGTTTAATCTATTGAATGACTGTTGTGTTTGGAGTCATGTAAAAAATCTATCAGCATTAAACTGATATAATGATATAAAAACGATCAATAACATTATCATTGTCAACGTTTATCTTCTTTTTTAAAATTAAAGTTACCTGATTTCTTATTTAAACATTGTTTTAGTTTTAAGTCACATGTAAAGAATGAAACTACATATGCTTGTTTTTGAATTCTCTACAAATTACTTCTTTTGATTTTCATGCTAGGGATGAAAGATTGGTTGAATTTAAGATTAATTATATTTTTTAAAAGTTGAAGATAGAGGTAAAACTGATATAGTATAAAACTATAAAATTATCATTATTTTTTCTGTTAACAATAGGTCAAATCTTATAAAACTGATATAATGATATAAGAATGACCAGACAACATTATCATTGTTATTGTTTATCCCATTTCTTTTAAAAATTACCTTCCTTTTTGTTAGTTTTAGTAGCTTGGACAGCTGTTCATCCATAAATATGTAAACATGGCCATGTAAAGGATGAAACTTCACAAATTATTTCTTTTTTTGGTGCTACAGATGAAAGATTGGTTGAATTTAAGAATTATATTTCTAATTTATCGGTAATCGTGGCATTCCTGTCTTTTTCATAGAGATGAAGCATCTGTCGCTTTAAGTAAAATTATATATGATACTCAATGCATCAACGAGGAACTCGGAATAGAATTAGTGGATTGAAATTTGTTTTAAATTCATGAGAATATATTCATGTTCTTCAAAACTATGCAAGGAGATTCCAGCAAACTGATTTATGAAGGACACGTGGCAAGCAACTCCAGAAGCATTAACATTGGGATTGATGAAGAGTACAAGATCAGTTAGCTAATTAGGATTATTGACAGTTTGGCTGATTTCAAAATATAGTTAAGTAGAGGGGAGGACTCTTCTGGAATTATTAAACTATTAGAGATTTATCCCTTCCTGCATTATTACTACATATTTGTGTACTAGTGATTATAAGTGAAACATTTGTCCGCAAATAGTAATAGTAAGGACTGAATAGTTATTGATGAATGAGAATTATCTATGAATCTATATTTCGAAATAGTTTCAGGTATCTATGGGTCAGTATTGGATTTCTAAATCTTCAAATGTTGGCAAAATTCACTGGTTGGTAGCTTGCAGGCCTCGCTAAGTTGCCTCACAGATCTGAACCCTCCATTAAAAAGACAAAACAACAAAACAACCCCACTACTAATACCTTTCTCCTATAAAATAGTTTGTAAACATCGCAAGTGCCATCTCTAGAAAGAGATTGCTTGTCTTTGAATCCTCTGCACCGACTTCTCTTTTTGATTTTCTTGCCAGAGATGAAGTATTTGTTGACTTCAATAATTATATTTCATATTTATCGGCATTCAATGCTACATATGCGGCTTTCTCGTCTTTTGATACAGATGAAACACTCGTTGGTTTTAGAGAATAATGTATTGTAGTTACTGCCACAGCACGCAACTGGGTAGAAAATTAGTGCATTCAAATTAATCTTGAATCAAGTACCGTGAGAAGATGTTGAGGTTTTTGAAAAGTATGCAAAGAGATAGCACAAACTAAATTATGGAGGACAGATGGCAGACCATCTTACAAGCATTAACATGGGATTGACGGAATGTAAAACATAAGTTAGCTAATTAGGTTTATTGACTGAACTCTTCTGGCCAGGAAGATATGGATTAACAAATGCTGAACTGTTGGCGTTATTCAAGAGAAAGTAAGGTTTCGTCACCCGCCTCAGATTTGATTAATTTTGTATCCAAAAAGAGGTACCAAATATAAGTGGAAATGAGATTATATACAAGTGTCATATTTGTTGTAAATAAATAGTAGTTTTGAATTATATGTTGTAGAGAAAATTTTAAGTATTATAAATGATAAGATTGTAATAATATATAATATTATTATATTATATTTTTAAAAAAATTGAAAGTGAAAATGTTATTTATAGCATAACTATATTATAAGCTTAATATAATGAATATTTTGAAAATATGTAATAGTAATAGATTATAATATTGTTTCAAATATAACAATAATAAATGACAATGCATATATAATATAGTACTTTATATATCATATCTTATAATATTGTGATATATAAATTGTTAATAGAGATATTTATATAGGTATATACTTATATAAGTATATAGTTTTCTGAAATATATATATATATAAAATTTACAAATAAATAACAAAACTTTATGAATATTTCAATTTTTCAAAACTAGGTAGTAGTGATTGGTGAAAATTAGTTTAGTTTTTGGACAAAGTGAATGTAATAGTATATTGCCTACAATAAGTTAGTATTATTGAAAATATTTTGAAATACAGACTCGGATGACTTTAGTCTCTTGGTTGAGTTCCATTATACAAGCAAAAACATGAAAAATTGTCATCTCATAAAAAGAAAAGTCAACACCTTCCAAATCATTCGAACAAACCGACAATTCTAGAGGGTGCCAAGTTTGAAGTGCAAATCGAAAAACATGGAGGAAACAATGGAGAGCATAATTTAGATAAGAACCTGACTCCCTATGCATGCATCCTTAAACCTAATGCACATATGAAAAAGACCATTGACCAAGAAATAAACTCACTAAGAGATATGACTATCTTTTTGGTTGCTCAAGACATTAATGAAATCTCCTCTGGGGCTCTCTTAAATGAATGTTTACATAATAACCAAGAAAACAAATTAGTGTTTCAATTTTCTTATTTGAGAAGGATTAAAAAATGAATATTTCTTATTTTCTTTAACAAATATAATTCATATAAAGAAATAATTGATAAACAATTTTGGAGAATCGACTCATCCAATTTTTGATCCATCCCATGGTCTCTTGAAGCCATCAACTCTACAATTTTAGCCCTTTCTTCACTTTGTTGGATCACGATCAGTTCTCTTCCACCATTTCTATGGAATCTCATCATAGAAGCCCTTGATCCCCTTGAAAAGGTCATTGGTATTGATAAAATAGATTTGTTACTCCAACACACAAAAACACAGATTCTCAATGCAATTGAACCTATAAGAGATCTTCCAAAAGAACTTGTTTCTGAGTTAGATGTTGATGTAATACAAGGTAGGAGAATCCCCAAAGGAGATGTCCAAGCCCCTAGGAAATAAGTACACAATAGAAACACAACAAAAATGCAAGATCTAATACCAAATCACAACTCTTTATTCATAAAATAACTTATTACATGCAATATGTCGGGTTGTAAGGCCTTCCAGGTTAGGGCCAAATATAATAGAAATTACAATAAGAGTTTTGCAAGATCCCACAAAATCTAAGTCCACACAAATCCTAGCTACTCCATATCTACATTCTGGAAGAAAACCCTAAGGAAATCTCAACCTGTGCTCCCAAGCCCACTAAGTGATCTCCTAGTTTTCAAACCTCAAGCACTAGCCCTTCAAAGTTCACATCCTCTTCTCCAAGACTAATGATGATCAATTTTTTTTCTAAAGACTCCATAAAACCCCATACTTAACCCAACTAAGGCACAAGTCAACCCAGTTCATTACAAATTAAATTAAATCCCTTACATTAAATATATGTTGAGCCATAAGTTTGCTATAATACAAATTAAATACCAAAAGTTGGCTTACAAACAACTCGACACCAATAGGAACCAAGACCTAGCCAAGCATCATTAAACTCCCAAGCATTTCCAAGCTCCTAGTGCATGTCGAGCACCACAATGTATGTTTGGCTCCCAATGCATGTTGAGCACAATAGTGTATGTCAAGCTCTCAGTATTTGCCGAGCTCCTAGGCCATAGCTAGACCCTTCACCAACCCAAAACCACTGTTTGGTGACCGAGTCCACAACACTTAACTAAAATACCTCCAACCATGCAAGATTGCAAACAAGCCCAGGATGCTCCTACATCAATCACCTTAGGTTCAAAAAGATGTTGTCAATAGCTGGGAAAACATCTTTTAGGATTGAGAACATAAATCTCAAACTAATTCTTCACATACATATCCTCCAAGTCTTCAACTTGTACACAGTTTCCCTTATTTTTATTCTACTTATTCACATCCTTCCTAGGTGTGTTGTAGGTCTTCTTTCCATGTTGATCTCCAACCCTTTCAAAACCCCTCAACTCAACTCAGCTACCAATACTTAGGTTTCTCCTACTGAGCTCTTCACTCTACAAAGTAATCAAAGAATACTTTCGACTAAGTTTCTCAATAGTAGACACATTCTTAACAAAATCATGCATAACCCTACAATCATATTGCCAAGGTCTACCAAGAAACACATGACAACTATTCATGTCCACAATATCACACAAAACTTGATCCTTATACTGCCCAAATTGAAAATCAACAAGGCATTTCTCCTCACTTCCAAAGCATACTCACCTTGTAACCAACCAATCCTATAAATAAGGATTTCTCACTCTTCTCAAACCAAATTTTTGAACCATCTCCTTAGCAACAAGGTTATCAGTACTGCCACCATTCAGAATCACCTTGTAGAATTTATCACCAAACTTACAACAAGTCCTAAAAAATATAGTCCTTTTACAAGAATATAATGTCCTCTAACCAACCAATACTCACCGGGTTAGTAAACTATCTCGTTTCTTAGGTTGAGTATCTTGGAATACAACCTCATTCACAACAACAACTTTCCTACCATGAGGACATTCAAAATATCTATGCCCTTCTTCACTACATCTAAAACAATTACCATTTTACCCTATTCCACTTGTTCTCTTCTAATCAACATGTTTTGGTATAACTTCTACACTTAGTTTAGCCTTTTCTAAGTTATCGTGCTTCTCATTCCCTCTAGCATTAGCTTGACTTTTCCTCTTCAACTTATCTTCTTCCTTCAAAGCATACTGATAAGCATCCTCAATTGAAGAAATATTTAGCATACCAACCTCATCCTAAATATTGAATCTCAAATCATTAATGTAATGAGCTACCTTTTCCTTTGACAATTCTATATGACTAGAACAAATAGTCAACTTGTAAAACTTGGTATAATCTTTCAAAAACATATCCTTATGCTTCAAATTGTGCAACCTCTTAAATAACTCAAGTTCTTAATCAGAAAAAATGAACTTCGCCTTCAATTTAGTCACCATTAATTTCCATCTAGTGATCTTCATTTCACCTTCCTCTCTCTCTCTCTCTCTCTCTCTCTCTCTCTCTCTCTCTTTGTAGTTCTTTCCATCAAAGATCAACATGTCCTCTCAACTTAGTTTGTGCCAACCTCACTCTGAGCAGATTCTCAATATCCCCAAGCTCAAAGTAGTCTTATAATTCACCAATCCAATCAATTAGGTCTTCAAAAGTCAAAGTACTTGAAAAATTAGAAACCTCCATCTTATGTTTTAGCTTCAACTAAGATCCAGGTCTAGAAAACTGACTAGCCCTAGTTCCAATAGGTCTATCCACATGATTAGTTTTGTCCTCACCACTAGATCCAAAAATTTCAATGTCTTATGGAACTTCTTCATAGCCATCATCAATACCCATATGCCTAGGTACACCACCTAAAATAATCATAATTTCACCAATCATGTCACTCTTCATCAATGCAATCTTAGATCTGAATTATGCTCTAGTCTTCTCTAAGATCCTTTTCTCCACAACATCACTAAGATCATCAATTGCACTAGGGTCCAATATTCTTGGAGGAATTTTCCAAAAAAATTGCAAACCCAAAGAAATAGATACACTAGTCTAGAAGATCAATTAGCTCCACTAGATCAACCTTCTCTTCCAGCCTTCACCCAAGTCCTGGTGCAAATTGCCTCAACTTTGGCAATCTATCTGCACATTGAAGAAAACCTTCACTTAGATACACTTGATATAGTATAAGGCAAGAGAATAACCAAAGGAGATGTCCAAGCCCCCAACAAATAACCATACTAGAAACACAAAAATAATGCAAGATCTGATACCAAATGCCAACTCTTTATTCATAAAATAATTGATTACATGCAATATACCCAACATTAAGGCCTTTCAGGTTAGGGCCAAATACAATAGAAATTACAATAACAGTTCTACAAGATCCCACAAGATCCAACTCCACAGTAATCCTAGCTAGTCTAGATCTGCACTCTGGAAGAAAACCCCAAGGAAATCTCAACTTGTGCTTGCAAGCCCACTAAGAAATCTCCTAGTTTTCAAGCCTTAGATACTAGCCCTTCAAAGTTCACATCCTCTTCTCCAAGACCGCTGATGATCATTTTTTTTTCTAAAGACTCCAGAAAACCCCATACTTGTACCCAACTTAGCCACAAGTTGGCTCAATTTATCACATATATTGAGCCACAAGAAAGCTACAACACAAATTAAATACCAAAAGTTGTCTTATAGGCAACTTGGCACTACAAGGAACCAACCTATCTGAATGTTAGTAAACTCCCAAGGATTGCTAACCTCCTAGTGCATGTCAAGCACCATAGTTCAATATGAGCACCATAGTGTATGCCAAGCTCCTAGTATCTAACAAGCTCCTCACCCACAATTAGACCCTTTAGCAACCGAGCACCACTGTTTGGTGACCAAATCCACAACACTTAACCAAAATACCTCCAACCATGCAAGATTGCAAGAAATCCAAAGATGCTCCCACATCACATGTTGTGTTTACTTCTATTCACTTTCTATTTTTGGGGGCCTAAATACTTGCTTCCTTTGTAGAAAGGAAGGCCATTCTAGAGAATATTGTGCATTTGCCAAAAGGAGAGTTAAATTTTTCCTTGAAATAAACCCTAATCGTACCCATTCTCTCCCCCTTACCTTGACTCAATGTACTCAACATGGTTTTCCTATCCTAGGTCCCTCTTAGAGCTCCATTCCCTCCCCTAATTTTGAACATTCTATCTATTTCAAAGATGTGTTAGACTCTCTTGATGTCTTGCAAACTGTATTCACAACCTCTCTCATACTAACTACTCCTAGGGTTGAGGATCTTGCTAGCTCAAGATCTCTTCTAGACAAAATGGAAAATAATCTCATCCTAATACATTACTCCCCTAAATCTAGAAATAAGCGGTAGACTCAGAATGCAAAAATAATTGTCTTAGAAAGGATAAGAATAATTTTTGGGCTAAAGAAGTGTGCTCAGATCCATCTAGGATTACCTCTAATTGATGACTGTGAATCTAATTTGAGCCCCCTCTATATATTTTTATGTAACCCAACAAATCCTTGCACCACTAATGATAGATCTAATATGAATGGAAACATGGTAAGGTCAAGAATTGCTGATACTCCTAACCTTGGAAGATAAACTCAACAACTTTTACTGAGTCATTATCCCAACCTCTCCTACTCAACCCGCCCTCCTACCACAACATACCTTAACCTTTTTCTGCCCCCTCCTTCCAGAATTTCTTATATCATTATAATTTTTGATCCCATAAAGAGAGTATCTTATAATAGGAAGTCTAATAGGGAGGAGGAGATTAAATCTCTAGGCTATATCAATAGAGAGGTATGAGAAGATAAATTTACCTCTAATACCAAGAAGAAGACAAGAAAGACTAGAAATATGAGTGAGGATGAGAAGAACGATATGATTGAGGATGAAACCCATAAAGATGTTATTGATCCTCCCCCATGGGAAAGAGGGGGAGGTCCTCAAATACTATTAGCAACATCAAGCCTCCCAAAATATCCAAGATAAAACCCCCTATTATTTCAAGGTGCAATAGACATATAAACCTTAACTCCATAATAATGAATTCCAAACTTATATCTTGGAATGGAAGAGGTTTGGAAACTCCTAAAATGAAGTGTTTTATTAAAAGTTCCATGAAAAACTATGGTGGAGTTGATTTTTTAATGCTCTGAGAAATCAAGGTGGCTAAATACTAGATGTATATAGCCCTAGAGTGCATCTAAAATGATACACAAGATATTTTTACATATCATGTCAAAGGTATAGGATGCTTTTTTATCCTTATTGGGATGAAGTAATAAAATTTTATCTCAAAATGGGGCTCATCCCCTTGTATTACACTAGCATGGGTAATCCTTAAGGTGGATGGAAAGGATATATGGATCTTGAGGCAAGTGCAAGGTACATTCAAGTAGGACACTTCAACTTAAACATACAAAAAGCCCCTGCTCAAAGTTTCCCATGGAAGAAACATACAAAATCAATTATATAAGGAAAGTTTCTAGACATTTACTAAAGTGTAATTAATAAGTAACACATTGAACACAAGACTCGACAATTGGACGTCGCATTAGTGTAATAATTAAAATAAGTCTATGAACATGCCTAGTAGTGAGGCCTTCTAGGTTTCAACCATATAAAATTAGTTTATGAAGTTAGAATTCAAGTTCAAACCCTATCATTCTTCTCAATATCCTATAGCATCCACTACCATGCTCTTCTATCTCTAACTAATCCTCTTATATAGCTAGCTAAGCCACAAGTCAACTAGTCAAGCATTTAATTACATTATAGGTCCTACCTAAGAAGAGTAAACCAAAATCAAATCTAAATAAAATATAAGGCAATACATACTTGAGGGTGAATCCATAGGTGTCCTAGGAGTCATCTTCTTATTTCACAACATGTCACATTAACATAAGAAATGTGCCAAATGAAACAACATGCCTTGCTAGAACGAAATAAGCCAAAAAAGAGACCACAAAGAATGATCCACAACTCGAGAAATAAAAATGATCAAAGATTGTGCTCTTAGGAGGAGGATGAATGATAGGTCCTCATTAGCATGTTAAGTACACATAATATGGCACCAATTGTAGCAACGACCACATTACAAGAATAGAAAGGTATAGGAAACAAGATATATTTTGGTTGATGCAAGATTGCTCAAAGATGCAAGATACTCCAACATCAGAGACCTGGGGTTAATAAAGAATTGATGTCCATATTAGGCATTGTTGATATTCTAACCTGAATGATAACAGTCCAACTCAGCTTGTGTCATCCATAAAGTATCTTCAACTAGTTTGTCTTTCTATTGAACTAGGAATTCCATGTAATCCTTTCTTCTAGTACTCTTTCTTACTCTGCTATTCAGAATCTTTTAAATGTCTTCTTTCTACTTTCTAGGATAATATAGGATATTGTCATTCTCATCTTCTAATTCATAGTACTCACAGATATCTTCAATGTTAAATATAGGTGATATATTCATATCTTTTGGCAACTCCAATTCATAGGCATTTCCACTATCAAACCTTCTCAAAATCTTGCAAGGTCCAAAGTTCTTCATTTTTAGCATACTGTAGGTGCCAACTAGGGATCCATTTCTTAAAATGAATCATTACCTCATCATCATCTTCAAAATATTTGTGTCTCTTCCTTTTTCATCTCTCTATTTATACTTTTGATTATTGTCTTAAAAATTTATTTTAACTTCCTCATGTAAAGTCTTTATGAAAACTACAAAGTCCTATACTTTAGCACTCCTTGTCTTAGTAGGAAAGTCTCAGGAAAATCATACAATCTTACTACTTCCTTGACAAATAACTCAGCTACATGCAATGTATCAGAGCTCTTCTTACAAGGTATAAAATGTGCCATCTTTGAAGATCTGTTAACCACTACAAAAATAGACTCATTACCTCTTTGAGCTCTAGGTAGCCCAAGAATGAAATCCATGATCACATCTTCCCAAGGTCTATTGGGTCAGGTAAAGGCAAATACAATCCCACATTCTAACAAGTTCCTTTTGCTACTTGACAAAATTTTCAACTTCTAACCATTCACTGCACATCCCTATAAATTCGTGGCCAAAAGTATCTCTCATAAATCAATTTAATAGTGTTATCAATTCCAAAATGTCCAGCAAGTCCACCACTATGTTTTTCTTTTATTATGTTCTATCTCATAGATCCTCTAGGCATGCACAACTAAATTCCTTTGAACAATAGATCCTCTTGAATGAAATAATCATTCCACTTATCACTCAATGTTTGTTCTTTACAAACTTTCCAAGGTTCTACAAAATCCACACCAGGCTCATGCAAAAATTTTAAGTCATCAAAGCCAACTACTTCAACTCTCATCTCTGTCAACAAATTTCTTTTCTAGCTCAGTACATCAACAACTTTGTTTAACTCTCCACTCTTAAGTTTCAATGAAAAGGAAAAATTATGCAAGAACTCAACCCACTTCATATGTCTCTGATTCAACTTACTTTGACTTCCCAAATATTGTAAAGTTTTATGGTCAACATACAATACAAAATAATTAGGCATAAGATAATGTCTTCATTTTTTACAAGCTTGAACAATAGCATGGAATTCCTAATCATAAAAAAAAAATTTTCTCTTAGCATCATTCAATTTTTCACTAAATAAAACTACAAGTCTTCCTTCTTGACCCAAAAAGCTCTAAGTGCACATCCACTAGCATCACATTCACTTGAAAAGTTCCCTAAAATTAGGCAAAGCAAGTGTAGGCAAATCTGCAATCTTTTGCTTCAATGTTTCAAAACTCTTTTATTCTCCATGTGTCCATTTCAAATCCCTTTTATCTCCTCTCGTGGTCTTAGTTATAGCATTACAAATAGAAATGAAATTCCTAATAAAATTCCTATAAAAAATTTCCAATCCATGAAATGATCTTACATTTCCAATATTCTCAGGTGTAGGCCAATCAAGAATTACTCTTACCTTTTTAAGGTACATCTTCAAACCATCAACAAAAAATTCAAAACCAAGGTACACTATCTCCTTTTTCATAAATAAACATTTCTTTAATTTAATTAGCAACTTCTCCTCTTTCAATCTGTGCAATACTTGTATGATATGTTCAAAGTGATCTTTCTTTACTACATATCCAAATGTCATCAAGGTATACAATCACAAACTTACCTAATAAAATTTTAAAAATTTTGTTCATCATCCTCATGAAAGTACTAGGTGCATTAGTTAGACCAAAGGGTGTAACCAACCATTCATAAAAACCTTCATTAGTCTTAAAATTAGTCTTTCATTTGTCTCCTTCTCTGATTCTAATCCTATGAAACCCACTTTTCAAATCAATCTTTCTAAAATATTTTTCTCCACTCAAACTATCCATTATGCCATCCATCCCAGGCAAAGAAAATATTTACTTTACTATTATCTTATTTATAGCTCTTGAATTAGTGCACATTCTCCATTCCCCATTTTTTTGTAGGTACCAATACTGCAAGTACAACACATGGCCTCATACTTTCTTTGACTAGCCCTTTCTCCAACAATTCCTACACATGTCTATTAAGCTCAATCTTCACATCCATTGTTAACCTATGTGGTGCTTTATTAGGCAAACTAGCTCCAGGCATTAAATCCATACAATGACTTATACTTCTCATAGGAGGAAAACCATTAGGTACATTATCAAAAATGGTGTCATGAAACTTTGTCAGCAAAGGTTCAATCTCAAGCACATGTTCTAATTCATCTTGTTTCTGAGTTTTCCTTGGAATTGAAGCATAGGAAAAATTATGTTCTTTCATCTCTATTGTATCCTTATTACCCTCAACCAAGCATACTCTAATTGTAGTACCATGATTTTCACTCTTGTCTTCTCTACCCAAGGTAACAATATTTTTTTTGTCCCATTCACGCAAATAGTATATTGATTCAATCTACCATCATGAAGAGCTTGTCTATCAAATTGCCAAGGTTTAACCAAAAGAGTATGACAATAATCCATAAGCATAATATCACTCATGACTTCATCATGATAATTCCCAGTTTTAAATTTGACAATGCATTTCTCACTTACAAACAGTTTATGGTCCTTTTGGATTCAGGAAACATGGTATGGCTTAGGGTGTGTCAACCTCTATAGCTGTAATTTGTTAGCCATCTCTTCAGATGCCAAGTTATGAGAACTTCCATTGTCAATGATTACTTTGAAACATTTTCCAAAAACCTTACATTTGGTTTTGAATAATCTTATTCTTAGGACAAACACTTCATCAATTTCTCCATTCCATAAGACTCTTCTTACCAAAAAGTTTTCACCTTTCTTAGGCTCATTAAATGTTTTGTGAACTTCTTCACAAGCCAAAGTATTTCTATCATTACCTCCATTTTTCTATTAAGAGTTAGTGCATTCAAAATCTCTGTAACTTGAACTTCTCCACATTCATAAGAAGTACCCCTAAACTAAGATCTTTCTTCCCTTTTCCCATTGTTGTTATTTATAGAGTAATAATTATACCTCCCTCTATAGTAATAACCTATTTTACAAACAAGTTCATCTTTCCATCCTTTATTTTGCACTAAATTTTTAGATCTACTACTTTCACCATAAGTTCTGCCATTGCTTCTCTAAAATCTACTACCTCTTCCTCTTTGTCTTTGATCGTGTTTCATTTTCAATATTTCTTCACCCTTAAAATAAAATTTATATGCTTCCTCCACACTATCCCTAATCTCATCTTGAATTGAGATTCTCAAGCCATTTAGGTATCTAACCACCTTTTTCACTTCATCATCCACATGTCTAGATCTAATATATAGTTTTTTGAATTCCTTGATATATTCCTTTACACTCATGTCCCTTTGCCTCAAATTTTGCATCTTCCCTAGAAAACTATCTTGATAATTCAAAAGGAGAAACTTCTCGTCGAAAATAGATTGATACAAGTATGGTGAATATGTTTCAATCATTATTTTTTCACTGATGTCAAACCTACTAGTTGCTGATATGATAATTTCTTATGTGGTTTAAGTATTATCATTTATTTGATTGATGAAGAGGATTTGATCAAATGAGGTAACAATATCACCTGGAGGAAAGGTTGAGTTATGATATGAAAAGCAGTACAAGAATAAATTAAGATAGTGATATTATAGTGCGTTGATAATCTACTTAAGGTTGCAAATGTTGGTTACATTGATTAGGTTCAAAAGAACAAGTTAAACAAATTTTGTATGACAAGGTTAGCATTCTACATAGTAAGTGCCAAGAAAAATTAGTGCAAGCTAAGTAGAAAATCAGTTTGAGCCAAGAAAAGTCAATTTTAGTATAAGTTGAGTGAAATAGTGTAAGCTAAGTAAAGTTTAGTTGATGCCAAGCACTAGTAAACTCTAGTTTGTGCAAAGTAATTTAATGGAGGATGCCAAGAAATGCAGTATGTGCTAAGCATCAGAAGCCAGTTAATGCTGAGTGTCAGCATTATGAGAAAGATCAAGAATTCAATGAATCTAAGCTAACAAGTTTTTTTTTGGGATTGTGTGAACTGTGGGAAAGATAGGGTTGATGAGTTGGTGGCATAGAATCCATGGTGAACCATTTTGAGGCAAATTCAAGGAGGATTGAAGGAGAAGTTTCCAGAAAGGAATGAAATTAAATGAGGGGTAGATTAATTGAATCCTACCTAATCCAACCTAAACCTAAAATGGATGATGGAGGATGAATGAAAAAATATCTTAATTCTCTATTGATAGAGATGGCTGGTTAGAAGCAAGAGTTGTCATGTGCAAGAACCTAAGGAAGACAAAGAGTCTAGGGTATTTGTTTCATTTAGTGACCTAAGTAAAGAATCTATATTAACAAGAAAAGTAAGAAGGCTTAAGGGTATGGATGCTTGAAGGCTGAACACACTATCAAAGTTGAAGAGTGCAAAAGCCAAGTAGAATGGTGGCTTGAAATAGAGATCTATAATTTGCAAATGGATTTGTAAGTTGTTATTAGATCAAGCCTTATTTTTACTCTCTAATCATTGTATCAGGCTAGGGTAAATCCTTTGGATTAAGGTTGACCTAATTATCATTTGTAAATATTTTAACCAAGTGACATTCCAAGTGAATGATCTAAAGTCC
This sequence comes from Cupressus sempervirens, assembly GCA_028749045.1. Classification (NCBI taxonomy): domain Eukaryota; kingdom Viridiplantae; phylum Streptophyta; class Pinopsida; order Cupressales; family Cupressaceae; genus Cupressus; species Cupressus sempervirens. Next base: position 523,697,479 of record CM053788.1, read on the forward strand.
TCTAACAAGGCTCACTCCTAACAAGGTGATTGGAATCCTTTAACTGGGTCACATTTAATATCATGCATTATAACCTTTAATAGGGTTGGCCTTTCATACGGAAACACTTCATAAGAGTGAGAATGAGTAGCATGTTACTGGTGGTTATTCTCAAATTAGGTTTTTACATTAAATCATTATGTCAAATGTGTTATTAAATATGTTATGTTTCATGTTTATATTTCTACAAATTGATTTGATAGTAACCTACAAGTTTAGGTGATTGCATAATCTAATGGATGCATGCATGATGAAAATGTTTTATGGATTTGGATTCAATAAGCTATGAAAATTTCTATTTTTACATCTAGACCTTGGATAACTAATTCACCTCCCCTCTAAGTTATTCTAAAGAATTCCAACAATTGGTATTAAAGCCATCTGCTTAAGAGGACTAGTTTGTAGGTACCAGAAGAAAAAAGATCAAGATGTCAAAAAGAGAAGTACCCAAGCTTAATAGAGTTATATTTCCTCATGGAAAAGTTTGATGAAGCTACACCTAAGAGGTCTTAAAGATAATGCAAAATCTACCAATGCTTTTAAGCATGTTGATCCTACTAGAGCCCTAACTATTGAAATCTAAAAAAGAAGAAAGAATACAACTAGACAATGTTGGAGATTGTGTCTTCCATAAGCTATGTCAAATTTGATGACATCAAAGGTTGTGACAATGTAAAAATCATGCGGGATGCTCCATACACTATCTATGGAGGTGACAAGAATGTTCTTAGAGCCAATGATGAAAGTCTCAGAGGTAAGTTAAATGATATGAGAATGCAAGAAGGTGAGAATATTGCTTATTATTGCTCAAGGATAAAAGATGTTGTTAATGCAATAAGAGGAGCTACTAGTAAAATAGATGATCATACTATACTAAGTAAAGTTTTGAGAACACTACTGCATATTTATGCTATTAGAATTTTTGCACTACAAGAACTGAGATGTATGCTAGGTAATGATCTAACTCTTGAAGGTCTGGTAGGTAGGCTCAACACTTTTAAGCTTTCTAACTTTGATAATTACAAACCATAAAATATAGAATTTTCTTTCAAAGCTAAGCTATCATTGAAGGAACCTGATGAGAAGAAGAAGAAAAAGGAAAAGTATGTCTCCAATAACAGTGATATAGATGAGGAAGATGTAGATCAACTTGAAGCACGATTAGAAAAGATATTTCATAGAGGTAAAGGCAAGTTTAAAGGTAAGTTACCTATCATGTGTTTCAATTGTAATGAGGTTGGTCATATTGCTATTAGATGTCTAGAGAAGAAGAATTATAGAGGTGGTGAAAAGTACAATAGTAGAAGAGATGAAGACAACAAAGACTACAAAGACAAAAGAAAGAAGTTTAGCTACATTCCTGAAGAGGAAGAAAAAGATGGATTTGACCATCATGATGATGAAGTGGTGTATGTTGCAATGAAGGATGAATCTGATAAAGATGAGATAATTGCACTAGTGTCTTGTGTGAACAAGAATGATAGATGGATCATTAAAAATGGGTGTTCACATCACATGACTGGAGATAAAATTAAGTTCATTACCGTGAATTATTATAATGAAAATAGTGTAAGGTTTGGTAATGATGCACCATGTCTGATAAATGGAAAAGGTTCTATCAAGCTCACAAAAAATATTTTGTGTGACAATGCTTACTATGTTGAAGGACTTAACTATAACTTGTTGAGTGTGTCACAAGTGAATAATTTGGGTTGTAAGGTTGAGTTTGAGAACAAAATTGCTAAAATATATAATACTGATAGAAAATTGATTAGAAAAGTGATCAAACTAGAGGTAATCTATTCTACCTTGATATAGAGGATGTTACTTCTTTAGAGGTAGAATTTGATGATGTGTAGCTATGGCACAAAAGGTTATGTCATGTTAATTTTAATAACTTGGTTAGTATTAGTAACAAAAAAAGAGTAAGAGGTTTGCCTAAGTTGAAGAAACTTGACAATATAATTTATAAACAATGTTAGTTAGGAAAAATGACAAAGTCAAGTCTTAAGAGTAAGATTCATACCTCTAAAAGAATATTGGATATTGTTCATACTAAATTATGTGGATCAATTGAAGTGCAAAGCTACAAAGGAGATAAGCACATTATGCTACTTGTTGATGATTATTCTAGAATGATGACTATTACATTTTTGAAACATAAATTTGATGCTTTCCAAATGTTTAAGTGGTACTTACCAAGAGTTGAGAAGGAAAAAATTAAAAGTATAAAATGTTTGAGATCTAATAGAGGATGAGAATTTACATCAAATGAGTTTGAGATGTTTTGTAATCACAGAGGCATCAAAAGATAGACATCTTCTCCTAGAACCCCTCCACAAAATAGAATTTTTGAAAGGAGGAACATATTTGTAATGGACTATGCTAGGACACTCACGATGGAGAAAAATATTACTTTGAAATACTAGAGAGAAGCTATGAGTATATCTGTCTTTACCTTGAGCCATGTACAAGTCAAGAAAGGTACTCATTCAACACCTTTTGAACTATGGTATGGATAGTCATCCAATGTAAAATATTTTAAAGTATTTGGAAGCAAATGTTATATTCTCAAAAAATTTTAGCAATGGTAAACTAGATGCAAAAAGTGAAGAAGGTATATTTCTTGGTTATTTCACAAGAAGTAAAGCTTATAAGTGTTTAAATACCAACACTAACAAAGTTGTGGAAAGTGCAAATGTGAAATTTGATGAATATATAGAAATATATGAGGTTGAACCTGTAAAGGAACCAAAAGAATATAAGTAATTTGTATGCTTTTATGAAGGTATGCCTATTGAAGAAGATGTTGTAAATCAAGTTGCAAACCAACGTCAAGTTTTAGTGACTGCCAAGTCACATACTTTGAATGCCAAGTTGCATTTAGGAACTAAGCTACATTTAGGTGCCGAGTTATAGAATGAGGTTGAGGCACATTCTGATTTAGAGATTAGTGTACATGAAAGAGATGTTGAACTACTAGACAAAGAGGTACATTGTGATTCAGAAGTTGAGAGACCAAATGTAGAAGCTAGAGCTAAACCAAGATTACCTAAGTATGTCAAGAGACATCATCCTATTTCAAAAATCATTAGAGATAAAGATGCTAGACCAATGACAAGGAACAAGGTGAGAAATGATACATATTTGCTAAGCATGCAAGAACCCAAAATAGTGAAAGATGCCTTAGAAGATGTAGACTAGTGTAAAGCCATGGAAGAAGAGATTGAAAAAATTGAGAAAAATAAGACATAGACTCTAGTTCCTAGCCCAAAAGACAAAAAAGTGATTGGTACCAAGGGGGTATATAGAAAAAAGTTAGATGAAAATGGTGAAGTCACAAGGAAAAAGACAAGATTAGTTTGTAAAAGATATCCACAAGAAGAAGGGATAGACTATGGAGAGACATTCACTCCTATTGCAAGACTGGAATGAGTAAGAACTCTACTTGCTTACTCTACATACAAAGGTTTCAAAGTTTATCAAATGGATATAAAGTCTTCATTTCTAAATGGTATATTGGAAGAAGAGGTTTATATAGAACAATGAGAAGGATTTGTTGATACTAACAACAAAAAACATGGTATGTAGACTACACAATGCTTTATATAGTCTGAAGCAAGCATCAAGAGTATGGTATGAGAGAATTCATAATTATCTTGTGAAGATTGGATTTGAGAGGATTGGTGATAATAGAAATCTATACTTGAAGACTGAGAAAGGAAAAGGTATTTTGTTATCTAAAATTGTTGTTGATGATTTAATATTTAGAGATCAAGATACTTTATGTAATGGTTTTGCAAATGAAATGAGGGTTTGCATGTACATTAGATAAAATATGGTATATATCACTCAGTCAAAGTATGTAAAAGAGATATTGAAAACTTTTAGATTGGAAGATTCTAAGCTAATAAGTACACCTATGGTAATAGGACATAAATTGTCAAAGAATGATGATTTAGCTGGGGTGAATAAAAAATTATATAGGTCTATGATTGAAAAATTATAATATGTAGTACATAGAAGCCCTAATATTACATTATGTGTAGGGATATTTTCAAGATTCTCTGCTAATCCCAAAGAGATTCATTTAATGGTTGTTAAAAGAATAATGAGATATCTAAAAGGAATATAAGGCTATGGTCTATACTATAAAAAAAAAATGAGAAATTTGAATTGAGGGCCTATACTAATGTTGATTGGGCTAGAAATATTGATCACAGAATGAGCACCAATGGAGGAGCATTTTTCTTAGGCAAAAGGCTAGTTACATGGACTAACAAGAAAGAAAATTACATTTATCAATCTGCTGCTTGTTAGAATCTGAAAAGATTAATAACCTAGAAAGCTAGTGCAAAGAATAAGTATCTAAACTATGAATGTGAATGATACAAAATCAAAATAGCAACATCGAGTTAGTCTCCAAGAGAGAAATGCAAATGCTAGAAGAAAAATAGCATTAAGAGGATGCAAAAATGAGAGATGCAAATACAAGCTAGGTAGCATGCTTATATAGGCTAGGAAGAGGGAGGAGGTGGCAACACCAACCAATGAGGAGAAACCATCTATCGGACTAAAGATAGCAAAACATCTTTCGAAGATAGCTAATGGATGCTCACATGTAGGAAGGTGACACCTCACAACCATTCACCTAATAAGGCATGCTTTATTAACCTAAGCGAGATTATTAAAAGTGTAGGAAAGACCTAGCAATATAGGAAAAATAAAAAACTACACTAACACCCCCCCCATAGGCGAAGCTTAGGTGGATGTAGAAATGGGTCCCAGCAAGTCAAGCCTAATGAGATACCCATGTACAAAAGATTTCCCAAAAGAGAGAGAAAAGATACCCCCCCCTAAAAAAGTTAGGACTCTGAGTGAGAGGAAGAGGCTCCCCCAAAAGATGAAGCATCCCGCACCCCCAAAAAAGCACACAAATGAAGCAACTTGCTCTCAGTGAAGGGTTTGGTGAAGATATCAGCAACTTTCTTGGAAGTCAAATAATAGCGAAGGTCAATGACATGACCATGGATGAGCTCTTGGATGTAGTGCATGTTGACCTCTATGTGTTTGGTTTGCTGATGATGAACCAAATTCTATGAGATTTGAACGACACTCTGGTTGTCATAAAATATGATTGATGGCCATCTAATTTGGATACCAAACTTAGTGAGAAAATATTGAAGCCAAATGGCCTTAGTGGTGGCATTTATAGCCCCCTGATACTCAGCCTCGATAGAAGATACAGAAATAGCAGACTACTTTTTGCTCAACCAACAAACAAGACCTGACCCAAGTGAGAAGCTATACCCTGAAGTAGACTTGTGATCTTGAGAATCTCCTGCCCAATCTGAATCTGTGCAACCCACCGAATCAAGCTCAATACCTGCTACGTAGTGAATCCTACAATTGTTAGAACCATAAATGTAGTGAAGGATCTACTTGGCTACTTTCCAGTGCAGCTCATGGGGCTCCTACATAAATCGAGAAACCATGCCTATAGCATAGGAGATGTCAGGTCTCGTATGAGTTAGATAAATGAGACTCCCAACAAGTTGGCAGTACAAAGTGCCATCAATAAGTGGAGAAGAACATTGAGCCTCAAGTTTGACCCCAAAAAGGAAGGGAGTCAAAGTAGGCTTATAGTCAGGCATATGAAACCTTGAGAGTAAATCTAGAGCATACTTTGATTGTGTGATGGTGATCCTAGAAGGAGACTGAAAGATCTCAATCCTGAGAAAGTAATGCAACAAGCCCAAGTTAGTCATCAAAAATTTTTCCTAAAGGGCCACTTTGACAACCTTAATGGTGGTGAAGAATTTCCTATGATCAGCAAGTCATCAACATACAAAACCAAAAATAGAAGTGAATCACCCTATTGCAAAATGTAGACATTAGGATCAAAATGGCACTGAGTGAACCCAACTGATAGAAGGAAGGAGTCAATCTTGGCATACCAGGCTTGAGGAGCATGTTTGAGGCCATAGAGAGACTTCTGAAGATAGAACACAAGTGAAGAATCCTAAATGAAGCCTTGTGGCTGCTCCATGTAGATCTCCTCATGAAGGTCACCATGAAGAAAAGCACTCTTCACATCGATTGGATGTACTTCCCAACAATTAGCTGCAACAATGGCAAGAACAATTTGAATGGAATTCATTCAGGCAATTGGTGCAAAAGTCTTAGAGTAGTCAATCCGAGGAACCTAGGAGAATCCTTTAGCGACCAAGTGAGCCCTGTGTTTGTCAACTAACCCATCTGCTGCAAATTTTGTCTGATAGATCCACTTATATCGAACAAGTTTTGTTACCTTAGGAAGATAGACAAGATCCCAAGTGTGGTTCCTCATCAAGGAACTATACTCTTCTTTCATAGTTGTATCCCGCTTAGGAATACTAGAAGCCTCATGAAAGGACTGTGGATCTAAAGATGTAGCAATGAAGAAATGTAGAGCATTTTGAAATTGTGAACGAGTTCTCCTGGTGTCTGATGGATCCCCAACCCAATCACCTATGGACTGCAAGGTCTATCTAGCCCAAAGTGGATAGGAAGATGGAGAATCTAGAGGGGAATCATTAACCTCTGAATGATGACTAGGAGAGGAAGGAGGTGAGTTCTCTAAGTCACTCTCTGCATCACAAGTAGAGGTAGAAGACTATTCAGGTGAATCTCACTCATTAGAAGATCTATCATGTATTCCAAGTGACTCCATTGTCAAAGTGGAAGGAATTAGAGAAGTGATAGAAAGTGAGCTTGAAGATCCCTCCTCAAACTAAACACTCCTCTCAATGAATAACTCATGTGTAGTAGGGTGGAGCAACTGATAACCCTTCACACCATTAGGATAACCTACAAATATGCAAGGCCTACTTTGTGGATCCAAGGCCTTACGTTTCTCTACAGGAATGTGGGCCCATGCAGGGGAGCCAAAAACTCAAAAGTGCTTAATTGATGGTTTTTAACTACTCCAAGCTTCAAAAGGAGTAACTCCCTTCAAGGCTCGGTGAGGAACATGGTTCTAGATATAACAAGCACAATTAATGGCTTTTTCCCAATACTATGGTGCAAGAGATCTAGAGTGAATCATATAGTTTTCCATTTCCTTCAAGGATCTATTCTTTCATTCTGCAACATAGTTCTACTAAGGATTGTATGGAACTGAATGTTATAAATCAATCCCCTTTGGAGTGCAAAATCTTTCAAACTGATGGTTGTCATACTCACCACCATTTTCTGTGCACAAAACTTTGATGGTTTTCCCAGATTGCTTTTCTACAAAAATTTTGAAGTCCTAAAAATGATCAAATACCTCTGACTTCTATTTGAGAAAGTACACCCAAGTATATCGAGAAAGGTCATCAATGAATGTGAGGACATATCGGGCCCTGCTAAAAGAAGGATGTCGAAATGGACCAGCCAAATCACTATGAACTAACTCTAGTACTTGTGAAGCTCTCCATGCCTTACTTTTGTCAAACTTTTCCTTAGGATTCTTACCAAGAATGCAACCTTGACAAACACCACCTAAGAACTAAATTGAAGGCAACCCTACGACCATGCTCTGCTAGTTGAGCTAATGCAAATAGCGGAAGTTAAGATGGTCAAACTGCTCATGCCATAATTGTCTCACATCATTAGAGTGAGTGAGCAAAACAGATGAAGGAGGATCAAGAACAAAGTGAGAAAATAGATAGAGTCATGACTGGTGATCTGCTCTCCCAACTGCAATTATAGAATCACTATGGAACTCAAGTATCTCCACTGAATCAGGAGTGAACTCAACCTGCTTGCTTGAACCTGTGTGAGTGATCTGGTATATTGAATGGAGATTAGTTGATAATGAGGATACACAAAGAACATCATGGAATGTACCATCCTCCACATCAATAGACCCTCTCCCACACTCCTCAACAGGAGTATCATCACCCATCAAAATAGAAGGCATAGTACATGGTTGTAAGGATGCAAGTTCTTCCTTAGATGAAGCCATGTGGTGTGAAGCACTTGAATCAAGAACCCAAGTGGATAGTGAGAAAGAAACTACAACAAGAGCCTTGCCCTTGTTGTTTCCTTTTGCCTTGTTAGACCCTTTATTAGAACTTTGTTTGATAGACTCAGGAACACTAATGTTATTCTTCTCAAGAATTTATGTCAAGTGATCAATTTGTTTCTTCAAACATTTATGTTCATCATGACCAAGTCTTTTACAATAGGCACATTTGACCTTTTCTTTCTTAGGCTTATCGCCCTTAGAAGATGGGGTATCAATAGTTGCTTTTGAAGCAACCAATATTTGATCCTTCTTTTCCTTGCTATTATTCTATTTCTCATCCTTACTATTGTTGTTAATACTTTGTCATTTTTGTTCTTTTGTACCTTGGTCGGCAACCAAAACATATGACTTAGAGGACTTAAGAGTGCCCATTTGGATTAGCTTGTCCTATTCTTGAGTGAGATTGACAACAAAATCATCTAAAGATGGCATGGTGAATTGAGTATCAAGTGCACCCTTAGTAGCATAGAAGGTAGAGACAAATACATAATATTCTGAACTTAGCTTAGAGAGAATACTAAGAATTAGTTGTTCATCATTCTTTTCAATTCCACATTGTTTTAACTATAGCCTTAGTGATTTCAATTTGGTGAAGAAATCATAGATTGTGTGAAAATTTCGTGGACTTAAACTAATTAATTTATTTTCCAACATATGACCCCTCATTGAATCTTGTGTACCAAATAGTGTTTCTAGCTTTTTCCATATTTCATTTGGTGTATCCAAAGACTCAATGTGAAATAGAAAATCAGGAGAAATAGACAAACACAATGTTCCATATGCCTCATCACATTTGTCTAACCACATAGGCTTATCTTCATCTTTATCAGGTTCAGTTTCAAGTCCCATAGTTATCCTATTTAATCTAACTTTCCTTAAGTGAATTTTCATGCATGACAATGCCCCCCCTTTTTACTCAATCAAAGAACCACCCCCCCCCCCCCCCCACAAAGAAATATGATTTGACACTTTATTCTAGTGCGTTTACAACTACCACTAGAAAGAAATACTTAGTGGTCTTGATTTTAATACATTACAAACCCTCATGAAGAGCATATGCTGAAAGTTAAACTTAGGCACAATAATCAAGAAAAAAAATAGCACGATTGTGATCTACTTGAAAAATCATGTACTTTCAAAAAAAGAATCGCCTTAATACAAGATCGTATGAGAAAGTTATGATCCTCCGAAGTTTCCAAAACAAGAATTGTACACAATTACGATCGAGAATTTGCAATTTCTAAACAATTTATGCGTGAAAATCAAAAAACAACTCCACTAATGGATAGAGCACAAAAAAATAGCCAAGGTCATAATAAGAATCATCAAAATCAGTGTTTGTATGAGCAAGAACGAGGCATTTGAAAACTGTGTTCAAATTTTCTATTGCCAATGGAGAGGGGTACATTTGTAGCTTTCTGTACTTGATTCTACAAAATATTCAAATTTCATGCAAAATATAAAAGATACCCAAATGGTTTTTCAGGGGTGCAAATGAAATCCAAAAAGCATTTTTCTTGTCGATGTATAGAAGATGTAGCTATAGTATAAATCAGATGCCTTTAACAATAAAAAATGGCCCCAATAACCAAAAAATGACCCTAGCAATGAAAAGATGTCATGAAAAGATTGAATTAGCTACCTAAGTCAATAAATGGCATGCTTGAACCTACAATATTGATTGAAAACACCAAATATGCAAGTTGGTTGTTAAATTTGAGATTGAAACCCCAATTTTGCAACTTGTATGACGATCTCTGATCTCAGTGAAATGAAAGCCAAATCTAACTTTCTCAAGCTTTCTAGACATGTTGGAACAACCAAAAATGTTGCCTTGATATAACCATAAATGTTGCAATCACTCAGAGATTAAAAATGTTTTTGTCAAACTTTTCTGACTCTCAAGATCATCCAAAGATGCGAGAGAACAGCATACTAGGTTTTTCAAAAACTTACAATAAGATTTATTAGCCTCCCCTAAATCTCTCAAATAAGAAAACTAAAATCTACTCTTGCACATAGAAAAACTCTGATACCATGTTAGAATTTGAAAAGATTAATAACCTAGAAAACTAGTGCAAAGAATAAGTATCTAAACTATCAATGCAAATGATACAAAATCAAAATAGCAACATAGAGTTAGTCTCCAAGAGAGCAATGCAAATGCTAGAAGCGAAATAGCATAAAGAGGATGCAAAAATGAGAGATGCAAATACAAGCTAGGTAGCATGCTTATATAGGCTAGGAAGAGGGAGGAGGTGGCAACACCAACCAATTAGGAGCAACCATTTATTAGACTAAAGATAGCAAAATATCTTCCCAAGATAGCTAATAGATGCTCACATGTAGGAAGATGACACCTCACAACCATTCACCTAATAAGACATGCTTTATTAACCTAAGCGAGATTATTAAAAGTGTAAGAAAAACTTAACAATATAGGAAAAAAAAAACTAGACTAACACTGCTAAAGCTAAATATGTTGTTGCTTCGGTAAATTGTACAAACATTGTATGGATCAAACAACTACTGAAAGTTATGAAGGAGGAAATTACTAAACCAATGATACTTTACTGTGATAATACAAGTGCTATAAATATATCAAAGAATCTTGTGATGCATACAAAGACTAAATACATTGCAATCAAGTATCATTACTTGAGAGAATTAGTTCAAGATAATGAGGTGAAGATGGAATATGTTAATACAAAAGAGAAAATTGTTGATATCTTCACAAAAGCATTACCTAAGGATGTTTATGAGTATCTAAGAGGTAAACTAGGGGTTATACCCATATCAAAGGCTTTCTAAGAAGCATGAAGAATGTCCTATATCAAACAAGTTGATTGACATATGTTATACATTGATTTAGTGTATCTTATTTTAGGAGCTGCCTAAAGTAATCAAAGAGCTAGAACTACAAATCAGTCACAAGTTAGGTGACTAAGGGAGAAATTGAAAATATTCATATCTGCAAATGAAGATGACAAGTCTTTGATATTGTTGTCAAAGAGGGAGAAAGTATACTATGAAGTACTGAGAGACTATTGAGGGAGTAAGTGTGTTAAGGGAGAAAATGTATATGCTGATTACATCTACCTAGTAAGAGGGAGATAATGTTGGGGGAGATATAAGAAGTGATCAAGAGGGAGTCATAAGGATGAGTTGATTGATTGTCTATTTATTAGAACATAATTTTGTAACCTATTCAGAAGATGAAAGTTTTTGATAGAGGGAGATATTTTAATGCAAGGAATTATTTTCTTTTTTGTATTTTGTTGGTGTTACTGATTGAGTTTGGCTAGTTTGGTTTTCCATTAATGTCAAAGAGGGATATTTTTTTAAACAAATTGATACAAGTATGATAAATTTGTTGCAATCATAATCTTTTCACTAATGACAAACTTGATAGTGGGTTGTAAGACAATTGCTTATATATGATTTAAGTACTATCATTTATTTGATTAATGAAGAGAATTTGATCAAATCGTTTAAAAATAATAATAGCACCTAGAAGAAAGGTTGAGTTATGATATGAAAAGGAGTACAATAATTAGTTAAGACAATGATATTATAGTACATTGATAATCTACTTAAGGTTGCAAAGGTTGGTTACACTAATTAAGTTTATAAGAACAAGTTAAACAAAGTTTGTCTGTCGAGCTTAACATTTTGCATAGTAGGTGTCGAGAAAGGTTAGTACAAGTCAAGCAAAAAATTAGTTGGATCCAAGAAAAATAAATTTCAATGTAAGCTGAGTGAAATAGTGTAAGCTAAGTAAAGTTTAGTTAATGTCGAGCACCAATAAACTCTAGTTTGTGCCAAGTGATTTAATAGAGGATGCCAAGCAATGCAGTATGTGCTGAGCATCAAAAGTTAGTTAATGTTGAGTGTCAACATTATGAGAAAGTTTGAGAATTCCGCGGATTTGAGCTAACAAGTTTTTTTCCTTAGATTGTATGAGCTGTGTGGAAGATAAGGTTGATGAGTTGGTGGCACAGAATCCATGGTAAACCATTTTGAGGATAATTCAAAGAGGGTTGAAGGTGATTGTAGAAGGGAATGAAATGAAATGAAGGATAGACTCATTGAATCCTACCTAATCCAACCAAACCCTAAAATGGACAATGGAGAATGAGTGACAAAATATCTTAATTCTATATTTATAGAGATTACTAATCAGAAGCAAGAGTTTTCATGTGTGAGAACCTAAGAAAGACAAGGATTCTAAGGTATTTGCTTCATTTAGTGACCTAAGTAAAGAGTTTGCATTGGCAAGAAAATCAAGAAAGCTTAAGGGTATGGATGCTTGAAGGGTGAACAAGCTATTAGAGCTAAAGAGTGTGAAAGCCAAGAAGAATGGAAGACTCAAACAAAAATCTATAATCTACAAATGGAGTTGTAAGTTTTTATTAGATCAAACTTTATTGTTACTCTCTAATCATTGTATCAATTTATGGTAAATCCTTTGGATTAAGGTTGACCTAATAGTCATTTCTAAATCCTTTAATTGAGTGACATTCCAAGTGAATGATATAAAGTCCTCTAACAAGGTTCATGCCTAATAGGGTAATTGAAATCCTTTAATTAGGTCACATTTAATAGTGTGCATTGTAACCTTTAATAGGGTTGGCCTTTCATAAGGCATCGCCTCATTAGGGTAAAAATGAGTAGCATGTTACTAGTGGTTTTCCCCAAATTGGGTTTCCACGTTAAATCATTATGTCAAATATGTTGTTGAATCTGTTATGTTTCATGCTTACATTTTTGCAAATTGATTTGATAGTAACCTACAAGTTTAAGTGATTGCATAATCTAATGGATGCATGCATGATGAAAATGTTTTATGGATATGGTTTCACTAAGCTGTGAAAAGTTTTATTTGTACATCTAGACCTTGAATAATTAATTCACCCCCACTTTTAGTTTTTCTAAAGAATTCCAAAACCTATTTATCTTTCCAAGCATTTTCATTCATGTCTTCATCTTTTCCTTTTCTCTCTTCTATCTATCATCTTGTAAATGATCCCACCAAAGAGATGCATGACCTTCCAATTTTGTAACTTCTATCTTAACCTATTTGTTATCAGGAGTACCTTCATGCTCAAAATACTCTTCCATTTCAAAGATCCAATTCAATACCACATTAGTCTCAAGTTTTCGATCATAACAAGGAACTTCAACAATAGGTCTAGCATTTTCTTAGAAAAAACTTTCAAAAGTGTTTCTTCATCTTGTTCAACTTCAGGCTCAGGATTAAGGTTATGTATTGTCCCATCTTCATCACTAGTATTTTTAAGATATATTGATGAAGGATGCTCCCCTTAATACCATAAACCATAACAAAAACAAAGAAATAATAACAAATGTGAGAACAAAATATGAATTTCTTATTTGCATCACAAATGCGGCATTGCAAAATTCACAAGTAAAATATACTAACCCACATGGGCACCTTCATTACATAAATCTGCAAGACTAAGCTGAGTACTACCACCAACAGCTATCCTACACAATGTTTGTGTCTTTCTTAAATAGGCAATTTTATACCACCCGGGAAGGTTTTAGATACTCAAACTTAATACCTAGGGCCAATAGACCCTAACAATACATATAGAGTTGGCTCAATACATTTTTGACAAATTGTTTTAGAAAATTTAGCAGCCCAACTTTGGAAGGCCATAGCTCTCGAACCATTGCTCCGATTGGCTCTTATAACCACTTTTCTGAAATGCCAGCTCCTAATCTATAGGCTCAAAACTACACAAGCGCCCTTCCATCAAGTTTTTAGACCTCATTCGAGAACTCTAAGGCCTCCAACGGTGAGCCTAAATTTTTTTAAAAAATTTTTCCACCAAAAGTTCGCAATAACTTCTCTGATACTTAAGATAGAGCAATGAGATTTTTATGGTAGCCTTATAATTCCAAAATGAACCTTCTTGAAGAAAATGAAAACATTCTAATCTTGTATGAAAAACTTACTAAAAATAGCAAGTTCCCATAAATAGTAACCACCTCATCTACTAGTCCTTATTAAAATAGAAAAGATTGAAAAGAAAATATTTTTGGGTGATGCAAGATTGTTGTCACACCTAGAAGGCTCCTACATCAAACACCTAGGGTAATTTGAGAAGTGACTACATCACGTTTGAAGTGTTTAGAGGAAAACCAAGATGGTGAACCTCCTCCCTTGCTAGCCATGATAAATCCTCTACTAGCCTCCCTTTCCATTCGGCCAAGAATTCCTCATAAGTTTTGTTCCTTGTACTTTTGCCAACACGACTGTCTAGTATCTCCTCAATCTCTTTTATAGCCAAACTAGCTATTGGAATGCTCCACTATGCTTTTGCAACTTCATCTCCATCACCTCCTTCATAATACTCTGTCAAATCTAAAATATTAAATACTAGTGAAATATTCAATTCAGTAGGCAACTCTACTTTATAAGAATTTCCAAAATCATGTCTTTTCACTATCTTGCATGGTCCAAACTTCTTTATCTTCGGCTTATTATATGTGCCCACTAGAAAATGCTCCTTTCTCAAGTGAACCATGACTTCATCTCCAATCTAAAATTCCTTATACCTCCTTTTCACATCTTCATTAGCTTTATACTGTGTATTCATCTATACGATGTGCTTCCTCACCTCCTCATGGATGTTCTTCAAATGTTCAGCAAATTCTTCTACTTCAACACTACTAATCTCTCCTTTATCAAATTGTCTCAATTGAGAAGCATTTGTGTGACTACTCCCATATACAATCTTGAATGGTGATTTACTAGTAGTCCTGTTCACATAATTATTATATGCAAATTCTACCTGTGGTAAAATCATATTGCATCCTTTTGGCTTGTCTCCAACCAAACATCTCAACAAGTTTCCCAAATTGCGATTCACAACTTCTATTTGTACATCAATCCGTGGATCAGTCTATAGTTATTTGCTTGCCCATCTTGTATAACGTGCCTGTCAAACTACCATGACCTATCTAGTAACATATGAAATATGTCCATAGGTATGATATCAAATAGTACCTCATCCTAGTAGCTTCCAATCTTAAACTACATTGAGCACTACTCATTGACTATCATTTTAGATATCAGATTGTCAGTACTTCTACTATCAATGATCATATCACAACACTTATCTTCGATTCTTACAAGAAATGATGGGAAGGATGAATTTAGACTATGTACAATAGATTCATGCTCCAATATATTGGTAAAACCAGATGGGCTTTTAACTCTTTTTCTTAATTCTGATACATTGAATAAGGCTACCAAGAATATGATTGTGAATAGACCTAGTAGCCCTATCCTGAGTACTGAGGTGGGGAGGAAAAAGAGATAGGGTTTCCTTGTGCCCTGCATCAATCCTCTCTAAAATAATTTAACATGTAAGACTAATAATGAGTGTCATGTGGGCTTTTATATGCACTTTCTTCAACTGCAACCTTTAAATTACGTGAACTTTAACTATAGGACATTTACTTGCCATTTTGCACTCAACAGTGGAATTAGGTTTTTGTTTTGAAATGGTCATTTCAGACGTTTGACAGTTTCATAGAAATCCTAAACTTTTTTGAACTTTTTTACAATAAAATCATTGTTGATATTGATCTTCAAATATTTCTATGCTTTTTGGGGATTTTTTGAACAATAATAATATCATTGGTTTTGTTTGGCAATGAGTTGAAGTTCAAGATAGAATTAAAATTGGTATACTGGTATAAAAGAAAAATAGTATCATTTTAATTGATTGGCAATGGGCAGGAGTTTAACATAGAGGCAAAACTGATATAGTGGTATAAAATCATAATATTGGTTTGGTTTGTGATGGTTTTATTTTCTAGCATAGTTTAATTTATTTATCTTTTGTAATGACTGTTGCAGTTTGGTGTGGCTATAAAAAAATCTATTTTAGCAATAGATCAGCATAAAATTGATATAATGATATAAAAATGACCCATAACATTACCATTGTCAATTTTAATTTTCTCTTTTTCAATTAAAGTTAATTGATTTCTTGTTTCTAATTTTTAAAGTTAACTAATTTTTTATTTTTAAAGTTAACTGATTTCTAATTTCTAATTTTTGATAACATATTTCTAGTTTTTAAAGTTAACTAATTTCTAATTTCTAATTTCTGATAACATAGCATGTAAACATTGTTTTTGTTTTAAGTTCCATGTAAAGAATGAAACTACATATGCTTCTTTTTTTTGTGTTCTCTACAAATTACTTTTTTTGATTTTCACGCAAGGGATGAAAGATTGGTTGAATTTAGGATTAATTATACTTCTTATAAGTTGAAGATAGAGGTAAAATTGATATAGTAGTATAAAACGATAAAATTTTCATTATATTTACTATTAGAAATGGATCAAATCATCTAAAGTTGATAAAATGATATAAAAAGGAAGTGACTATCCTCCCTACATACTGTACAGTTGACCAATTTTCAAAAATTCTAAAACATCATGAATTTTTCTATAAATTTCAACATTTGATTTTCATAATCTACATATTGTAATCGAAAACAACAGCAAAAAATTGGAAAAAAATCATTATATTTTTGTAAATATGGAAGAAAAAGAAAAAATTGACTTTATTTTGTCTGAGATTAGCCTATCCCATATAAAAATAACTAGACGACATTATCATCATTATTGTTTATCCCCTCTCTTGTTTAAAAGTTACCTTATTTCTAATTTCTAATTTCTAAGTATGTAAACATGGCTTTTGTTTTAAGTGCCATGTAAAGGATAAAATTACACATGCTTGTATTTTAATACTTTACAAATTACTTCTTTTGATTTTGGTGCTACAGATAAAGATTGGTTGAATTTAAGAATTCTACTTCTAATTTATCGATACTTGTGGCATTCTTGTCTTTTTCAAAGATCAAGCATTTGTCGCTTTTAAGAGAGTTATATATGATAATGCATCAACACGTAACTCAGAATAGAATTATTCAAATTAGTTTTAAATCCAGTCACATGACAATGTATTAAAGTTTCTCAAAAAGTATGCAAGGAGATTACATCAATCTGATTTATGAAGGACACGTGGTAGGCAACCCCACAAGCATTAACATGGGACTAATGAAGAGTAGAAGATCAGTTAGGTAATTAGGGTTATTGACAATTTGGCTGATTTCACAATAGGAAATATTAAACTATTAGAGATTTGTCGCTTCGTGCATTATTAAGGTGATAGGCTTCACTCCTTGGGAATCCTTGACCAGTTTGTCCAAATTTCCCCGTAGTCTTATGCCAATAAAAAGAATTGCAGTGCTGGAATTTTCCAAAGAAGGATTCCAATAATTAGCTCTCTATCCCTAAAATTCCTAAAATTGTAGCATGTTTTACTTTGGATGGCATGATGAAATCAACAACTCCGAGGTAACGCAACATGTAGATTACTGTTATGATGCAAAGAACTGCTTTGGTGCACAAAAAGTGAGTATCTATATGAACGAAGGCAAGGCCAACATAAAAAAGGATGGAAGCAATTACACCCAAATGATATCCATAGAAAATCATGTAAAACGCAAAGCAATCCACACCTTGGTATTCTTCAGAAGTGAAAGAATAGCAAACCTGGAAAGCAATGCAATTCTTGTCTAAAAACTGGATAGCAATCATAATGATGGTGAAAGAGATTGTTGCTAACACCATCAAAATGATGTCAACTATTATTAGCTTTTTAACTCTTTCGTCCATCTTTGCTTTGGATTCAACCAGTGGCTGTTCAATGTCATTGATTGAGGGTACCATCTATGAAATTGTTACTGATAAAAATTGTGAGTGATGATAATAGTGCAAACCTGTTTTAAACCATTTCTAAATGCATGCGAAAGTTATGAGATAGTACCAGAAACAGATGCAAGTGTATTGAAATGGATTGAAAAGCTTCAAATGTTAGATGCAAGCTGAAGAAGATGTAAAGCTTAGAATATTTGTTTTAAAACAGTGATGAATACCCATTAAAACATGAAGTAAATCAGATTCAGAGAATGTACCTGAAAAGGAAAGATGAGATGTAAACCTTCCTAAAAGAAATCCAAGACAACACAGAAAAACAAATCAATTTGAAATCTTCAAAACTCAAAAAATAAGTTTGTTTACATACACTTGATAAACCAACTATGCTATTCCATTTTATTCAAAGTCCATCCCAAAATAAGATTAACTGCCTATACTGCTACTTAAAGGAGTGCAATGGAACAATTAATTTTAGCAATAAATAAAGAAAACATGCTTGAAATGCTCAGTAATGATTCTATAATTGGTAATGGGCTTACAATATTCTTTTTGAATTTTAGTAATTTGTCATTTTGGTCTACCACCATTAATACTATGGCAGGCTTCTATGGGGGGCTTAAGCAAGAAAAGGTGGTAGAAAAGGGGTGAGCTTATAGATTTCCCCCACCAACTTATGGTTGTTTAAAAAAAAAAAATTTGCCATTTGATAATTGTTTAATTTTGAAATTTTCTTAAGATAATAATTTTGGCCCAAAATTTGTCTCTAGAATAAGAAAGTTAAAAGATATAATTATTTTTAGTGTGTTCATTAAGTTGGCCAAATTGTTTCTCAGAAAGCTCTTCTTTTACTCTAAGAGTTATGTTTAAGTTATTATATGAGATTTGAGAATATAACAATATCTAAATAGAGTGTGGTTCAATATCCCAAAATTTACTATTGCCTAATTTACAATAGCATTTTTTGTTTAAAAGAAACACACTCATATATAGACTTAATTTAGCAATTTCTTTCAATTGTCATTTTACATTTTCAAATTTAAAAAAATTCCTTCCAAAACATTAAGTATGTATATAGCTTGGTAATTGTGGTAAGAATTTTTACTACAATCATTGTTAAGGTAAGAGCTTCTTTTATAATTAAGCTAAGAGTTATAATTTAATGTTGAGGTATAAGACTATATTTAGGATTATTTCTATGGAAAGGTTTTTAATTATGGATATCATTATAATTAGGATTCAGTTTTGGCTTAGTTTTATCATTATATTTTTTATTATATACACACACACATGTATATATATGTACATATATATATACATGTGTATAAATATATATTTGTTAAATTAGTTTACATAGTACAACTTTTATTCATTATTTTTAATAATATCAACTTTAGTAAACAAAATTTAATTCTTTATTTTGAATTATAAAGATTTATATTTATATTAAAAATAATATTGAAAATAAACTTGAGAACATTTAAAGTTCTCCGAATCCTAATCAAGTTTAACAAAACTACATAATTATTCAAAACTTGGTCAGGTTGTAAAGAACTAATACATCTTTTGAAGGGTTGTGGGTTTGGCCATTTCCAACACCGAAATTGTCAAAGGAATAACTTTTCTGCCCAAGATCCTACAATAGATTCATGTCAGATTAAATGGGATACGTATCCCATTGAGAATGGTAAAAGACGCCACACAGAGAAACACAAGTTCAAAGGCATCAAGTACATCAATGTGGCACCATTTCACAATATGTACACATGCACAAAAACATGCTTGTCACTACGATGATGGAAGTAACCTTATATAAATGTCTGAATGCATATTCCCCCACCACTTCTCCCTGGTTCCATTATGAGAAACACATTTTTAGCAAGTCTACTTTGTCCACCCAACCACATTAGCCACACTAGTAAGTTTCACTTTCTTCTTACTAAGTCTATGGCAAGTCAATTCTCTTCATTTTTAGATATACCATGTTTTTCTTGCTAATTAGTTGTTCTAATTTGGAAGGGCTCGACATGTGCATTGTTTGTGACTGTTCTTTGCTTAGTTTAGGGTTTAAGTGATATAAATGTATATCAATTTTTTTCCTCTAACCATGAACATAGTGAGAGTTTGAAATAAAATTGTTTTGGAAGGTTCCATATTTTAGTTTTTGAGTGAATTTTGTAATGACATGAATTCTATTTCTAATGTTTAACTAGTTTATGGTTTAGTTGAAACAAATTTCCATTGTGTTCAAAATGGGCCATGTAAAAGAAGAAGAAGAATTTCCTACAATTATTTGAATAAAATTCTTTTGATATCAATTAAGCACTAATTTATGTTCAAATTATATATTGTTTGTTTGGGAAGTTCAAGACAATTAACCCTTATAGAATATTGGCATTTTCAAACCATGATTCCAAGTATTGGGTATGCAGCGAACTATTCATGATTGGAGGATTTCTTTATAGAACCCCATGTCTATTGAAGAATTCGTAGTATAGTTTCAATTACTTAAAAAAAATCTATACATTGTAATTGGTTTAGAAGTTATGGTTTGTAATCATTTTATCTTCTTGGGAAAGTAGAATCATGTCAATATATTGTAGAAATGCAACTGTATTCTCCTCACAATATGTCAAGGACATGTAAGTGGTTTCTATATATAGAAGACATGTTAGTATTGGATTCTCACATCTTACAAAAGATGTATTAGCTTCGCCTTTGGCTCTCCCATCACTTTTGAATGTAACTATTTGTCTCCTACACCTTGAGAGGTACTGTCTCATGTGCATATTCATAAAATTAAATTTATTGAATTTGTATTATTCAGGTTTGCATTTAAATGGATTCTACAATTGGTTATCTTCATATTTTATAGGATCACACATGAATACATTCGATAATTTAGGCAAAGGTTGAGACCATTACAAAATAGTTGAACATAGCATTATTCACTTTTGAAATAAGATTCTTAAGACTTATATGTAAGGTTGAATTATACATTTCATTATTTATTTAAATTATATGTTAAAGAAAAATTTAGCCAAAACTACCACTTTCTCAGTCAGACATGCCCATCAAAGAAGAACACAAACAATCTGAATTAAGCGTCATTTTTCATGAAGTAGTTCTAAAGTGAGGAGAGCCAAGCAAAAATAAAGGCTCAACATAATGGATTTTAGATGAGAATGGTGCAAATGCTACCAGATGGAAATTATTTTTTCAGAGCTCTAGCAGATCAACTTGAAGGTGACCAAGAGCAACACTCAAAGTATTGTAATATGGTGGTGGAGTACATTATGGAGAATTGTTCATACTTTGAGCCTTTCTTTTCTTAGAAAGATGACATGAATTTTGAAGAATACTATGAAAAAATGGAAGAAGATGAAACTTGGATAGACCATTATGAGATTAATGTAGCCTCTATGGTGACTCAAACTAACATTCATGTGTATTATTTGAAGGGCCAAGAATCCCAAATCTACAATATTCATAGCTCAAAAACACCCACACTTCATCTCTCCTATTATGATGGAAACCACTACAATAGTTTGTACTTCATTAATAATAATGCCAATGCTCATGTAGCACCCATGCCTTTGGAGAATGATAAGGCATGTACATGCCATAATGACCAAGATTGTATCAAGTTCATGATAGATGAAAAAGGGTGCAGAGATACCAACAAAAGTTACATAGAAAATTAATTATTGAAAAGAAAGGACAAACATTGACGGAAGAAAAGTTTAATAGGGTGTATTCCATGGTTTGAAAGGAAGAAAAAATAATAAAGATTTTAAAAGTATCTTTATAATGTTCTACTGTGTATAGAAAATCTTATTAGAAGACCTTTTGTGACATTAGATAATAATGTAGATGGAATAATGGACATAAATGAATGGGAAGCTTAAATGACCTTGATATGCTTGGAATATGTGAATTTAATAGAAACTATCAATGGGACCATAGTACAGTCGCACAAGATTTACATGAAATTGCTACACATTTCATACATGTTAAAAAAAAAAAAAGGGGTGTAGTAAACCTACACCACTAAAAGAGAAAATCATACACAATTTCATGTATAAGAGAGGTTTTGACCAGCTCTACATCACAAAGTAAGAGTGAATTACTCACACTAGAACCAACAAGAGTGGTTGCATTTAATATACATACTTCAATAATATATGCAAGGCTTAAAATACCTATTAAACAGATGCAACCATTATAGAACCAAGCATTAACCACATTCTAGGAAGAAATGAAATATATAAAATATATCCTTATAGATGAGATGAGCTCCATAGGACCAAAGTTGCTTCTAAAATTTGATAGCAGACTACACGAAGCCTTCCCCCATCGACAACATGAATACTTTGTTGGTGTTTCAATAATACTATTTGGTGACTTAGACTAATTACCACCTATAATGGACAAACCTATTTATACATCACATTCTACTGCTAAGTTATTGTGGGATCAATTCAAAATAGTTGTCACTTTGCACACAATTTTTCAACAAGCAGGAGATGACAACATCCAAAAATGGTTTCGTCAAATGTTACGTAATATCTGAGATGCAAATCCAATAAAGGATGATTGGAAGCTATTAATGGAAAGTACAAACATGCACTTGAAAATATCTAAAAATACAACATTCAATGGTGCTACACACTTATTTGCAACTAATGAGGCAATAAAACTACATAATAAGAAGATATTAAAATCATTGAACTCTTTAGTTGCACTGAGTACACTAATCTATTGTCTAAGTGGTAACAATAATCTTGTGGACAAAGAATGACTTGAAAAACATGTGCTCCTTTGTAAGGGGCAACACATCATGCTTACAAAAAATATATGGATAGATACATGATTGGTGAATGGAGCCCTTGGTGAGGTTGTTGACATTATTTATGAGCCAAGCTATAAACCACCAAGTCTTCCCTTGTACATTGTTGTACGTTTCGATAATTTTTTTGGGGGGGCATCATGGGATGAACATGATTCAAAGACCATACCAATTGTTCCTATCACATTAAGAAGCCGAGGACAACTCCCCCTCACCATGTCATGGGCTATTACCATAACTAAATCACAAGGGCTGACACTCTGCAAAGCAACAATTGACATAGGTAGGATAGAAAGACAAGGGATGACATTTATAGCTATGTTAAGAGTAAAAACATTAACTAATCTTTGTATTCAGCCTGCTTTTACCTTGGAAAAGTATGTACTAGAAAAATGAGAAATAACCATACACAATTAAATGGAAAAAAGAGGAATCTCGCCTCGATCAGCTAGCAGTAGAAACAAGATGTAACTATTTTCCATCAATGAAGTAAAACTAAATAGATAAATCACCATCAACATAACCTATGGTCAAATACTGTAACATCATCTCATATATCAAACTATCGACGTTATCCTTGCACCGTTCAAAGGTGAAGTGCTAGTTAGTAGAGATTTGTGTACATTTGTTTAGAGTGAATATTTTTTGACGAATGAAAATCATGTATGAATCCACCCTGTGTTGGCCTAGTGGTGGAGAACTTGTACTCTTGAAAGAGAGGTCACAAGTTCAAATCCCACTGGGGGGTAGGGTATGTATGCCTCATTTGTAGTGCCAAGCGCCTCTCAAAAAAGAGTACGAGGTAGTCCCATATCATTGTTATCATATGTAAACCCAAAAACTATGGCATAGTGTCGTGGACTATAAAACCCACTTAGTTTTTTACCTTTTTTAGTTTTTTAAAACATAACCTCCTCCACAATTTAATCCTTGTAACTTTAAGAAATCATATTCCATAGGAAGAAAGCCACTACTAAATACTTTTCTCCTAAAATAGGTTGTAAACATGGCAAGTGCCATCTCTAGAAATAGATTATTTGTCCTTGAATCGTGTGCACCGACTTCTCATTTTGATTTTCTTGCCACAGATGAAGTATTTGTTGACTTTAATAATTATATATCATATTTAGCGGCATTCAATGCGGCATTGTTGTCTTATTGATACTGATGAACCATTTGTTTGTTTTAGAGAAGAATGCATCGTAGTTACTGCCAGAGCACAGAACTAGGTAGAGAACTAGTACATTCAAATTAATTTTGACAAGTTCCGCGAGAACATAATCAAGTGTTGCAAGGAGATTACACAAACAAATTTATGGAGGACACGTGGCAGTTCACCTCACAAACATACATGGGATTGACTGTGTGGCTGGTTTCAAACTTTATTTAAGTAGGGCGAAGAGCTCTTCTCGGCAGGAAGATATGGATTAGAAAATACTAAACTATTGGCGTTATTGAAGAGAAAGTAAGGTTTCGTACGTTACCCGCCTCAGATTTGATTAATTTTGTCTCTATGGTTGGAGCCACATCAATAATGGCATCAGGATTTAACTCTTGATTTTGAGTCAAACTCACTGACCTATATTTCATGATTTTGAGTCAAACTCACTGACCTATATTTCATGAGTAGTGATTCAACATAATCCATCTCTCATGAGAATAAATAGAACACTTAGCACTAGTTGGATCTAGGAGGTCAACCATCCTAGTACTACTCCAACCTAAGTGTGCTTAACTATGAAGTTTCTTCCTCCATGGCTGAAGTAGTACTGATATGGGTGACTTCGCACTCTTTTTTCTTTAAAGCTTAATTTCAATTAAAATAAGGATCCACTAAAATTTGAAGTGTGAAGCAGCCCCTAGCAACTAGCGAAGGCCACCGCATAGACTTTTTAGGAATTCAAAACGGGCCCACTCATGCCTGAAACCTCTTCGGCTTAGAGCCAAGGACTGAGGAACATCCATGCCATCAAAATCACCCGGGTGATGATTCCGATGTCATCCCTTCTGATGTTAGAGCCTTGCACTCAACAAGAGTTGATCCCCATTGGACTTTTTAGAAACCCGAAACAGGCCCACTCATGCCTGAAACCTCTTTGGCTTAGAGCCAAGGATTAAGGGGCATCCACACCATCAAAATCACCTGGGGCACGATCCAGGCCTCATCCCTTATGATGTCAGAGCCTTACACTCAACAAGACGTGATCCCTGGTGGGCTCTTTGTGAGCCATTCAACTTCACCAGTAGACCAAGAACCCATTGACAATTATTTTATCTTATTTATTCTATTAGTTCAAAACCTCCAAAATTTTAATGATTATTAAAAAATAAATCTAAATTTATTTTAAAAATTCTAAAAAACCAACATTTGAATCTTATATTCCTATGAGCTCATATATCTCTCGAATAGGTGCTATTTCGACAACACTACTATGTTTGAATCACTCACATGGTGGGCACCATGATTTAGTAATAGAAAATTTATTTAAAAAAATTTATTTATCATTTTAATATATTATTTTTCTATTAGATATAAGAGTATCAGAAAATACAAAGCAACCAAAGTACCACCATGAAAATCAACAAGGAGGCCAAGCCTCACTAAGGAAGAACAATATCAGCTGTACAACATAACAAAAAGAGGAGAAGAAGGACCATCTAACTAAGAACATCATAGTAATTGACTACCCAACCTAAGGGACAGTTCATTCAAACGATGCTTTTACGTTCTTGAATCTGCATCACCTTGAATAGATCTTCTTTTCTAGCATTCACTTTCTTGCTGATTTCTCTGTTCAGCCTAATGCAAGCTTGCTCAAAAGTTTGTAGATCATCCAGGGTTCTACGCCATTGGTATCCATGCTTCAACTCATAGTAGAAAAAATAGCCTGCCCATCATAAAG
The DNA here is from genome assembly GCA_028749045.1 of Cupressus sempervirens. Classification (NCBI taxonomy): domain Eukaryota; kingdom Viridiplantae; phylum Streptophyta; class Pinopsida; order Cupressales; family Cupressaceae; genus Cupressus; species Cupressus sempervirens. The sequence continues at coordinate 523,723,088 of CM053788.1, forward strand.
GAACCTTCTCATCTTGTCCAGCTCGATCAGCATAGTGGCCTGCACCTACAAAGAAATTTTAAAATAAGTGAGTTTTCAAAAAAGCTCAGTAAGATCCCTCAGCTTACCTTGGTACCTTTCCTCATTCTTGCACTTCTAGATCTGCCAGAGAATGTTAGACAACAATATATTCCAAAATAAGTTGGTATCTTTATGAAGACCATTAATATGACTAGTGATAATATTGAGAATATTAACATCAATAGGATAAACAATGCCAAACATTCTCCATATTTCTTTAGCAAAAGTACAATCTAAAAGAATATGTCTACCAGTTTTAAGAACTCTGCATAAATTACAAATATTAGAATTAGATAAATCTCTCTTAATAGGCAGCTTGTCGAACATGACTAACCATCTAAAGCATCTAATTTTAGGTTCAACAGAATTCTTCCACAAGATATCAAAGTATTTTTTCCAAACATCAGCATCATAAGAAGAGTACCAAACAACATTGACCATGATCAATAATATTTGTATTACAATCGAGGATTCTGTATATATTCTTGGCCTTAAGCAAATTTGTGACAACTCCACCAGGCCAGTTACATTTAAGGTGCCTTTGAGAATCAACATGGCATACAGTAAGACCATTAACAGCTTGCACAATCATGTTATAAGTTCTTTTATGGGAATTAGGGATATCATATTTATTTTTAAGCTCATCCCAAGGAGTGATTTGATTCTGCTCAAAGAGATCTATGAACTATTTAATACCTTTCATAGCCCACAGTCTGACAGAACACCCTTGGGTAAGGGCCAAAGGTTTACCATTTAGGTGAAAATTCCACCAAATGGATCTTTCACCATGGATTTGATTATTACAATGAAAATCCTTGTTAGTTATGAATTTCCTAACATGGTCCCAAGCCTTCCAAATAGATTTGAAAACCACAGAACCTTGGACCATGACAGAAAAATTACCAATAATGAGGTCACAAAAGGGGAGACTAGTCCAAGATTTGGCTTTCTTAGGTACACCCCTCTCAATGTTGTTTCTAACCAACACTTTCCAAGGACAGTCACCCTCCATGGATTGAAAAGTCAATTTTCTAGATAGGGAAATACCCTGAATTCTTAAATCCTTTAGCACAAGTCCCCTAAGGGCCTTGTCAGTGTGGCACCAAACCCACTTAACAGAATGAATTTTATTATTACCCTTGCCATCAGACCAAAGAAATTGTCTGATGGACTTCTGAATTTCAGTAATTTGATAATTGTTAAAAAACCAGTCAGAGGAATAGTAAATGATGTAAGAGGACAACATCTTCTGGCAAACCTGAATTCTACTTGCTAGAAATAACACCCTATTATGCCATTTGTTAAGCTTCTTATCAATCTTCCCTTTAACCCATGACCACATGTCTTTGAGGGCAGGTTCCACCAAGAAAGGGATACCAAGATATCTAGTGATCTTATTGGGGCCTCCCCATTGAAAATTGTATTGAGCAAACCAATCTAGGGGCTGCACATCCCACCCCAAACAAACTGATTTGGCTTGAGATATTTTAGCCCTAGATATAGAACAAAAAAAATTGAGTTTATATTGCAAAGCCTTAAAATTACTTTCTGAAAGCTCAAAGAATAATGCGGTATCATCCGCAAACTGGCAATTGATGAGCTCTTCATCATTAGGAAAATAGATACCACTGACATCAGGAGATAAAGAATTATATTTGAGAATATAGTAAAGAGCCTCCTAAGCAATCACAACAAGAGAAGGTGCCAGAGGGCACCCTTGTCTAATGGATCTCCCTAGAGAAAAAGGAGCAGAGAGAACACTGTTAACTTCAACCTAAGCAGAAGCATCGCTAAGAAGCACCTGCACAATATTACAAAAGGAGGGAGGGAAATCGAAGGCCTCTAACATCATAAGAATAAACCTCCATTCAACCTTGTCATAAGCCTTCTCAAAATCCAAAAGAAGCATGGCTGAGATTTGGTGTGAGCATTTAGACCACTCCATGGCTTCCCAACTAGTTATGATATTCTCGAGAATATATCTACCCTTGATGAAACCAATTTGGGTAGAGCTAACAAATTTAGGAAGAATATTGACTAACCTAAGAGCCATAATTTTAGCCAAAATCTTATATGACACATTAAGAAGGGTAATCGGCCTCCAATTCCTAATGAGGGTCTTATCTTTGTCCTTGGGGAGGAGCTTAATGATCCCTCTATTAACATCCTGTCCCAAGGAGCAAATAGAAAAAGCTTCAGAGTATAAGTCATGGAGATCCTTACATATCCAACTGATATTGGATTTATAGAACTCAACAGGAAAACGATCAGGGCTCGGGGCCTTATCATTATTGAGAGCCTTGATAGCCCCCTCAATTTCCTCAATAGAGATATCTTTAGCAAGCACAACAATATCATCTGAGTCCAACTTTTTAAGAATAAGAATTTTGCATTTATTTCTTAAAGACTCAGCCTTAGAGGAGTCCTCTAAAGTAAAAAGAGTCTTGTAATAATCGACAAAAGCCTAAATAATAATCTCAGGGTTTGAAATGTCTTGATTATCAATCGAGAGTCTATCAATGGACTCTTTAATATGCTTATGTTTAAGAAGATTGAAGAAAAATGTTGAGCCCCTATCCCATGTTGGAGCCAGTATTTTAATATATTATTAATAAAAAATATAATATAATATAAGTGCATGTCATTTTCTAATATTTATAATAAAAATGTAGTAATAATAAAATTTTATTTATTTTTAAAAATATATATTAGTGGAAAATTCATAATTAGAGATAGAGAAGATAAAGAGATAGAATTACATGTATAATATTTGTGATATTGTATATAGTTTTTTGTTTTAAAATACATAAATTAGTTCTTTTTCTAATTTTAAATTGTATATTCTATTTTAAAGTATTAATAATAATACAATCTTATAGAAAATTATAGTATAAGTTTTTTGTTTATTATTTTCTATATTTATTTTATTAAATTGAACTAAGTATAAATTTAGAAAATTATTATGAATTGTCTTAAGTATAAATTTAATATTTTCATAATTAATATCATGATATGAATAATAATTAAAAATATGAATAGAAAATATAAGATTTAATATAATTGGACCATATAATTAAAGTGAAGCAATGTATATTGTAAATTGAAAAGAAAAATTTCTTATTCTACATCACAAATAGTACAAGATTACATTGATGATTTCCTCAAAATTACACATAGGCTTTACAAGATTACAATTGTACATAAATCATTGTTTAAAATTGTTTGTTTACTTAAAATATCAAATTTATATCTATAAATTGTTGATTATGAAGTGTAAAGTGTGATTAGTTTAATTGTAGTCTATAAAAAAATGTGAAAATTCCTCTAAAATAGGAGGAAGAATATCATGAGTCTTCCCCAAAATTTGTCTTCAAACCTCAAACATTTAATCTAAAAACATTTTATCCAATAATTGACGAGATAAATAATTTTGAAAATTTAAGAACTTAAAAGAAGGAAAAATTTACAAATATCAAGAAAATTATCCTCTATGAAGATTGGTTAAAAATAAATAATTAGGTAAGACCAAAAATCTATAAAGTGGTGCAATAGTACTTAGCATACATACAAGTACTAATACTTAGAAAAATGAAATTTTTATTTATAACATAATTATATTATAATTGTAATATAATAAACATTTTGAAAAATATGTAATAGTAATGTTATAATATTGTTTAAAATATGACAATAATAAATGACATTGCATATAATATAGTACTCTAAATATTATACCATAATATCTTTTTAAAATATAAAAATATAAAATTATAACAATTATTTGTAAGATATATAATGTATATTTTCTAATATAATCATAAGATATATAATATATAATTGTCATTTCATAATATAATACATTAAGATTAATAATTAATATATATGTCTACCTAAAATTTAGCTACATAAAAGAAGCAATATGACAATCCTCTAAAAAAGGGGTTCATATAAGACAAAATAAATTTAGCCAATCTAAGTAATTTGTATAATATATAAAATTTATTTATAAATAACAAAACTTTACAAATATTCCAATTGTTCAAAAATAGTTAGCAGTGATTGGTGGAAATTAATTTAGTTTAGGGACAAAGTGAATGCAATAGTACATTGACTACAACAAATACAATAAGTTAATGTATTAGTAATAAAAATTTGAAGTATAGACTTGGAGAAGACTTTAGTCTCTTCACCAAGTTTTATTAAAAATTGGAAAAATTGAAAAAATTGTCATCTCCTAAGAAGAAAAGACAAACCCTTCCAAATCATTCAAACATACCAACAATTCTAGAGGCTGTCAAGTTTGAAGTTCAAATCAAAATAGATGGAGGAGGAAACAATGGAGAGGGTAGTTTAGATAAGAACATGACTCCCTATGCACACATCCTTAAACATAATGAACATATGGAAAAGGCCATAGACCAAGAAATATACTGACTTAGAGATATGACTATCTTTTTGGCTGCTTAGGATATTCATAAAATCCCTTGTAGGGATTTCTTAAATAGATTTTTACATAATAAACTTGCAAAAAAATTATGATTTCAATTTTATTATTTGGGAATGTACTATTTCTTATTTTCTTTAACAACCCTATTTGATATAAAGAAATAATTGGTGATCAATTTTGGAGAATCAATTCCTTTGATTTTAGATCCATCCCATGGTCACCTAAAGCCATCAACTCTAAAATTTTAGACCTTGCACTTCGTTAGATGACAATTAGTGCACTTCCAAAATTTATGTGGAATCTCATCCCATAAGCCTTTGATCCCCTTAGAAAGATTATTGGTATTGATAAAATAGATTAGTTACTCCATCACATAGATGCTAGGATTCTCATTGCAATTGACCCTAGAAGAGATCTTCCAAATCAACCTATTTTTGAGTTGCATGTGGTGCTTACTTCTATCTAGTCTCCATTTTAGGGGGCCTAAATACTTGCTTCCCTTGCAGAAAGGAGGATCAAAAGGAGAGTTAATTAATTCCCTAAAATGAATGTTAATCCTATCCATTCTCTCCCCCTTACCTTGACCTAGCCTACTCAACATGGTTTTTATCTCCTCGGTCCCTCTCAGGGCTCCATTCCCTCCCTTAATATTGAGAATTATATATATTTTGAAAAATTCTTAGACTCTTATGGTGCCTTGAAAATTGCATTTAGAAATGCTCTGATACTAACTAATTCTAGGGTTGAGGAGCTTGCTAGGTTGAGATATCTTCTTGACACCAACACAAGTAATCTCAACCTAAAACCTTCTTCTGCTAAATCTAAACTTAAGTAGTAGACTAAGAATGCACAAATAATTATGTTAGAAATGATTGTAAGGAAACATGGCAATAAAGAATATAACCGTTTCCACATAACCCATAATAGATTTGAAATAAACACGAAATTAAAATCCACATGCAAGAGAATAGACAACATACCCACAAAATTGTGACACAAGATATACCCTGGGAAACCCTCATTGAGAAAAAAAACCCAGCCTCCAAAAGCATCCATCACCATGTATTATTCAGCAAAAATACCATTTCCATACAACCATGGAAGCCTTCATGGCCATAGCCACAACCGAGCAAACTATGTGAACAAGCATGAATCCACACATCTCATGCCATGCTTTCAACCTTCACAAATGCTCCCTTGGCTAACCTATCAAGCCTTGTCCCGCTCGACTCTTGCCTTTTGTCTTCTCCTTGTCACTCTTTCTCTACAACAACTACACTTATGGCTGCTTATATAGTAGCAAGTCCCACAAAACCACTAAGTGGTATTACATAAACCATGTGCTACCTAACCCACTGATCCCACATTTAATATTGGGCATTTAATTCTTTTTCCCAATATTAAATAATTACATGAAATATTTTCACAATGTTACAATACAACTCATCAAGAATATTTCATGGGAATCTTTACATGTTGCACGTCCATCTAGGTGGAACATTACATAATAAAATAAAATAATAAAATAACAATATTATGCAATGTGTGCAACACCCATTATCTCAACAATGATAGGCATATTTTATGGGCTAAATAAGTGTGCTCGGATCCCTCCTAGATTGCCTCTAATTGATGTGTGTGAATCCTTTTTGAGCCCATCTCAAAAAGAAAAATTGTAACTAAAAAAATTCTTGCACTAAAGGATAAAAATTACAATGTGACTACCAACATGGTAAAGTCGAGATCTACTAAGCAAGATACTCCTAACCATGGAAGATAAACTCAATAACTTTGACCCGATTGCTATCCCTTAACCATTTTTCACCACCTTCCTCATAGAATTTCTTATATCATCATAATTATTAATCCCATCAAGAGAGTATCTTATAATAGGAAGTCTAATAGGGAGGAGGAGATTAAACCTCTAGGCTCTATTAGTAGAGAGGTAGGAGAAGATAAATTTACCTTCAATACCAAGAATAAGACTAGAAAGACTAGAAACAAAAGTAAGGATGAGAAGAAGGATATGATTGACGATGAAACCCCTAAAGATATTATTGATCCTCCCCCAAGAGAAAGAGGGATAGGCCTTCAAATCCTATTAGCAACATCAAGCTTGTCAAAATACCCAATAGAAAACTCCCTAATTATTTCAAGATTCCAATGGACATAGAGACTTTGACTCCCTCATACTGAATGCCAAATTCATACCTTGGAATGACAAAGGTTTGGAAAATCTAGGCATGAAGTATGTAATTCAAAGGTCCCTAAAGAACCAAGGTGGCATTCATTTTTTCATGCTCCAAGAAACCAAGGTGACTAGATACTAAATGGATATAGCCCCCAAGTTCATCTAGAATAATTCAAGGGATATCTTCACAAATCATGTCAGAGGTAGAGGAGGAACTTTTATCCTTATTATGATGTAGTGGTAAAAATTATCTTAGGATGGGGATCATCCCCATGTATCAAACTAGCATGGGTAATCCTTAAGGTGAATGAGAAGGAGATAGGGATTTGTTGAATATATGCTCCAAATGAACATTATTATAGAATTACCCTCTAGAGATCGATTTTTCAAATTGAAAGATGTCCCTTGTATCATAGGAGGTAACTTTAATGTTATTGAGTGACACCAGGATAAAACTAGAGGATAGAAGTTTGAATGAAAGGGGAAGAAAGGTTCTATTGGGCTAAGATGATTGGGAAGTTTAAACTCTTTGGCCCATTAGATGGAAATAAAGGACATAGTTAGGGAATATGGTATACTTGGACCAACTTATAGAATCGTGCAAAAGGATATACAATATGTTAGATCAATTTTATATGTGTGAAAATTCTCTATCTTTAGCAAATACAAAGAGGAAGATACTATACAAGTCTACCACTGCACCTTATCTGATCACCACCTCATCCCTGATACAATATTCTTGATGAATCAAGATAAGGATCCCATATCAAAACTAGAAGGTTTTATCTAAAGATATTATTTCTCAAGGATAAGGATACTAGACTTGGTAAAATAATGGTTATATGGTTTAACCACAGTATAGTTAAACATACTAATGCTATTAAAAGATGGGAAACCATAAAATATAGAAAAAGGTAACTTTTTCAAGTAAATTAAGAAGAGAGCCAAGGATAGTAGGAGGAAGGAGATTTTTCTCCACATGAATCTAGTAGATGTAGAAAAAGACATGCACTGAGACCCCTCAAAACTTTGAAGACCTAGATATCTTGACCACTATAAGAGAGTCACTAAGACCTTTGTAGAATATTAAGATTTAGGTGGCTAAGACAAGAAAAAGGATAAATTGGTTGGAACATGGAGACAAAGGTTCCAAATATTTTTTTTAGTTACTAAAGTACAAAGAGGTTGGGGATAGAATAGATCATATATAGTATGATGGAAAAGACATTAATGATAAAAAGGGCATCCTAAATGTTTTTTCTAGGTATTATGCCAAAATTTTATCATTTGAAGAAACAAGGGATAGAATGGAAATATCAAGGAACCCGGTCAAAAGCCTAGTTCATATGAAAGTGGGAGAGGAAGACATAATTAAACTTGATCAACCTACCTCTAAGGAAGAAGTCAAAAATTCTATAATGATAAGGCCTTAGGGCCAGATGGCCTCCCAATCAATTTCTACAATTCAAACATATAATGGGTCTGGATGAACTCAATATATTGATCCTACAGGTCTTGAAGACATTAAGGAAGGCAAATAGTGTTACTAAGTGTTTTCATTGATAGGAAATCGGTCAAGCATTGAGTATACCATCTCATGATCACTAATATATATCTATAAAAGTCGACTCAAGTATTGAGATAAAGACTTAAAACAACAGTAACATTGTGATCAACATGATGAGTCATCATCATAGTGATGCAACAAAGAAGACATGGTCTAAACCACAAAGTAGTTGAAGCTCTAACAAAATGGGAGAAAGAAGGAAGGATATGTAGGATTTGGGTAGACATTGTATAGAATGCAAGGACTACCATTCTAGACCCTATGATGTAGGCTCACAAGTTCTCCATGAACTACCCATGTATGTGATTGGAACTTTGAATTATATTTTGGGCAGAATGATTTTCTAGGGTTTCAACACCCATAATTGGTATAATGCAAATAGTGTAAAAGATAGAATTATTTCATGTGTGTGGACAATAAGAAAAGAGACAGTGAAGGTGAGTTAAGAAGGAGAAGATTTAAATGTATTAAGCATTCTAGTTGAGTAGAGATAGAATGAAGGTAATATCTAGCTGACATAGAAGTGTGCACTATAGACAGGAGATTGTCTTGTTTGTGTAAAAATTTCATTGTGAAATTTATGTCTGGGGCAAGATAATATAAATTTTTTTATTGAACTTAAATAGTTTGTTTAAGCCTCCATTGGTTGATACAAATAAATAATGATCTTATTGCTATATTTAAGTTGATGATGGATCCAATACCAAAAAATGAAATGTTGTACATAAACTCACATTAACCAATGAATCCTGAAGAATAGCCTCTTGAAATTTTTGGTAGAAAATCTAAGTGATGATCTTTAATTCTATAAACATTGTTTGGAGGTAGGATTACCCATGGTCACTTCTTCAATTTATAGCACCCTTTAGCTATAGAAGGTTTTCCCATGTGCTATTGTTCAATTTCTACCAACCTTCATTTGATTGGCTTTTATTCTTCCATTATTGTCAAATTCACTAACTTGCAGTGTCTTCCTTCCCTTTCCATGTCCGTTGGTGGTCTATTTTGTTAGAAATACTTTAGAATAATTGAGAGGGGGGGTGAATCAATTATTCAAGGTCCAACATGTCCAATTCAAACATTTTCACTAAGTTTAGTGAGCCCATTCAACCATTCACTCATCCAATCATTAACTTTTCTAATCAACAAGTTACTATAAATCAGCATGCAAGCATAACACATAAAAGATCAACACATAACATAGTGATTTACGTGGAAACCCAATTTGGGAAAAATGACCAGTAACATGCTACTCAATTCTCACTCTTCTGAAGTGATGCCCTATGAAAGGCCTACCCTATTAAAGGCTTACAAATCACTATTAAATGTGACCTAGTTAAAGGATTTAACCACCCTATTAGAAGTGGGTCTAGTTAGAGGACTTTAGAACATTCACTTGGGATTCCACCTTGTTAAAGAATTTACAAATGGTTGTTAGGCCAACCTAAGTCCATAGGATTTTCCCTCTATCCTAACTGATACAATTGCTAGAGAGTAACAATTAGAGATTTTGACCTAATTGCATAATACAACTTAACTTGCAGATTTCAGATCACTTCTTAGCTCATACCATTGCCTGGCCTTTAATCTCTACAACTCTGACAACTTGCCCTCCTTTCAAGCTTAGTCTCCTCAAGTCTCCATGCTCAATGTGCCAGTGCATTCATTTCTTCTTGACCATTTGTAGAGGAAGAGCCTCTATGCTCTTCCTTCTCCTAGATGCCTTCTTCTTGACACCCTTCTAACTACTTCACAATTTGGCTCTTTAGCAGCAGCATCAGCAACATTTTCTTCCTGGTCTATGACTTCTTAAATAGAATTCTTGGAGTTCTTTTTCCCATTTGATTCTTCCATTCTTTAATTTTAGTTTGTATGGATTAGGTAGGATTCATTGTATCTAACCCATTATTTGTTTCCTATAGAAACTTCTTGAATAATTCTTTTGAATTCATCCAAAAATGGTTTACATAGAATTCTATGCCACCAGCTCATCATCCTTATCATCCAACTAGTTCAAAAAATTCAAGATAACAACTTTGTCGACTCAAATTTGGTGAATCTTTGTCATTTAAAATAACACAGTAGCTCAACACTATTGAAATACTGGTGCTTGGCACATACTGTGTTACTCAGCATCAATTACATTTTTCCTGATGCTCGACACCTAAAGTTCACTCTGCACCAACTAAGATTTTCTTATGCTCGGCACATGATACTTTTCTTGGCACCTAAAGATCACTCAACACACACTAGAATTTCCTGTTGCTCAGCTCCAACTGAGAATTCACTTAGCTTCAACTAGCTTTCTCGACACTCACTAATGAACTTAGTTTAAGCTTTGTAGTCAACTTTGTTACATCTTATTCCTCCAATGTTTCTAAGTGTGACCAACCTCTGTATCTTTGAGTATGTTATCAACACATCATTTAACCATTGTCTTAACTTAATCCTTGCACTTCATTACAACATCATAACTCAACCTTTCCCTTAGGTGCTCTTGTTACATCTTGTTGATCAAATCCTCTTCATCAATCAACTAAGTGATAGTACTTGGATCTTATAAGAAAATGTCATTCCTACAAGTAGCAGGTTTGACATCAATGATAGAACAATGATTGAAAACATTCTTTATCAAAATTCTCCCTCTTTGATCTTCAATCTTCTTCTCACTATGATCTTTTCAATTAGATTTCCAACAATCTCCCTCTTTGGAATTGATGGCAAACCAATTGATCAACCATTAGACTAAACTATTTAACCATATGCTAACTGGGTTAGAATAATAAGTCAAATGCCAAAAAGTAATTGTGTAACCATCACCGTCAGCTTTCACCACCATCATTAGTTTTCACATCTCCCTCTTAGTTGTTGTAACCTTTCTTTGTTTTCTTCCTTCTTACATTTTCTCCCTCTGTATGCATTACTCATCTTCTGCTATTCTCTCTCCCTCTATCTTCATTTGATCAGTTTCTACATTTTCTTGACATTTCTCCCTCTTAATTTTGATTAACAACATTTGATTGGTTTTTTGATATTTCTCCCTCTTTCTTTATTCTTGATCTACTCAATAGTTGTTGATCAATTTCTTTGACATTTCTCCCTCTTTGGCAACAATGCCAAATATATATTAGCATCTTACCATGTAAGTGTAGCATTTGCAAGTTCATTCAATTTCTCCCTCTGTCACCTTGCTTGTGACCAATTTGGAACTTCTACACTTTGATTACTTTAGGCATGAATCCTAAAGTAAATATCCTCTACATTAGTGTGTAAATCTTCAACAATAAACTCATTTGATGCAGGGCAGTCTTGTTTATTTTTAAGTAGCCTTGGCTAGGGGTATCACCCCTAACTTACCTCTAAGATACTCAAAAGCATCTTTAGGTAGTGCTTTTGTGAAGATGTTAGCAATCTGTTCCTTTGAGCTAACATATTCCATCTTCACTTGTTTTTCTTCTACCAACTCTCTTACATAGTGATACTTGATTGCAATATTCTTGGTTTTAGCATGCATTACATGGTTCTTTGATATGTTGATAGCACTTGTATTATCACAATAAAGTATCACAGGCTCATTTACCTCTTCCTTCATACCTTGCAGAAAATGTTTGATCCATACAATATTGGTGCAATTTATAGCAGCTGCAAAATATTCAACTCCAGTAGTGGACTGTGAGGTACAACGTTTCTTTTTGCTAGTCCATGTAATCAACCTTTTTCCCAAGAAAAGTGCTCCTTCAGTGATGCTTTTTCTATCATCAATGTTTCCTCCCCAATTTGCATCAATGTAGGCTTTCATTTCAAACTTTTCACTCCTCCTGTAGTACAAACCAAAGTCATTAGTTCCTTTTAGGTACCTCAGTATTCTCTTTACAACCATCTGGTGATTTTCTCTTGGATTCATAGAAAATCTTGCCACTAATCCAACAACTAATGCAATGTCTAGTCTACTATGTACAACATATTGTAGCTTTTCAATCATTGATCTATATAATGTTTGATTCACTTCAGAAGACTCATCATTCTTGGATAGCTTATGTCTTGTTGCCATTGGTGTGCTGACTAGTTTTGAGTCTTCTAACCTAAATTTCTTGAGTATCTCCTTGATGTATTTTGATTGGGTCACAAATATGCCATGTTTTAATTGATGTACTTGTAATCCAACAAATAATTTGATTTCTCCAAACATTGACATCTCAAACTCATGTTTCATTTGATCAGTAAAATCTTCGAAAAGAACATCTTTTCCTCCAAATATTATATCATCAACAAAGATTTCAAATATCAAGCATTTGTCTTTTCTAGCTTTTATGTACAAGTTGCCATTGTCATCTATTCTCTCAAATCCTATCTTCACAAGATATTTATGCAGTCTCTCATACCATGCCCTTGGTGCTTGCTTTAATCCATAAAGTGCTTTGCGCAGTTTGTAGACCATGTCCTTGTTCTTGTCATCAAGAAATCCCTCTGGTTGTTCTATGTAGACTTCCTCTTTTAGTATACAATTTAGAAAAGAAAATTTCACATCCATCTGGTAGACTTTGAAACCTTTGTATACAGAATATGCAAGTAATGTCCTTACTCCTTCCATTCTTGCAACAAGGAAAAATGTTTCCCCATAGTCTAATCCTTCTTCTTATGCATAGCCTTTGTAAACTAATCTGGCTTTGTTTCTTGTTATCTCACCATTTTCATCAAGTTTTTTTCTAAACACTTATTTGGTACCAATTACATTCTTGTTAGCTAGTCTAGGAACTAGGGTCCATGTTTTGTTCTTCTCAATTTGATCTATCTCCTCTTCCATAGCTTTATACTAGTTATCATCCTGTAGTGCATGTTTCACTATTTTGGGTTCAACCTTGCTCAACAAACATGATTCATTAAGCCTATTCCTTGTCATTGGTCTAGCATCCTTGTCACTAATGATTTGATTAGTAGGGTGATGTCTTCTTACCTTAGTTATGTTCTTCTTTCCATGTTTGATCCTTTAGCTTCAGAGTTATTTTGTCCTTCTTCACCTAGTATTTCATCATTTTTTTCATGTAGACTATTTTCAGAATCTGAATGTGCATTTTCTACATTCTACAGCTTGGCTTCTGAATGCAACTTGGCATTCACTAGTTGTGACTCAACTGATATTGAAATTTTTTGTTGATTCCCAACTTGATTTATAGCATTATCTTCAATAGTCATTCCTTCATATAAGTATACAAAAGATCTATAATCTTCTGATTGCGTAGTTTCATCAACTTGAACTTTTGCATGCTCATCAAAATTTATATTTGCACTCTCCACAACTTTGTTAGTGTTAGTATTCAAACACTTATATGCCTTACTTCTAGTCGAGTAGCAAAGGAATATGCCTTCATCACTCTTTGCATGAAACCTCCCATTTCTAGTATCTTAAGAATATAGCATTTACAACCAAAGACTTTGAAATGTTTTACATTAGGTGAATGACCATACCATAGTTCAAAAGGTGTTGCACTTGTACCTTTCTTGACGTGGACTCTATTCAATGTATAAACAGAAGTTCTTACAACTTCTCTCTAGTACTTTGTTGCAACATTTTTCTCCATCATCAAGGTTCTAGCATAGTCAATCACTGACCTATTCCTTCTTTTAGCAATACCATTTTGTGGTGGAGTTCTTGGTGCTAATGTTTTTTGTTTGAAGCCTTTGTCATTGCAGAGTGTCTCAACTTCTTTTGATGTAAACTCACCTCCTATGTCTGACCTTAGGCATTTCAGACTCTTACCTATTTCTTTCTCAACTCTGGCCAAATACCACTTAAAAATTTGAAATGCATTAGATTTTTTCTTTAAGAACATAGCAGTCATCATCTTGGAATAGTCATCTATAAATAACATTATGTATATGTCTCCTAGGTAGCTTTGCACTTTTATTGGACTACATAAGTCTGTATGAACTAACTCTAGTACTTCTTTGGAAGTTTATGTTTTGCTTTTGAAACTAGACTTAGTCGTCTTCCCTAGTGGACATTGTTTGTACATTGTGTTTTTAGGTTTCTTCAATTTGGGCAACCTTTTGACCTTCTTTTTGCTAATGCTAATTAGATTATCAAAATTAACATGACACAACCTTTTGTGTAACAACCAAACATCATCAAGTCTAACAACAAGATAGTTTGCATCTTCCATATCTAGGTAAAATAGGTTACTCCTAGTTTATTCACCTTTTCACATCAGATTTCCATCAGTGTCATAGATCTTGGCAATTTTGTTTCCAAACTCTACTTTGCAACCAACATTGTCTAATTGTGATACACTCAACAAGTTGTAGTTCAATCCTTCAACATAGTATGCATTATCACATGAAATTTTCTCTATAAGTTTAATAGAGCCTTTTCCTTTGATTTGACATGGAGCATCATTACCAAATCTAACTCTATTTCCATCATATTGAGTAAAGGTAATGAACTCACTTTTATCTCTCATCATGTGATGTGAGCATCCACTATCTATGATCCATTTGTCATTCTTGTTCACACAGGTAACCAATTTTGTTGCTTCATCTTCATCTTTATCTAATTCATCCTTCATGGCCACATAGACTACTTCATCATCATTCTCATTAGAATCTTCTTCAACAATGTGGCATCTTTTTCCTTTTCCCTTGTAGTCCTTGCTATCATCTTCTCTCTTATTCTTGTACTTGTTTCTTTATTTGTAGTTCTTCTTCTGTGTACACCTTGTTGCAATATGACCTACTTCATTACAATTGAAATATATGATAGGGAGCTTACCTTTGAATTTACCTTTTCCTCTATGGAAGCTTCTAGCCAGTAGTGCTTCTAATTGTTCCACATCTTCCTCATCTACGTTGCTATCACTATATGCATGCTTTTCTTTTCTTCTCTTCTTTCTTGATGTCTCCTCCTTAGTGTCTTTTATTTTCATCTTGGCCTTGAAAGCATATTCCAGGTTCTTACATCTATAGTTGTCAAAGTTGGAAAATTCAAATGCAGTAAGTCTTCCCACTATTCCTTCAAAGGTTAGTGTGTTTCCTTGTACACACCTTAGCTCTTGGATAGCTAAAACTCTAATAGCATAGATAGGGAATAGAGTTCTTAAGTATTTGTTGATGATAGTTTCCTCTTCCAATTGACCACCTAGACTTCTTATTGCACTTACTACTTTTATTCTAGCAGCATATTGAGCAACATTTTCTTCTTCCTCCATTTTCATGTCATCAAAGTTTCCTCTTAGGCTTTCTCTCTTTGCTCTCTAGATATTCTAATCTCCTCAATAGATATCTGATAAGGCTTTTGACATCTTGAATGTAGTATCACAATTTTTGATGTCATCATATTCTACATAGTTGAGTGTAGAGGCATTCTCCAAAATTACTTGATTGTGCTCCTTCCTTTTGCTCAAATCATCTACAGTAAGAGGTCCTATTGGATTTACATGTTCTATTCCAATTGAGGCTTGTGTATAGCCTCCTATTGATCCAAGGTGCAATTTCATCAGACTTTGCCATGCAACAAACTTGTCTTTTTTGAGCTTGGAAACTTCTCTCTTGGACATCTTGATCTTTCTACTTCTAGTACCTTGAAACTAAATTAGAAGATGGCTCTAATACCAATTGTTAGAAATGCTTTAGAATAACTGAGATGGGGTGGATGAATCAATCATTCAAGGTCCAACATGTCTAATTCAAACTTTTTCACTAAGTGTAGTGAGCCCATTCAACCATTCATTCATCCAATCATTAACTTTTCTAATTAGCAAGTTATTGTAAATCAACATGCAAGCATAACACATAAAAGATCAACACATAACACAATGATTTACATGGAAACCCAATTTGGCAAAAATGACCAGTAACATGCTACTCAATTCTCACTCTTACGAAGTGATGCCTTATGAAAGGCATACCCTGTTAAAAGTTTACAAAAAACTGTTAAATGTGACCTAGTTAAAGGATTTAACCACCCTATTAGAAGTGGGCCTAGTTAGAGGACTTTAGAACATTCACTTGGAATCCCACCCTGTTTAAAGATTTACAAATGGTTGTTAGGCCAACCTGAGTCCATAGGATTTTCTCTCTATCCTAACTAATACAATTGCTAGAGAGTAACAATTAGGGATTTTGACTTGATTGTAGAATACAACTTGCAAATTTTAGATCACTTCTCAACTCATACCATTGCCTGGCCTTTAATCTCTACAACTCTGATAGCTTGCCCTCCTTTCAAGCTTAGTCTCCATGCTCAATGTGCCAGTGCAATCATTTCTTCTTGACCACTTGTAGAAGTAGAGCCTCTGTGCTCTTCCTTCTCCTAGATGCCTTCTTCTTGACACCCTTCTAACTAATTTGCAATTTGGCTCTTTAGCAGCAAAATCAACAACATTTTCCTCCTAGTCTATGACTCCTTAAATAAAAGTCTTAGAGTTCCTTTTCCCGCTCGATTCTTCCATTCTTTAATTTCAGTTCTTATGGATTAGGTAGGATTCATTGTATCTAACCTATATTTTGTTTCCTCTAAAAACTTCTTGAATAATCCTTTTGAATTCATCCAAAAATAGTTTACATAGAATTTTGTGCCACCAACTCATCATCCTTATCATCCAACTAGTTCAAAAAATTCAAGACAACTTTGTCAACTCACATTTGGTAAATCTTCATCATTTAAAATAATACAATAGCTCGGCACTATTGAAATACTAGTGCTCAACACATACTGTGTTACTCGGCATCAACTACATTTTTCCTAATGCTTGGCATCTAAAGTTCACTCGACACCAACTAAGATTTTCTGATGCTCAGCAAATGATACTCTACTTTGCACCCAAAGATCACTTAGCACACAGTAGAATTTCCTATTTCTCAGCTCCAACTGAGAATTTTCTCGGCTTCAACTAGCTTGCTTGGCACTCACTAATGAACTTAGTTTAAGCTTTGCAATCAACCTTGTTACAACTTATTCCTCCAATGTTTCTAAGTGTGATCAACCTCTGTATCTTTGAGTATGTTATCAACACATCATTTAACCATTGTCTTAACTTGATCCTTGCATTTTATTATAGCATCATAACTCAACCTTTCCCTTAGGTGCTCTTGTTACATCTTGTTGATCAAATCATCTTCATCAATCAACTAAATGATAGTACTTGGATCTTATAAGAAAATGTCATTCCTACAAGTAGTAGGTTTGACATCAATGAAAAAACAATGATTGAAAACATTCTTTATCAACATTCTCCCTCTTTGATCTTCAATTTTCTTCTAACAATGATCTTTTCAATCAAATTTCCAACATATTTGACCCTTTTCTTGGTGGATGGTGTAGGTTCTTTCTTAACCTTCACTAGTATCTCATATTTCCTCTATGCAATAGGTGTTTCCACCTCTAATTACCTTCTAGGCTGATTGCTTCTTATTTTTGTTGGTTGTACTTGCACAAGTACTACATATGGCATAATGGCTTGGCATGCACAAATGGTTGTGAAATAGTTAAACCCTTCAAAAGATTCTATAATAACAATAGGAGTTGTTGCTATCACTTAAAACTACCCACTTGTCTTCATCTTAATGCAATTCCTTTCACCTCATTGAATTCTTCTCAGGTCATGCCTAATTCCTTAAGGATGGAATTAATTAATTTCTCCACTTTCTTCTTGCGTTCCTTGGTATGTAGTTCAAAATGAACTATTCTTATCTTCTCATCATAGGTTCCCCATCTAGGGCACTCAGTGTCCTTAGGTTGAAGTATGATCTACACATACCCTTCTATAATTTTTGTGCTCATCTCATATCCCATGGGCTCTTCAAACTTAACCTTTGGTTTCACAGCTTCCACACATGTATTTTTGGTCTCCACCATGAAGCATAAATCATTCTTGTACTTCTCTACCATGGAGGGAGGTACTATGTACCTATATTTTTTTTTTAGTCTAGAAACTCTTCATTATTCCATCATGTTGGAAATATTCAAGATTAAAAAAAGTTACTGAGAGGGGAGGGGTGAATCAGTAAGCTTTAAAATTTAAACCAATTCAGCATAATAACAAATTTACCATTCATTCATCTACTTTACTGTATGCATGAAAAAGATTAACACACTGATTTGGTGACCCAGAAACCTTTCAAATTGAAAGTAAAACTGGGGTGGGGATGATGCCCATGAAACTTCAATACTGTAGTATAAAGTTGGCCGGTTAAGGCTTACAGTGATCACTTCTGGTGATCTGCCCTGTTAGGAGCAAGTAGGACTGCTAGATCCACCTTGTTAGAGGATTTACAAACATACAATGAAGTATGCACTCTGTTAGGAGATTTACAAAAGACTGTTAAGTCTACCCTGTTAAAGGATTTACAAAAACTGATTCACCTGTTAGGATGAAGTAGTGGATCTACTTGCAACTGGTTTTCTGATTAGATCTTATGTACTGATCACTTGATGTGATGGATATACCTTTGCTGCTCCTTGATAACCTTGTTGAATACTCCGCTGCTGATTCTCTTTCAATTTGCTCTTACTTCACTGTTACTTCTCTTCATCATATCTCTCTATCTATCTTGCAAATGGCACAATACATTACATATATACCATTCCAATATTTACAGCAACAAGGTCGGCCAAATACAAGTGGACAAAACATTACTGAGTTGGACAGATAGTAGAAAACTCAGGTTCGTCAAACTCACTCGGTGACCTTCTAACACTTGGCATCCACTACATTACACGGCATCATCATGTACTCGGTAGAGGTAGGGGCTTGGTCCATACTAATCACTCTGAGTATCTTGGGACTTGGTAACCACTGGTGACTCGGTAAACATTGTGTCACTCGGTAGAAACTAACTCCTTCGATTCACTTGGTAAGCACTATATACTTCCTTTACCTTTCTGTCTTGGTAATCACTGAAGCCTTCATTTACCTTCCTGACTCGGTAAATACTAAATCCTTCGTTTACCTTCCTGACTCGGTAAACACTAAATCCTTCATTTACCTTTCTGACTCGGTAAACACTAAAACCTTTGTTTACCTTCCTGACTCGGTAAATACTGCTGAACATACTTGGTAACCAACGAATGCTCGGTATGAACTGTAAACTGAGTGATGAACTCAGTAAGCATTTAGGATCAAATAAGTGTTGTAACTAATGACAAATGTATCATTTTTCCAAAAATCTCCCCCTTTAGCATTAGTGACAAAAACACTTATGAGCCAAAATTTATATACAAGATCTGACAAACTGATTTGATTCTGCTGTGCTGAATATACATGGGCTACCTTACATATAACTCCCCCATAAAATATACATAAGGTTTTTACATGAGTTATATGACTTTATTCTTTATTACCTTCTCCCCTTTTTTGTCTGATTTTCTTCTATATATTACTTTCTCCTCCTTTTTGACAATAATGCCAAAGAATAAAAAATGTATTTACATGGAGACACCAAAATGTGTGATAAACTCAGAATGTACCTAAAGAATTAGTTGCAGAGTTTTATCCCAATTGTCTTGCAGGATTTTACATGTGGAGAGAGCAACTTGAACTTCTGCAGAAAGTTCAATCACATGGTCTGCAACAGAGAAATTATTGTCATGGATCAATGTTTTTGAATATGCAATGTGCTTCTGCATTATGTTCATGACAGGAAGGATCATATTCTGGATGTCAATCAGAGTAGACCTAATCCTTGCTTCCTCTCTCAGTAATTCTACCTATTTCTCTGACAAAAATTTGATTCTCAGATGATGGGATGAACTTGCACTGTGGTTAGATTGCAGCATTTGGACACTGATCTTCATATCCGCATCAATTTTATTCAACTTTTCTTTTACTTCCTTTGTATACTCGGTAACATGACAAAGTTTTGCAAAAAGTGACGTGACATTATTAAAAGAATTTTCAATGTCAGACAAAATTGATGTTAATTCAACCTGTTTTAATGCAATATGCTGAGCAATGTGCTCAAGCACCTTATTGTCAAATTTCTTCTCTGCCTTCTCTATTAATTTTTCTTGTCCTGAGATATCCTCATTGAATTTATTCACCACTTCTTCTAGTTGTAACAAAATGTGTTGAGATGAATCCACTTCAACACCTATAGCCTCTGTTATTATATTTTTAGCACTTTCAATAATGCTATACTCCTGGTCTCTTTCATGCCTGAGCTATTTTTGCCTAGCCTTCTGCTCTAATAGCTGACTGATCATTCTCATTTCATCAACTGATGTAGTATCTAGATCTATCTTAGGAATGACAATGTTCTTATCCAGATCTATTTCTTCATCTACTGTCTTACTGGAAAACATGTATCTCTTAGGTTTTTCTGCAGTGACTGCACCTTTGCCCTTTGAAATTGAATCAATAGTTGATGATGCTGGACTGGCTGTCAAAACTGGAATGGGACCAACTAAAGGCAAACTAAGAGAAGTGTTGGCTGTATCAAAACTTGATGTACTTCCCAAAAATGATGTACTACTAAAAAATGATGTACATACTGGTATATTTACAGTTGGAGAACTGACTGGAGCAAAAATTGGGGCCAATGTGGCTAAAGAAGATAAAATTGGTAAGAAACTGGGAAGACTTACTATACAAGCTACAGGTGGAAGAGATATACTCGGTGAAGTAGCTGCTGCAGTGGATGACTCAGTAGCTGATCATGTGCTTGGAAGCTCGGTAACTGAAGAAGTGACTGCTAGCTTGGTAGATGAAGTGCTTGGCACTTGCATTGCAAAAACCTAGAGATGAGAGGAGACAGGTGGATATTGATCAATTGATGAGGCTATTGAGCTCACAATCTCACCAGTAGAGGCTGCTTCTTCCTCCATTTCTCTTTTAGCTTCTTCTTCCTCAATTTCTTTTCTAGCTTCTTCTTCAACTTCTAACATTATTGATTGCAGGTCTTCTGGTATTTCTTCAATGTCATCACCCTCATCATCATTATTATCATTACTTCTGTCATTGTCCGTGATTTCAACAGTATCGTCACTGGGTTTGTGTAGATGATAGATGTTTTTCCACATGTTTGTAGCATCATTTACCACATACTCAATATCTTTAACAAGTATCAAACAAGTGTGGAATCTAATCATCATATTGCCTTCGTGATCTTTTAGAGATTTCTTCACTTCAGCATTAGAGAGATTTGGTAGGAGATTCCTCAGGGTCTGCTCATAAATGTCTTTGACATTTTTTGTTGCAGCTTCCCATCTTGGTTGCAATCTTTCCAATAGCTCTTTGGAGATCTGAGAGGCTATCTGGTTTGGGGAGTATTTCCATTTTCCCATTTTGTTTAGTTCCAGATCCTCAATCTGCATTTTCTCATGTTCTGTTCTGGTTTTGAACTTTAATGCTTTGAAGTTTGTGAAGCTACCTCCTTCATCTAATTGCTTTAGTCTTGCTTCAAAGGTGATTGGAGGCTTAACAAATACAGGTTCCTTCTTTCCCTGTCTTGTTCTCCTGGAGAATACTACAATGGTTTGTTTTGTAGGTTTGGTGACAGTCACCTTACCTTTCTTTCGTTGAGGCTCTTCTTCTTCTTCTTCCTTTTCTTCATCTTCTCCTCTCCCTTCTGTTATCATGAGAGGTCCAGTATCAGCTTTTAGCTTTTCTATATTTCTCCTACCTTTAGAGATTGCTTGAGGAAGCTTGATTTCAACCTCTATTCTAACCTTTGCCTCTTCATAGGTTCCAAATGCAAGCAACTTGGGATCCACTGGTTTATTTACCAGTGCCTCAATGATATCTCTGACATCATCAATATTTAGCTCATAGGGCAATGGTTTTACCCATGCCACTTGGGGTTTGACTGCCTGGATGTAGACTTTGTCACAGTCAACCATGAAACAGACATCATCCTTATACTCTTCAACAAGTTTTGGAGGTATCCTGAACCTATTGTTCATCCTTTCCTTGAAATCTTCAAAATAATTATCCATTACCTTATCAAAATTCATACCCATTTCTGCTATGAATTCATTTATTTGATACAAAATTGGAGTATCTTTCCTCCATACAACTGCACCCTTAGATGGAAAGAATTTCTGTACATAGAAAAATAAACAAACTAGCAAAGAGCCAAATTTACAAGGGTTTGTCTTTGCAGTCCTTATGCTATCCATGTTTTTATTCAATTGTTTCAATAGCACATCAACTAGGTCAAACTCCATATTTTTCTTTACAATCTTATATGCCAAATCTACAGCCTCACAGGGTACACTATTCAGCCTGTTGGAACTATACAGTTTGTATGCAATAACACAAATACCAAATTTCAGTTCTATATCTAAAACATTGTTGAGCTTTAAACCTCTGCCATCCCATTCAGCTTGGGTTAATTTTTGGAGGTCATCTCGACCTAGGGTTTTGGTAGTTTTGGCTTTGGTCAATATTGGTAAGCCCGTGATCTTGTGGATCATCTTCTTTGTTATGACGATGGGTTGTTCTAACCACAATTGTCCATTATGCACATGGCTTAAGATATACCTTACCCATTTTACTTGGAAACTCCTTGGCAGATGCGGGATATGGGTTAAACCTTTGGTTTCCAAATGTTTGAACTTGGCTTTTAGGGTTCCATCCACGCATAACTTGGCTAGGGTACTATCCATATCTAGTGTCCCTATTTCTTGCACAGTACACTTGAAATGAGTATGAATATAATTGATTAGAAGTACCTTTGGAGGGATCTGCGATTGAGCTCCATGCGGGTCGAGTTATTCAGCGATGGCAGGAACAATTTTGAAATTGGGCGCCTTCCATTCGACTCCCTTCACAAGCATTTCAAAACCTTTCTTTGCCTTACTGCCACTGGTGCTTGCGGATTCCATTGCTACTCGGTGAGAGAACAATTTCATAACACAATTTATTTGCTGAAAAATTGCTTCAAATCACTTGAACTTGCTTGGATGCACTTGAAAATATATTTGCTCTGTGAACTCTGAATTCACGATGAAAAAATGAGATCAAATTCTGCCCTTTTTTATCGAAATCTTGTCATTAATGCTCAGGTACAAAGGTAGCTGAGAATTAGGGTTTTATAAATGGTCACCAACTTACTCGATAAACCTTGCAACTTGGTGAACACACAAAACTTTCTTATCTTCCCGACCAAGCTCGGTAAAGTCTGAAAATCAACCTTACTCGGTAGATGCAACACTGTGAATTATGACTTGTATCTGCAATACTGATTTATCATTTCCACTCCTTCTTTCTGGAACTGCTTAGGATATGGCTTGAGGATGCAGTCCCTTATCCTTCTTGATAAGTCTAATTAGGAATGGTGGAGTCACCCATTCTTAGAGTGACATTTCCATCATTTGAATTTTCTTGCTCGGTGGACTTAGGAATCCACTGTTGTTTCATTTGCTTTCAAATATTATCAGCTCTAGTTTTCTTTTCATATTCAACCTTTCCTATATTCATGCAATTCTTGGCTATATGACCAAGTTCAGTACAAGTATAGCATCTTATGGTTGTATCTTTCTTCCTTAGGTGATGCCTTCTACAGTTTGTTCCTATGTGTCCATATTCTCCACAATAGTGACATCTACACCAAGTATTGTAATCCCAACCAAATATTGCTTTGACAATTTGTTCTACTGGATT
This sequence comes from Cupressus sempervirens, assembly GCA_028749045.1. Lineage (NCBI taxonomy): Eukaryota > Viridiplantae > Streptophyta > Pinopsida > Cupressales > Cupressaceae > Cupressus > Cupressus sempervirens. The sequence goes on from CM053788.1 coordinate 523,746,949, forward strand.
GAGTGATTTTGATCTACATTCAGATGCCTTATGTCCTTGTTTCTTGCATTTGTGACACTTGCCTTCAAACTTTGGTTTCTCCTTGCATTCATTGGCTTTGTGACCATGCTGATTGCAATTGAAACATTTGCCATTGAATTTACCTTTACCATTACTCCAACATTTTTTAGATGTATGACCTATCTTGCCACAATGATTACAAGTGGGTCTTTGATTCCTTTGGGTACCTTGTTCAGAAGATTCACCTTCTTCCTTGTATCCAAGACTAGCTTTACCCTTTTGCTTATAAAAATTCTGCTCATTTTGCTGATTCAATTGACTCATGTCTGCTTGAGATTTCATCATCCTTTCATTGACTTGCTTTTCAATATTTAGATCATTTTCCAAGCTTTCATTGGTTTATCTTTTAGTTCTTAAGTCATTCTATAGACTTTCATTTTGTGCTCTGAGAATCCTGATTTCTTCATTTGCATTGGATAGTTGATCTGCTAGATCTTCATGTTCAAGGGATTGATTTTGAGTTTCATGACTTCTATCTTCCAATTCTTCTTGTTCTTTGTTTCTTTTTTCCAAAACTTCACATAGCCTGATTGACTGTATTTCTTGCTCTCTTTTAAGCTTTCTTACCTCTTCTTGCAGTGATCCATTCTTTTCTAGAAGTTCTTTGATTGCTTTGTCAGCTTCTTCTGTATTACTCGATGGTAACAAATCTTCAATCCTTTCTTCAACATAAAAATGGTCATTTATTTGTCTTGCAAGTTCCTTTCTTCTTTTTAGGGATTGAGAAAGATGTTCCTTTTCTTCTTTGAGTTCAACCATGGCCATCTCCAAATCTAGCTTCTCATTCTCAATAGTTTTGTCAAGTCTGAATATCTCCATTGTCCTTGATCTTTGCTCAAGCTATCAAGCTCTGTTCTGAGAACCACAAAGCTCTGATACCAATTGTTGGAAATATTCAGGATTAACAAAGTTACTGAGAGGGGAGGGGTGAATCAGTAAGCTTTAAAATTTAAACCAATTCAGCATAATAACAAATTTACCATTCATTCATCTACTTTACTGTATGCATGAAAAAGATTAACACACTGATTTGGTGACCCAGAAACCTTTCAAATTGAAAGTAAAACTGGGGTGGGGATGATGCCCATGAAACTTCAATACTGCAGTATAAAGTTGGCTAGTTAAGGCTTACAGTGATTACTTCTGGTGATCTGCCCTGTTAGGAGCAAGTAGGACTGCTAGATCCACCTTGTTAGAGGATTTACAAACATACAATGAAGTATGCACTCTGTTAGGAGATTTACAAAAGACTGTTAAGTCTACCCTGTTAAAGGATTTACAAAAATTGATTCACCTGTTAGGATGAAGTAGTGGATCTTCTTGCAACTGGTTTGCTAATTAGATCTTATGTACTGATCACATGATGTGATGGATATACCTTTGTTGCTCCTTGATAACCTTGTTGAATACTCCGCTGCTGATTCTCTTTCAATTCGCTCTTACTTCACTGTTACTTCTCTTCATCATATCTCTCTATCTATCTTGCAAATGGCACAATACATTACATATATACCATTCCAATATTTACAGCAACAAGGTCGGCCAAATACAAGTGGACAAAACATTACTAAGTCGGCTAGATAGTAGAAAACTCAGGTTCCTCAAACTCACTCGGTGACCTTCTGACACTCGACATCCACTACATTACACGACATTGTCATGTACTCGGTAGAGGTAGGGGCTCGATCCATACTAATCACTCTGAGTAGCTTGGGACTTGGTAACCACTGGTGACTCGGTAAACATTGTGTCACTTGGTAGAAACTAACTCCTTCGATTCACTTGGTAAGCACTGTATACTTCCTTTACCTTTCTGTCTTGGTAATCACTGAAGCCTTCATTTACCTTCTTGACTCAGTAAATACTAAATCCTTTGTTTACCTTCCTAACTCAGTAAACACTAAATCCTTCATTTACCTTTCTAAATCGATAAACACTAAAACCTTTGTTTACCTTCCTGACTCGGTAAATATTGCTGAACATACTTGGTAACCAACGAATGCTCGGTATGAACTGTAAACTGAGTGATGAACTTGGTAAGCATTTAGAATCAAATAAGTGTTGTAACTAATGACAAATGTATCATTTTTCCAACACATCAATGCCATCATCTCTGAAATTCTCCAACTTTCATCTATAGAATTGAGTCACCAATTGCATTATGCATTCATTGCTATCTCATTTTGTCATGCCTATGAACTTTCTTGCTGCATAAAAGATTGAATGAGTCAATAAGGACTCAAATTTGAAGATTGCACTCTTGGTCTTCTTCAACTTTTCAATGTTATCTAAAAATTGCTATCTGATAATCTCATACAAATTTACTATTCTTCCTTGAATCGTTGTTACATCAGTTGCATGTAAATATTCAACTAGCATTGAGTTAACCCTTGAACCATGGTTAAACATGTACCCTAATATCTTACTCAACAATTTCACTTCTTTCTCTTGAATTTAATTTACCTTCATGTTCCTTCCATCAAATTTTGTATTTAGGTTTGTCTTAACCTCCATCCTTACAGTCTACTCATTTACAAGATTGTATCCCTCTTTACTTAATCCTATGACCTGGTGAATTAGGTCATTATCAATTTCAACTTGCACATCATCTAACCAAAATATATGATCATGTACCCTACTTAGAATGATTAAGGTCTAATCATTATTGTGAGACTCTATGTAAAACATATACTTTGCCAAATTTAACTTGCTTAGGTGTGCATACTTAGACTTTATGGATAGGTCACTATTACACATTGTAGTGCCTACCCCTAGTTTACATTTAGTTATTATTGCCAAACTTTTTTAGGCTAGTTTATGCTTGATGATTAGTAGCATTATTTTCCACATTTTTATCATCATGTAACTATATGAAAAATACTTGGCATTTAGTAGCATTATTTTCCATATTATTATCATCAAGCATAAACTCAAGAGATTTTATGATGAGACTACTTGGCACTAGTTACATCAAGTATGCATGATTATACCTTGATGATGGTTATTTATAGGGATTTTAATTATTTGATGATGTTAGTTAGATGAATTATTTTATGTGTTTTCTTATGGATATTGCATGTGTGTGTATGTGTGTGTGTGTGTGTGTGTGTGTGTTTTCTTTATGTATGGCGATTCTTATGTGGTTAAGGAAGGGAGTTATAGTCACTTGCTAGTTGGGATCTACACGATTCACCACTTCCTAATGTTACCTATTTAGTTTAGAATATATCTATTTGTACATGTGTGGATTTTATGCAGATTGTATGTACTGGATATCGACTTCTCTAAATTGCTAGGATGAGCATACCCTATCCCAATATCTCAATGGTAAGAGATGGGAGATAAATTCTTGAGTCCAAATCCTAACCTTTAAAACCAATTGTCCTATAAAATTAGGACAAGTATTTGAGATGATTACCCTTATGAATTGGTTGTATGACATAAATTCATGATTAAAACCCTTGAGTTTGATCTTATATGTGGTATTTTATGATGGGTTTCCATATTTCATCTTGTAAATTTTTGGTAATTTTTCTGTTAATTAATTCAAGTTAGAAGATTAATTAATGATTTAATTTAATGGAAAATTATTATGATAATTTCAATATTTAATTAATTAGTAAATTAATTAAGTAAAAAGAATTAAATTTAAAGAGAAAATTATGGTCTAATTTGAGAGCCTAATAATATTTATTTAATTTAGTAATAAAATATTTAGGTGATCATTTTTAAATAAATGTTAAATATTATTATTACTTAAGTTAATAAATATTATATCAAATAACACTTCGAAAATAAAAATAAAAGTTAATGAGGAATTAATTTATTAAAGGTATTTAAAATTGCATAAAGTGTGCATTATTATTCAAAAAAGTTAATAAAGAGTTAAAAGATTGTGATCAATGAGATCCCTGATGTGATTGCACAATCAGTGCTCCAATTTTAGGGAAGAAATCCATATCAGTGATTGAGAGTTCTTTTTGCAGGGACTAAGAATTTTGGAGAAGGGAATTTTAGAGAGAAGGTTTTGAGAGAATAAAATTCTCTCACAAATCTTCGGGTGATTGTGTACTAGCATCAAAACCAGGTAGAGCCCTGTGTTTTTGTTCACCTAGTAAATTATTTAATTTAATATTCTTGTCTTCATCATGCTTGTAGAATCCTTTGTTTCAAATTTCATTTGTGATAAATCTTTCAATCTCTCATTGTAAATTATTGTTGTTCATATGGATTCTTATGTATATGAGGATTAAAAATTAGAAAACCCTCATTCCCTGAATTAATTTTATATTTATATATATATGAAATTATATTTGGCGGTATTTTTTTCAAAAAATTTATATATATAAAAAACATATATAAAAGAAAATATTAAAAAATTATTAAAAATGACTTTGGAGGAGGCGGGACCACCAATTCCCCCCCCCCCCCCCCCCGTCACTTTCTACGGCACAGTCTGAACTACCACTACAATAGCAGTATTAAATACTATTGCATGTGACAATAGACAACCTCTGGCCACACAACAACTGCCTATAAAGGTCGGTCGGTAGGCCTTAACCACATTTTGTATATGCAATTATTTTTTAAAAAGTTTTTAAAAAAAAATCATTAAATTAAATTTTATTTAAATTTTAAATTATTATTTGTTATTAAATTTTATTGTTAAGTCTTTATTAATAGTTTTTAAATTAATTATTAATTATTAATTATTAATTTAGTAATTCAAATTATTATTGATGAGTATCAATCAATAAGTGTTAAAATATATTTACATTATTGTTATTTAATAAATTGATTATTAATAGAATCATGAGTATTTGATTCAATAATCAATATTTATTTTTTAAATAATTTTATAGATAATCATTTTAAAGTCATCTTGTGATATTAAATGGGGATATTGTACCATAACTTCATAAAATTAAGGATAAATAATGCAAATTACACAAAAATGAGAATGGGTTAAGTTGTAAGGATAAACTGTAAAATTCATATGTTTGAAAACTTACATTAAATGAAAATTCAAAACCTTACTACTGACTCAAACTATGTGTTTTCAAAATCAAACCAAACTATGAAACTACACTATTAACTATATGTTGTCTTATGTTTAGGGTTTGGGTTGGACTAGAGTGTTGACCAATTAGGTTGTTTTACCAAAGGCTCGAGAGTTTTGTATTTGTGATGTCATGATGATGCTTTGATTTTGATCTTTTAAACTCAACCATGGTAATGTATCTGATATGATGTATGATGAATGAGGATCTATTGTTCATTATTGTTTTTAGTGTTCTTGTGTGAAACTGAGATGAATGGTATGATATATTTGACTTCACCTTTGAGTCTTCGATTAGTTATTTTTGGGATGCTTTCTAGTTTCTTGTAAAGGATTGAGGTGATAATGTGGACTACATTTTGATGGTTTCTAGTCACTTGTATAGGGTTGAGGTGAAAATTGTGATTCTTTGATTTGTACTTTTATGAGCCTAGGGTAGGTAATCTATATGTTAAGTTAGGAAGTGGCTTGCAATGGAGGTTGGGGCCCAAAGTGGCTGCCAGGATAATCCATTGTAAGTAGTTAATAAGTGAAAATACTACACTAGATGAGAGTAAAATGAACCTAATAAGAGTCTTGTCTTTCCTCACCCATGCCTCGAGTGCTAGTATAAACTAGGATGGGAGTAGAGAGGATGCTTGGTTGCAACCATGCATCATTAGTATGCCTTGTCAACACAAAAGGATACTAGTGCCACATAGAATCACCAGGGGGGATGACGATTAAAAGACTAGCTAGGTAACCCTAGAGTTGGTTCATGTGATGACACTTTCCCACTAGTAGTATAGATTTCCTATGTGTCTTTGTCTGCCTCTAGGTTTAGATGTCAATTTATCTTAGAACATTTGAGTTAGATTACTTTTAGGGATTTCCTTGACATAGATATTTCTTTTGATTTTGAGATTGATATCATGTTTGGGACTTGAGACTATCTCCTTAGCATGGTGGGAGTGGAACCTTTTGGGTTACCATGCAATTGGGTGGTAGTTCTTTTTACTTTTAGCATTAAGATCTATCCATTAATGTCGTGGCTAGAGTTCCTTAATCTACTTTTCCTTTCATTCTATCTTTGTGTATTATGATAGATAGTTCTATCTATACGATGGATGGATTTACTTATTGTATTGTATCTTGTTTCATGGATCTAAAAGAGATGATGTAATCTATTTTATAAATGTATATTCTTTCAACCTTTCATACCCTATGACATGTACAATAGATGATTGTGCATTTTGAATTTATTGCCAAGTGGCATTTGGAACAAATGTATATTATTTAAATGGACTTGGACTTGTAATTATTGTTTCATGTGGATATGTTATTTATTAGACTTAGTATTATTTGAATTTAAATGTGATTCAACATCTTAGGATCCTTAAGGAATGTAGGCTTTTATGATTTCTTATGTATGATTCTATGTTATTTCTTCCACTACTTTATGATTATTGTACATGTTATTCAAAAAAAAAAAATGTTTGAAAAACTTGGTAAAACTTTAGGTTAATTCTTTTGGATCCCTTGGTGGGACATTACACACATAGTCCCTAAGTCGTTGTGCAAGAATTTGCCTAAGGGAAAAATTCACCTAGGAACTAAGAACTCAAACACAAGCACATAGTAGACCAAAGAGAGAGAGTATGATTAGAATAACAATGTATTCATTATCTGGTTGAGAGTACACTAGGAGTGCTTGAATATAAAGGTCTCTGAGATACATCTAGAATGCCTCATAATTAGTACCATGATGTGTCATTCAACCAAGCACATGTCCACCAAATATGAGTTATCCTCCATTAAGCACGAAAGTAAGTGCGGTGATGTGAGGATAAGCCTACAAGGGTGTGACACACAAAACAGTGTTATAGACAGCATGTGCTAAAATAGAGTTGCATACTTCTGTGTTGTCTACATGACAACTCAAAAGGTGTGCAAACTCCCAAGTGTCTCACAAATAAAAATAATAAAATAATGCAAAATAATTAAAAAATGCATTAACCTAAGTCAACTTAAGTAAGTGTAATAAGTAAATACTTATTTACACCAACACCCCCCCTTAAGTGCAACTTAGGGGAATGCCCTTAAGCTTATGAACTAGGATGAAGATTGTAAATGGGTCCCGGCTACTAGGCCATGTTAGGTACCCAAGTACATAATGAAAATGCAAATCTCCCATAAAGCAGGGAAAGAGGGAAAACCTCATGGGAAAAGCCCTCCCCCAAAAAGAGAGATAAATAAGGATGCATTGATGGATGGAGTAATCAAGACCCCCCCCCCATTACGACATACATCCAATATATACATAAGAGAATGAAAGAAGGAAGAGAGACAGAATAGGTTCCCTCCCCAAAAGAAGAATGCCAACAAGTGAAAGCTACTCCAATGAAGAAGCTAGTCCAAGAATGCAGAAATGTGTTCCTCCCCTTAGGAAGAAAAAATGGCAAAGGTACAACCCTAAAGATGTATGGTGGCCCTAAAACCTGCTCAAGTATCCTTGTACTGATGCTGAAGTTCACCCCTTCCAACTGTATTGAAAAGAATGAATGCAGATCGGTCAAGGATGTCTATTGAACCCATTCCAATGAACCATCTGTCTCCTCAAATGACAAAGAGATCGTCACTAATTGTTGTTCATAAGCATCTTCAATCACACCAAACTATGAAGATTGATCATGTAGGGAATGGGCATGAGCGTCAGAGTGAGTCCTTGCAACAACTGTAGAAGAATCATCATCAATGAGAAGATGTAAGTCCTCAAGTCTATCTCCCAAGTCAAGTGAAGCTGGAGCTGGAAGATGAGATGTACCATGTTATATAAGACCTTTCATTGTGGCAAGATAAGCATGTGGACTGGACTGATGTGACCTCTCACTACAACTGTCGATAGAACCCCACATGTCTGAACCTGTTGAAGCAATATCGCTGGTGTCACTATTAGTTTCCACTGTGTATGATGCATGGAGAGGAGTAGAGGACAAGCTAGGAGAACTTTCCTCAAAGTGAACATCCTTCTCCAAAAAAATCTCATGAGTCTCTGGATCCATAAGTCTGTAAGCCTTCACATTGTCTTCATAATCGATAAAAGTACAAGGCCTAGGTGTCGGTGCCTTCCAATTCCTAGAAGAAAGCTTTGCCCATGCTGGAAAATTGAAGACTCTAAGGTGACTCACAATTGGTTTTCTGCTGCACCATGCCTCAAAAGGAGTCTTTCCATCTAAGGCTGGATGAGGAGACCTATTAAGTATGTGAGTAGCACTGCTAATGGCTTCAACTTCTAATGTAGGATCTAGAGACTTTGCCTTTATTATGCAACTTGCCATGGTTTTGAGAGTCCTAATCCTAATAGCTACAACATCTATCTTGTGCGGACTGAATGCTGGTGAGTTCTGAAGATCAATTCTCTCAATTATTAAAAAGTTCTTAAGTCTTCTGTCAACATATCTATTCTCATTGTCCACCCTTAATACTTTGATGGCTTTCCTTGACTTGTGTTCAACATGAGCCTTGAAGTCATGAAGCTTATGAACTACTTCATTCTTATGATGAAGGAAGAAGACCCAAGTGAATCTTGAAAAGTCATCAACAAATGTGAGTATGTAGCGGCCTTGGCTAACTGAAGTCACTACAAAGGGTCCTGCTAATACCATGTGAACTAGCTGAAGAACAACTGGAGCTTGAGAAGACTTCCCTTTATCATAATTCTCCTTGAGATTCATATCCACTGAACAAGATGAAAATTTTCCCTTAGAAAAGTTGATATTAGGTAGACCTTTGACCATGCGTTTTGAGAAAAGTTGCTGAAGAGAGCGAAAGTCAAGGTGACCAAACTGCTCATGCCATAAGTTGATTTTTAAAGTAGAGTGAGTTAACAAGGCTTGAGAAGGACTCTTAGGCACAAAGTGGGAAAAGGAATAAAGCCTCTTTTCATCATTGACTTTTTGCACTGCTACCAATGAATCATCTTTTAGACTTCGCACCATCACTGAATTTGAAAGGAACTCAACCTTATGACCATCTCCAAGGTGAGTGATTTGGTAAAATGATAGTAGATTGGAGCTTAGATTTGGAACATAGAGAAAATCTTTGAATTCCCCATCTTCCATTTCCACATGTCCTTTCCCTTTAACTTCCATGTTAGTATCATCTCCCACGAAGATGTGTGGCATGCTTGACTGCTTCAATGAAGAAAAGTCTTCCCTTGAAGAACCCATGTGGTAAGAGGCACCTAAATCAAGTATCCATTCCAAAGAAGAACTTGTGTTGGCCATAAGTTCTTGACCTTTACCCTTCGAAGAGCTAGGAGTAGAATCCTTGGAAGTACCTGGCACTTGAATCTTATTCTTCTTGAGTAGATTTTCTAACTCATCGATTCTTTTTGTCTTGCAATGATGCTCGTCATGATTTGGATTTTTGCAATATGCACAAAAGAGTTTGTCCTTCTTTTCATTACTTCCTTTCTTGTTTGAAGAAGAATTGCCTTGTGGAGAGGAGGATTGTTGTGTCTTAGATTGTGTTTTCTACTTCTACTGCTTCTTCTTGTTGTTTCTTTTTCCCCCTTGACTTGATTTGGAATCATCACTAGCCACCAAGGCTTTGGCCTTAGATGACTTCAGAAGTCCAAAATCCACCAAGTGAGATTGTTCAAAAATCAAAATGTCTGCAAATCCATCAAAGGAAGGCTTCTGGTAAGCAGATCCCATGGTTAACCTGTGAGTATTAAAACTTGAAACAAAGTTAGCATACTCAAAAGGTAGCCTCTTCAGGATGTGATGAATTAACCTATCATCCTTCATGGGATTTCCACAATCTTCTAGAAGTGCCCTATAGTCATTGACTTTGATGATATAATTCTGAATTATGTCATAATTCTTAGGATCCAAGAGAAGTAGATCATCTTCAATCTGAAATCCCTTTTCTTCATCCACTTTACCATAAAACTGTTCAAGTTTATCCCAAGCTTCCTTAGATTCTGAATAATTTTTAATGTGAAAGAGAAGATCCCCATGTACACAACTCCTAATAACACCTAAATCCTGTTGGTCTTGTCTTTTTCATTCAATGAGTTCTTTCGCATCAGTAGGTTTGGTAATTGTACCATCAACATAAAGACTATATCCTTTTTCCATTAGTCTACTCCATGCAATATCTTTCCATGTAAAATAGTTGCATGAAGTTAAAGGAGGACATTTAAAACCCATGATGTAGAAATGAAAAGAGCACAAAAGAGAGACACAAAAAAATAGTACACCCCCTCCTTTTCACTCAATCAAAAGACCCTCCCAAAAGAGATGTTGTTGGCACTTTCTAAGTAGTGCATTTACAATGGGCCACTTGTCAAAATGAAAAAAGTTGACTTTCTAATTTTTCTTTTACAACTACCTTATGAGGCTAAAATTTGTTACTTAAGTACTGTAGCTTAGTTTTACAACAATTCTGAAAAAGAATCAAAGCTTTACAATGCCAAAGAAAGCCTAATTCTGAAAGTGAGAAATTGTCCACACAAACCTAGAATCTAATTTCAGATCTAGAAATTAGATGAAAAAATATGCACTTTCAAAAAAAATGAAACCTGAAAAAGTGACTGGATGTGCCCGTACGGAGCTTCTGAAGTTGCAAAATGTAGGATTATGCAAGTACAATTGCCAAAAAATGAAAGCTTTGCAAAATTCGTGCACCAAAACTAGAAAACAACACCACCACTAGAAAATTTAGGAATTTTTACCTGATTTCAAAAAAAATTGTACCTAAATCGTAGTTCAGATGTTTGAGATATGGGCTCACAAAGTCAGGCTACCAAACTGAAAAGCAATTTGGAGAGGGGTCTGGAAGGAAAACTGTGTGTCTAAATTTGATGATCAAATGACTGTCACTACAATTTCAAAATGCTTGTGAATGACAGTTAAATGACTGTCAATTTTAACACAACAAAATGATGATGTCAGCAAAAAATGAATGTCCTTGCTGATGTGGCAGCTGAGTATATGCTGACTATGTTGTCTATATTGTATGGAATAGGTGGCCAATGGCAAAATATCTAGTTTCCATAGGATGATGTGGCAGTATTGGCTACTGCTGTGGGGGTCCTTCGGAGAGTGGATTGGATAGTCGACCTATCTGTCCATGTTAGAAGTTTTCGCAGACTATGTCTGTTGTGGACACATGGGGCAGATGGAATAAGCCACGAGCATGAAATCTCCAACGAGTCACTAGAAGTAGGTTATCCAATGGTCAGAGAAACTGCATGGGCGGGAAGGATTTAAAATGCTGCCAGAAAAAGCGTAGGTTGCTGGAGTGTGCAAACCTCGGCCAAAAAATGTTGACATTACCGAAAGAAGTCTTAATCACGTGGCAAAGGGTTTACAGTCATCGCTGGGAAAATGCTTCACCGTTGCATGTGACAAAAAATAAGCTGTGGGTAGAAAGTCTATTGCCGATGCTAGAATCTCAATTGTAGCTGGAGAACTTCAAATTGTGTTGGGAAAAAATGAACAGATGCTAGAATCTTTAATGCAGCAGTCGCCAGAAAGTTTCTCTACTGCTAGAGCCGAGTTGGAAATGTGGAAGCAGCCGAAAGTTTTGGAAAAAATCCTAGATGCAATGGAATTAAGTGCTATGTGCTTAATAAAATGAAACCCCCGCTACTATAATAGCAAAGAGGGTCCTTGCCGATGGAGGGACGGGCTGCCGAGAAAATGTATTCACTGGAATATGATTCCCACTATGAATTCCTCAGATCTGTAAGGTACGACTGCTGTACAGCCACAAATTTAATAATCCTGTGATTAAGTACAATAAACACTCCAAATTGGAAGATCCAGGGTGTCACAGCCCAGGTCTACTAAAAATTATTTCTCTAATTTTCCACTAATACTCAGACATAAAATAAAAATGCAGAGAAAAATAAAAAATGCAGATCTGAATTAATCAAATAAATCTGCAAAAAAGACCATACCCATACCACAAATTAAGGCCTCCGAGTTCTGATTTGCAAAAAAAAATTTGCCTCATAGTCGACTTTGCGCCAAGGTAGCCGAGTTTATAGTTGATTTTCACCAGTTCAGCATTTAGAACACAATGGCAAGGTTAGATCTAGTGCTGGACACTCCCAATTTTTGCAGCACTCTAGATTTGGGCTAAGGTGATGAAACAAGTAAGAGGTCTCGAATGGCTTGTGATGAGAAAATCTCTATGTTTTGATACCATGTAAGAATTTTCTTAAGGGAATAATTCACCCAGGAACTAAGAACTCAAACATAAGCACATAGTAGACCAAAGAGAGAGAGTATGATCAGAATAATAATGTATTCAATATCCGATTGAGAGTACACTATGAATGCCTGAATATAAAGGCCTCTAAGATAGATCTAGAATGCCTCGTAATCAGCACCATGATTTGTCATAAAACCAAGCACATGTCCACCAGATATGTGTTATCCTCCATTAAGCATGAAAGTAAGTGCGATGATGTGAGGATAAGCCTACAAGGGTGTGACATGTAAAACAATGTTGTAGATAGCATGTGCTAAAATAGAGTTGCATACTCCTATGTTGTCTACATGACAACTCAAAAGGTGTGCAAACTCCCAAGTGTCTCACAAATAAAAATAATAAAATGATGCAAAATAATTAAATAATGTATTAACTTAAGTAAACTTAAGTAAGTGTAATAAGTAAATAATTATTTACACCAACACATTGTGTATATCTTCATCACCTATGCTCTAAATTTTATGATGTATATAACTTCTAATGTTTTCAACATGAAGCACATTCTTTGGAACATGTGAAAATGCCCCTAATGGGTCATCCATAAGTGAAACAAATAGATGTTTCTTGAATACATATTGTGGCCTTTCACTCACATTATAAGTTGTTTGACTAGCCATTGAAAATACATTGTATGCACTAAGAAACTTAGTTTTAGTTCTATAAAATACCTTAAAATCATGTTTTAGAGCTTTTGCGACTTTGCGCTTCAAGAACTTCTTTTCACACTTCAAATCATTTTAAAATCACTCTTCAATTTTCTCAAGACACTTCACATGAACAAATGGTACACATAATCTTGTTCACAATCCTTAATTCATTTCAAATTGGCCTGGCATTAAATGTGAATCTATCAAAAATTCAAATACTATATCTATTCACCAGTAAACTTGTTTTCTAAATTCTTGCTTTCTACGACTTGCACACTTGACCATAGATTCCTCTCTATGTCCTCTACCTTATGTTAACTACACAACTTCCAACTCACTCTTTAACATCATTTTTGGCCAACTGACACTCTACCTCTTCTAAAACTACTTAAATCAAGTAGGACAAGTCACAAATAATTGCTATCTTAAGTGCCTCATTAGGTGCATTGAAATTGTTGATGTTTTTGAAAGGACTAAAACTGCTAAGCAACAAAATGCTTAATACCAAGATGATAACACTCATACAATCTAAAGGTCAGCCAATTCTTATTAATAATTGCATGTGTAAAGCATTTGGACCCAACTTCGACAAAACTAAAGGTGGTTTTCTACTCTTTTGGCTTTGCAAAGCCAGGGTGGGTATACCTAGGGATGATTCAAGACTAGGAAAATTGTATGAGGATTACTTTTAGTTTCATTTTGATTCTCATTTCAAAATCCTCAAACACATACAAAATTCTTAATAACTTGATAAACACATCCCATATAACAGATATGGCCAAAATGTCTTCTATAGATTTGCAGATGTTCTTAACAATAGTGGCTAACTAAAGCTAAAACATTCCATGCAGACAAGTGCTGGCCAACTTTGAAGATCTACAGGAAACAAAAGTAAAATTGATTTAATTCTGCATTTTTGACAACCATTTGTGACATACTTCTCCTTCAACTGAATCAATTTGATCAGTGCTTAATCCATTGGGGTTCAGAGTCAGTAGCAAATTCTTAGATCTAACTTGTTGCCTTACAACAAATTCTGTCAGCAATTCTTATCAGAATTTATCATTCAAAACCCTTTCCATTACTAAAGAAACCTTATCACATTCATCAAAGATTTTATTTAATCCATTGAATTAACAGCAGCGATAAAAAGATATACAACCTAACTAGATTGCATTCAATTGCACAAGCCTTTACTTATACAATATAGAGACAACCAAGTAATTGCAAGGAGACAAGATTCAAAAAGAATTGATATGGGGATAGTTCATCATTTGTATTCATTTTCTTTGAAAATGGTATATCATTTACAATAGACTCAGAATGACCTTCAAAAAGAAACACAACTCATTCTATATTCATGTATTCTTAGAGAATTGACAGAGAAAATACATCATAAACTTGCGTTCAAAAATTTGGACCAAAGATAGACTAAGAATATCACTTAGAAAATTAGAATTTAGGCCATTCTTTAGCCTTGGAATCTCACGTAAATAGTGTGAGATGCAACAAGCTTCAGGCTAAAAGAAAGTGGCATGTGTCTTCTAAAAGATATTAACAAATATCCGTCATAAAAGATAAAAGCAAATAACAGAAAGGCTATTACATCGAATATTCCTTGGTGGGTCCCTTTCTGTTATGCTTCTCAATTGTTGAGACAAGAAAATATGATCTAATTCTTCATTTATTGTTCATCCTCAGATTAAGTGGCCAGTTTCACTCACGATGTTCTTGATCCTTTCATAAAATATTTCATCCAACTCTTTTTTCCACTTTTCCTTTTCCTTTATTGTATCAACAGATTCTAAAGCACAAGGAAATAAAGTGAATTTTTTAGCAATATACTGGGAAAAACAAAGTGTTAATCTTTTCTGCAAAGAATCCCTTTTATCATCAAAATCTTCTAGTTTATTTAACAAATCAAAAATTTTCTCTACTTGATGATAAGGCATTTGGACGATAGATATACACATAATTGTGATATCATTATTCCTCTCCCTCCACTTCTGTGCAAGGGGAGTCAATTTATCCTTATCTCTATTCAACTCATCCATGAGGGTTGCAATTCTTGTCAACTGATCAAAGAAGGTTGACCATTGTATTTTATCCCTTAAATAAATCACACCTTGCTTTAATTTTCCTTCATATTGATTTTTTAATTCTACCTGCAGCTCATGTAATTTGGTTTTTTGTTCTTCAAAGTCCTCTGTAGTATAGAATTGGGGCCTTTTAGGGGTGTCTAGTATTTCAACAATAGGGATTGCTCTATCAGATGACTGTGGAGGGTATGCAATTCTAGGTGCACTGGATTCTCCCACCTTTCTCTTCCCAAGTATCTTCTCCATTTGAGACACTTTGTTTTCTAGTGACTGTATCTGCATACCCCTTTCCTCATATGCTTTTAAAACTTCTTCAAACCTAGCATTGAGTTGGGTAAACCTATCTTCTTCCTGGCCAGATACAACACCACCCAATTTTAGCACTTCTGAGGCCATTCCCATTATTTTCTTACTACTTACTTGATTAGCCCTGTATATTGTCAATGTACCAGTATGCTCTGCAGTGAGAAACTCATGCAGCTTGGTATTTTCCCTTTTTTCCATAGACCATATAACAAGGGCTTGGTGGTCATCACTAAATTTGACTCCTCTATGAGCCTATAATATTTCTTCAACAGTTGTTAGTTGAACATCTTTCTGCTTCCTTACTAAATAAAAAACAATTGCATTTGCTATATCCCATTTTGGTAGAAGGAGGACTCCTGACTGTCTAACTATTTGCCTCCCAACTTCAAGAGTAAACTGGGCTAAATCATTCAAAAATTTTGACTTCACCTCTCCCTTAATAACTGAGTCAGGTTTATCTGGTTGCTCAGTTTTGATTTTCTCACAGGCTTTCTCAAAATTTTCCATATTTAATCTCCACAAAAACTGAGCAAAAGCTCTAGATCTTACAAAATTTTCATCATTAATAAATCTTGCAGAAGCTCGTGCAACTATTGGATCTATTTCCTTACCTTGGTAATCAGCAATGGTTAGCTTCAAGGAAGGTGTAGGAGGTTCTTGTGGCTCTCGAACATCCAATTCTATAGAAGTGACAATCACATCCCCTTCTCCACCCATTTTTCTAAGTTCTTCCCTTAGAGATGCTTCATCATCTATATGGATTGGGGATTGGCTTGGGGAGTATTGTTCCTTATGAGAAGAAGAAGATCCCTGCTCTAATTTTTGTTGGGCCCATTTACCGTTGCACCAAAAGCCATGACTATTAGTGAACATGGAACACCACATAATTAACCACCTGTGGGCAGGGGAGCGCATCGCATCACCCAACAATCTCCCCCTCGACGCGCATACCAGGTGCTTACGTGGGTCGGGAAGGCACCGGGGAGATTTGAACCCATGACCAGGCCAAAACCAGGCTCTGATACCAATTGTCGGGCCCATTAAACCTATCAACCCTCAGCTTACCATCATCTGCCATTGCTCCCACTCAACTGTGAGACTCCCACTTAACCGTGAGACTTTCCTGCAGAGGATAACTGAGAAACAACTAGGCTCTGATACCACTTGTTAGGATAAACCACGGACAGAAATAAAAACTACATGCAAATATAATCAATAACAAAAAATAATAGAACACATAGAAATGAACACAAGGCACCAAGATTTAACGTGGTTCACCCAATCCCTGGGCTACGTCCACCAAACAGCAAGTCCGATCTTATTACAATCCAGTGATTACAACCTGATTACAATCTGTAATCCCTTACAGCTCAATACCACCGCAAGAACCAATTTCGTATCACCACACATAAAAAATACCCAACCCTAAGCCCTTTTTATACAAGTATTAAACCACTTTAGGGTTATAACATGTCGGCCATATGTCAGCCATAATATGTCAGCTACCATGTCGGCTACTGTAAATGGGCCCAACAATTTTTGCCTTTTTGGAGAGCGAGCTACAGATGGGCTTCTTGACCTTTGCTTCTGATGAGAGGGTGCTTGTTGCACATTTTGAATCATAACATATCCTGCCCTCTTCTGTAATGTATATTGGCTAGGAGCTACCACATTTCTACTACTTATTCTTCTTTGTACTTTCGCAGCCTTGTCTAGATGTGTCTCAACATACATAGCTTTCTTTTCATTCATGGTTTGAATTATTATGGCAAAATTATTCATTAATGCTTGTATTTTAGCTCCCCAATATTTCTTATCTTTTAATGGGTCATACTAGGGTTCAAAAGCATTAATAAATTCTAGGGTCTTACTGAAAACTATCCATTTCTCTTTTCTCAATTCTTGTTCCTGCAATGTGAAGATATTTCTGATTATATCTTCTGGATAGTAAATTTGATGTACCATATGGGAAGCTCTTACCCTTTGTTTTAAAAGGTCATAGAATCCTTTAGGGTCAATGAATCTGGCATGAGACTCTGCCATGTTATATCTATCCAAAAAAAAATTCAGGTGCTTCCACTCTTTTTTGACAAAGACAAAATCATGCACTACAGTAACAATTGGAAAGAAAGTGCCCTTCTTAATCAATTCCCTCTCATCTATAGTGCCTATCTGCCATAAGAGCTCAGCAATCCCAATCTTCAAAGGCACATGAAAAGGCAACACATGTGGCTTTCCCACAAAACCATATACCCTTATCATAGTTGAAACATTATAAGGGATTATATCCCCCCAATTATGACTAACCAACATCCCTTGTGCATGATCTCTAGGTCTAACCAATTCCAACAATGCTTGTGGAATTCTGGGGCTGTCCCCTCTCAAAAGCAATCTCATCCTAGATGCGAAAAATCTATCAAACCTTACATAACTAGCATCTATGGCTTCTGAAGTCATATCCACACTCCATAACTACACTGGATTCCATTCTCCATCCTTGGTTGTTTCCAACTCCATACCCTTGGAGAAGAAAGTGTATCCCTTGTATAAGCATACATGCATCAGCAATGAATACCAACAGAATGGTTTTTTTACTTTTCCCCTTGCTATTCCAACCAAACCATTGTGAATCTCTTTTGATAGAAAAGTGGCAAAATCCAGAATGGTACTCATTCCAAATTGAATGGTTTGAGCCATTATAAGGAAAATAGAACCTAGAATTTGATCACCTTCATCTATCGCAAAAATCTTGCAAAGAGAAAAATACAGTGCTTGAGCTCTCAAGTTGAAATGTCTTCTCAACAATGGCTCTGGGGTACTACCTGTAATCATAGGCAAGTTACCAACATTGGTAGCATGCTCCTGTAGTGGCCCTATTCTTAGGTAAATTCGTTGTGCATCATATTTGGCTTGTAGATCATCCATATCAATGATTTCATGCACAACGTGGTTAGGGTTAAGGTTGAAAACCTCACTGAATAGCTCAGGGAAAACCCTAAAAAGATTGATTCTAGAATGATTTTTTACCCATCCCGTAATAGGATCATATTTCTTTGCCAGGTCCATCAATAAATCACTATCAAAGAAAACAATGGGGATTGTTAATTTACCAATATCAAACTCTCAAACATTTCTCATAGGAGTGTCCAATTTTTGCTCTGAAAACCATTTCTTAAATAACTCTAGACCTCCCATGGAAACCTGGGCATCTCTTACCCAATTAGCTTCGTCACAAAAACCCTCTGCTACAACTATTCTGGGATATTTCAGGATGAGTTCCCTCCCCTTAGTTATTTCATGCACTGATAAGGGGAATTGTTCAAGAAAGTCATCATGCATAGAACGTTTCAAATAATCTGTTTGCCTAGTAAACTCTTTTCGGGGAGGCATTTTGAATGAACCCTAGAAATTTCACAACAGTAGATACTTTAAATTTATTTAGAAAACCACAGAGTACTTACCTGTCAAAATTCACACTTCTACACTATGTGATAACTTTTGCAATTTTACTAGATTGTTAACCAAGAATTTCCATGCCCTAGCTTTGAAAATTTGGTATGCCCTGATATTCTCTCTGTGCTTTAGTGGTTCATTAACGGTAAAATCGTGGGCTCTTACCATGCAATAAAATTGCACGCATAAAGTCTGAATCATATTTACTCTCAGTAATCGTTACCCGCAATTTGCATCCAAGTTTGAAACCCATCCATAGATTTTCACCAGATCGGACAATCTTGATTTAAAAGGTAACAAGCATTACGACTTTTAAAACAATGCTACACGTCACAATTTCACTTCTCCGCATTCTTTAAAATCCCTTCATTTTAGAATTGCGGGGAAGTGCCATTCGTCGATGAAGACAAGATCGACAATTTGACTAATCCACTTTCTAATAAAAACCACCCAGGTGTACTGACCAATAAGAAACCACCATATGAGCTCATGCTGTCTGATCACATTCCACACTAGTAGATCCCATATCATCTTCTGGGCAAGCAAGTACTTGGCATCATTTAGTACACGTGTCATGCTGGCCCATTCTCACTTTCCTTATTTAACAAGAATTTTCAAATTACAAGCTTGTGCCAGTTGTTAATCTTTGAAAGATCAATGGTGATACTAATCTTACCCTATAGGGCATCTAAATAGAATTTTCGATGTCACCACGAACACATGTCTACAGGGAAAATTCCCGCTTTGTTTAAACATCACTCAACTTCAAAATGTGGGGAAGTACCTTTCGTTGATCAGGATAAAGATCAACGATCAAAAAAAACTCTTCATTTTATGCTCGCATTATCCATTTGGGCCAATGACATGACTGCTTTTAACCCACATGTTCTGACTATTGTGTTTATTTCTGACACCTTTCTAGCCCAGATCATAAATAGCTCTAGTTAAGCACATTTGGCATAACCTATGGTGTGACTCCTGCATTCTTCATGGTCTAGTCCCACTGTGACACGCATTGCAAAGGCACATTCTCGCTTTTCTTATCTGACTTGCAGCTTCATAATGTGGGATTGCGCTAACCATAGATCTTCAAAAGATCTACGGTTGATAAAACTTCATTTCCATCCAGCAGTCAAAACTCTTCCATGTGGCACATCTGGTAGTACATGTCATCAATCATTTACAGTGTGGCATACTACATTGCAAATACCTGACCCCACCTTGCCACATGTCAAAAATTTGCTTGCCCGCACTACTTATTTCCTGTGCAGTTTCAAATTGTGGGCATGCGCTGGCCTTTGATCTTTGATAGATCAACGGTTACATAAACTTTTCCATTTGAGTAGCATATTGGCTGATAGTGACAAATGAGATTCCTCCACCTGTTCCAACTCATCTAACACACACCATGGAGGACATCTCACCATTATTCTTTTAACAGTGGGCCCATCTCGTCAGACCGTGCCACTTGTCCAACTTTCACTTCCTTGCATTATTTATCTGTCAAGCATATTCTTCTTGTAGGAAAGCTCTAGCCCTTGATTGAGATGAAATCAATGGCTGACGCTTCTTGGTGATAAATTGCATATCTCTACAGGCGAATCCACCAATGGCATTGCAGGAAAATCAAGACATGCGCAAAAGTACTGACAAACCTGCAAAAGTTCCTAAAAATTTATGATTCACTGAAATTTAGGAATGCAAAGGCTATGTGTCACCAAGTCGCATGCCCGCTTTACTTAAAGGCCTTGCATCTTGAAATTGTGGGTATGCGATACTCGTTGATTTGAATAGGATCAACAATTAAAAAGACATTGCATCATCAGAGGTCATTGTTAACAGAATGATTAATCAATTTGTATGCTAAGTGCAGACACGTAAGATTAAACAAAAATATAATGACCTCATGCTTATGCAAGAGCTCCCTTGGGGAAAAATGTCATTGAAAACATTTTTTTGAAAACAATTTTGAGGGTATTCTAAAGCTAAGGCAATCTGATGACTTTGAAAAAACACAAGGAATCAAACCCTAATTTTCAAAATTTCAAGATTTAAATGATTTTTCACAAGATTTTCTTTTAACCTCTGCATAGTGAAAAATCAAGCCAACAGTAAAAGAGCTTCTAGATCCTTAGCTTTCACAAATGCTTCTTTGAATTCATCAACATGTTCCTTGATTGCTTCCTTCTGACTGTTATCACTATCATTTCTATTCCTTCTGTCATTTCTATTATTTTTCCTTCTATAGTTAGGATTCCTATTGAAGTTTCTTCTATCTATTTTGTAATATCTCATTGTGTTTCTGAAGTTATTAGATAACTAATAGATAGGTGCATTTCTTCTCTATTTGGTTCAATTCTAGCTTTTAGGTGCTTTGCAATTTCTTGCAATGTGTCCAAGTTTTTTTCATTTGTAACACACAAACTAATTATTTTCTCCATTTGGCCTCTCTCCATCATTGGATCCTCTTTTTGATCTCCCTCTTTCATTACTTGCAGGGTTAGTGTTCCTTTAAAAATTCTACTATTTGTATTATTACCATCAAATTTAGGTTTCTTACAATCTACTACTTTATGTCGATAAAAATGACAAGTATAACAATAGAAATTAGTAATATGTTTAAAAGACTTACCTACATAATCTCTTTTCATATAACCACTTTTGTTAAATATGAAACATCTAACTCTTAATTCATCTCTTACATCCTTGGGTGGTTCATCTTTCTTAGGTTTATTAGCTTGCTCTATTTTCTTAGGTTCATCATGTTTCATTGACAAATCAACTAATTCAATCTCTTTTGATACTTTAGTAGTTGTATTTGATTCTACCTTACTCAGATTAGATTCTTTAGGGGAATCAATAATAGAATTTGGTCCTCTTCAGATTTCAACTTTCTTGGCTAATTTGTCTCCAATAGGATATCCAAGTCTTGTCTTATCATAAGAAGGTCTCTAGTGAAATATTTGTTCATCAATTTTTTCACTACTAGAATAAAGTTTCTCTAATTGTTTCTTGTTTTGTGTTAATTATCCTTTCACAATGCTATTGCACTTTTCTAATTCTGCATGCTCAATCTTGATAGCATCTAATTTAGATATCACTTTACTCAAGTGGGATCTATGTTCTACATTCTAATTTTTTAGTTCAAGGTCACTCTCACAACTATCTTTCTTAAGACTCAACTTACATTCAAGAATTTTTAATTCATGTTTCAAGATCTCATTTTCTTTCATGAGATTTCCTACTTCATCATTGTCACTACTCTTCTATATTGATACCTTCCCAGATTTCGTATCATCAATCTTGTCCTTCAGTTTACCAATGTAGACTTTTGCATCTTCATATATCTTTCAAGTTATCTCTTTCTTCTATAATAAGGTCAATCTATTCAAGAGGTTCTTCAAGATTTTTCTTTAACTATTCCACATTCATAGGGATCTTATTCAAGGTGTAAAATTTCTTTGGAGTAACTATTCTCTTCTATCAATTGTTAGAAATAGACAATACCAAGAATGGGGTGAATTAGTATTCAACAAAATTTTGCCAAAAAGGATGACTATTGTTAATTACTTTGTAACTTGGATATGAAAGTAAACCAACAATTATGAACAATAAATATAACCATGCACATAGAGAACTCATTACACCACAATTTGTTAACTAGTGAAACCCTAGCTAAAGGAAAACCCTAGAGGGGATGATACCCACTAGATGATCCACTTAACAAAAGAATCATGTTAAGGATATTGACCCTGTTAGGAGTCTATGAAGTACATATAGTGTCACAAGTCCTTGTTAGAAGACTCAGCCTTATTAAAAGCCTCAACCGTATTAGGAGTTGGTAGGCCAAATACAATGAATGCAAGAAGAGCTCACTACACTAGCATGCATTTATATAATAAAGTTCTTCACAAGAATAGATATACATACAATACTTTCTGACTGGGGTAAATCACACTTTCCCTAATCATACATAAGATCTTGCATCACATAGTTTGTATATCATCTCATCAACTTCAAATCTATCACAAATATTACATAGATCACACACTTATTTGTACAAGATAAGATGTCTACTTATACTTCATAGATTAATAAATCTCTTTGTAGTCACCCTTCATGTCTTCACACACTTGACATAATCTAAAATAACTTATGGATTAACGTCCATAAATTCATAACAATGGCAAGTGGGAGCGGTAGGGGCAAAAGATAGGGAAATGCAGCTTTTCAAAATTTGAAACCTACCCTAGGCAGGATTCCTTTGGTAGGATGGGAATAAAATCATGGCCTGAGGCACAAATCTCAGGGAGATGATGGAGTTTGTTAAGGAAACTCTAAGATTAGAGATGCAATAGAGAATGGAGATGGGGACCCATGTATCCTTGGCAAGGATCTGGAAAAATATTTTCAAACCTCTAAGGTGGGTTAGTTTGGTAAACATTATGCAAAATGGTCTTCTTTATTTGGAGTTAAACCAGCTGGTAAGTCTTCTTTGCCACCGGTTAAGGTACTCTCTAGGTTGGAAATGGGTTCATGTGTGATTGCAATTCTGGATGAGTTGGTAGATAACAACATTGCTACAATGTCTTCTACCCTAGTGGGTAAGCTCATTGGGTAAAGGATGAATATAGATATTGTTAGAGCTTTCACGCAGAAGAAATGGAACCTTAAGGGGTAGGTCACTGTAATAGTGACGAACAAAGGTTTCCTATCTTTTGAATTTTCATGCAGAGAGGATTTGTCAAACATTTTATATGAAGGACCTTGGGTTATAGGTCACTCAATGCTGGTCCTCTAGAAGTGGAATTTGAAACTGGATTTGAATGATTCCCTTTTTGTGCAAGCTCTAGTATGGGTCAGACTTCTAGAGCTTCTATTGGAGTTTTGGAATGAGAATGTGTTTATAGGCATGGAAAATTCCTTTGGTGAGCTTCTATCCATAGATCTGATAACTACATCCAAAAGAAGACTCATGTATGCTCGTATCTATATTAGAGTTTGGGAAGGGGATGATATGCCAAAGGTTGTGTGCTTTCATTCCAAACTAGGTATGCATGTCGAGAAGTTGGTTTATTAAAGTTTTCCTTTTGCTTGTTTCCATTGTTTGAAATTGGGTCATAAGGCTAATTAGTGCTTGAAGGCTAAAGAGGAAAAGAGTAGAAAAAAAGTAATGTCTAAATCTGGAAAGGAGAAAAAGATGTCAAGAAAGAAGGAAATTAAGGATGGCCCTGAGATTTAGGAAGGGAGGGTGGAAATACCTATAAAAGAAGGGCATGGATTAGAATAGAATGTGGCCAAGGAGAATGAAGAACTAGTTCCTCCAAAGCCTAATTCTCAGACCACCAAAGCATATTAGATTGAACTTGAGTTGGGAAAGGAGGAGGAACATCTAGTTTATTAGGCTACAAAGGGCTATCCTTGAAAAGGAATGGATGGACATAGAGCTAGTTGCTCCCCAAATCTCTAAGGCAATAAGTGAGCCTTCAAAGGGAGATAAAAGGATTGAAAAGGAGATAGAAAGGGTTTAGTGTGTGATTCCTCTACAAAAAATTATGAATTCTTATCCAGTGGAGAGGGGGGAGGAGAATAGATTGAATGATGAAATGGAGGTACCAAGGGAAACACAAGGGTACCAAGAAACCATGGTGGTTATGTCATCTTCAATGAAGGATCATTCTACTTCTTGTAATTTGGAAGAGAGGCTTATGAACATGGTCAGATTTTCTTCCCCTGGTAAGATTTCAAGAATTGTGGAATGGCTTGATAATAACAAGGGAAGTGAGGTAAAGAACAAAAAGAAGAATAGCAGGGATCCTTCCCCTATCTCACCAACAACAACCAAAAGCTGGGTGAAAGCAGATGTGGGAGTAAAGAAAAAGCCAGTAGGTAGAAAAAGTTCAAACCAAGACATGCAAGAGGAGGCTAGGAGGAATTTGGCAGATGGGAGCCAAAGAAGCATTTTGGAATGCTCTAGTAAAAATAAATGAAGATTATATCCTAGAATATAAGAGGCCTAAATGAAACCCATAAATAGGAGGTTTTTAGGAATATGATTAGAGAGCAAAGGCCTAATTTTATGTTGATCCAAGAAACAAAAATGAAGAAGGAAATTTTGGGAAAGATTTCCTTTAGTAGCACCATGGCTATTGAGGCAACCAATTCTGAGGATGCCTTAGGAGGCATGCTTACTCTTTTTAACAATAAAAGATTTCTAGTCTCTTCTTTGTATAATGAAGGGAATATCCTCTTATGTAAAATGTTCCATAGGAATAGCAATGATTTGTGGTTTCTTTTGAATGTGTATGCCCCAAATACTAAAAGGAAAAGGAAGGATCATTAGATGAAGCTTTGTTCTATTACTCAAAATTGTAATCTAAAAATTGGTATAATTATGGGAGATTTCAATACACCCTTTATGGATGAGGAAAAATTAGGAGGTTCAGTCTCAGATTTGGATAGTAAGCTGGATCTTTCTAACTTCATTAATAGTTTGGCTCTTCTGGATGTTGATCTCTTAGGGGGGTTTACACTTGGTCTAATAGGGGAATTGGGAGGGAATGTATCTAAGTTTTTTTGAATTGTGCTCTCATCTCTGTAGATTGGTTGAATTCATTTTCCTATAAGCTCTCCCTTCTCCCTAGAGTTGGGTTGGATCATTCCCCCATCTCCCTTTCAATTGCTGCTCTTGAGGCCAAGATAAATTGTCCTTTCTAGTTTTAAAAGATGTGGATTTCTCATCTAGACCTTTTGGAAATAATATCCTCTTGGTGGAATATTGAGGTGGAAGGGACATCTATGTTTAGGGTTTCCAAGAAATTGAGCAATGTATAACACAATATTAAAGTCTGGAATAAGACAGATTTTGGAAATATTTTTTAGGAAAAAGAGGAATAATGAGATATACTTGGTAGTATTCAAGATATTATCCAGAAGGAAAGATATAATGATTAGAATAAGAATATAGAGATGTCAATTCTCACCAATTTGCATAGCATTATTAGTAGAGAAGAGAACTTTTGGAGACAAAGATCTTGTATTAATTGGCTAAAAGAGGGCAATCAAAACACTAGATTTTTTCACCTCTCCACCCTTAAGCATAGAGCAAATAATAGGATTTTAGGGATTAAGAAGGGCCAAGCTCTTCTGACAAAAGAAAATGATATTTTTGCTAAAGTTGTTTCCTTTTTCTCTTCTCTTCTTTCTTGGGACCCCTTGTTATCTATGGTAGATTAGAATGCAATTGCTTCATCTCTTCCCCAAGTTATTCAACCTTACCACAATAAAATGTTGTGGGAAATTCCTAAAGCCTAGGAAGTTAAACAAGCTTTGTTCTCTCTTCCAGTAGATAAATCCCCTAGGTTGGATGGTTTTCTTATGTTCTTCTTTTAGGTATACTGGGAGGTGGTCATGGAGGATGTAGTCAAGGTGGTGCAGGAATTTTTTGGGGCTCAGAATCTCCTTAAGGATCTCAACTCTACTTTTTTGGTCCTTATTCCTAAAGTTCTAGGGGAAAATTGAATAGATCAATTTAGGCCCATTAGTCTTTGTAATTCTTTCTACAAGATCATTTTGAAGGTGTTGATAACCAGAATTCCTAACATTCTGCCTTTGATCATATCCTAGCACTAGATGGGTTTTGTCCTTGGAAGATAGATCCTTGATTCTATCATGTTGGTTGATGAAGTTATTCATTCACTGGAAGTGGGTAGAAGAGAATCCGTCCTTCTCAAGTTGGACCTATCTAAAGCCTATGACCAGGTGGATTGGAATTTCCTTGGCTCTATCCTCCAGGCTTTTGGTTTTGATCACGAGGTGCATAAACTCATTTCTCAATTTATTTCTTCCTCTTCACTCGCTATTTTGATCAATGGAGATCCTTTAGATTTTTTCAAACTTTTAAGAGGCGTATGGCAGGGGGATCCCCTATCACTTATCTTGTTCATTATTATGGTTGAGTGTATTGGTAGGTTGATTTAGAGAAAAAGATAGGATGGGGTATTAAGAGGTATTAAGGCTTCTTTAGGATATGTCACTTTTACTCATCAATAGTTTGTGGATGACACTATCGTGAGAGGGGAAGCTTTGGTTTAGGAGGATAAAGAGATGAAGAAATTAATAGATGTGTATGTCAGAGGATCAGGCCAGCTTATTAATTAGGTAAAAAGATTATTTTTATTTTTTAACACTCCTATTGACAGACAAAGGAAGATTGTAGGAATTCTTGGGTATGGGATTGGTAACCTTCCAACTATCTTGGTCTATTGTTGGAAAATAAGCCACTAGATTAGCTCTAGAATTGAATTCTTGATAGGTTTAGGAAGAAATTGGTTGGTTGGAAAGGTTCTACTTTAAGTCAAGCTGGAAAATGTCTTCAGGTGAAAACTAAACTTCAAAATCTCCCAATCTATGCTCTAAGTCTCTTTGGGATTTGGCTAAACATGTTGATAAAATGGAAAAGATATAGAGAGATTTTCTTTGGTCTTAGCTTGAGGATCACAAAAGATACCCTCTTGTGGGTTGGGATAACATTTTTCTCCCTAAGAGCTATGGAGTCTTGGAATAAGGAAACTAAGACACCTTAATAAGGCTCTTCTAGCAAAACATATATGGTGCATTTTCAAAAGCTTGGGGGAATGGAGAGATGTTTGGTGGAGAAGTATATTAGAAGGCCTTCTCTTGCTTAATGATAAACAGATTCTAAATGGCTTGGTCATTTGGAATGGTATTATTAAAGCAAGAAGTCCCTAGCTAATTCTAAGATCAAGTGGAAGGTGGAAAATGGTGAAGACATTCTCTTTTGGCATGATAACTAGTTGACTTAGGGTCATCTCATTAATAGTTCTCTCTATGAAAAATGGGCTAACACCTACATTAGGCAATTTGAAGTGAAAGTAAACAACTACAAAATAGATCAAGGATGGAGAGACCTATTTGTTATTTCAAATGATCTCAAGTCGATTATGGTGATGCTGAATACAATGATCTTGAACAATAAGAGAGATGAAATCATGTAGGGGATAATACTAATGGTTTCTACTCAGTGGCATCGGTGTATAACTCCCTTTGGAGCCTGAAAGAGAAACCTCCATGGTCTAAGGCCTGGTTGCCTCACCTTACCCCTAAGATTAATATATTCTTCTGGTTGATGTTACAAGATAAAATTCTTACTTTGGATAATCTAGAAAACAAAGGCCAATGTTTCCCAAATAGAAGTATTCTCTGTAAGCATCATTTGGAGATTTTGAATCATATTTTTATTCATTGTTCTTACTCCATGGAGGTCTAGGAATTTCTCACAAACAAATATGGGGTTAGTTGGTGTACGCAAAATAATATTTTGGAATTCTTTTGTCAATGGGTTAGTATGTGTATAGGAACTAATTTGTATGCCATAAGCTCCTCATCTTTGCCTCACTTTTACTAGGGAATATGGAAGGAGAGAAATAATTGAATCTTAAGAGATAGGGAGGTTCCTACTTATGTGATTACGGATAAAATCAATAGCAGTATGAAGGAAAACTTCCAGATAAGAAAGGGAGGATATATTGAAAATGGAGATATGAATAAGGAAAAGGAAAAGGAAAAGGATAGGAGGACAAAAAGATAGGAGGTGAAGTGGAAACTCCCACCTAAGGGCTGGCATAAAGATAACTTTGATGGAGCAACTAAAGGGAACCTTGGTCTTTTTGGAGGTGTAGGAATAATTAGATATGATCATGGCAGTGGAGTTTCTACTTTTTCTTACCCCTTTGGGAATCCAAAAAAATTATTTTTTTGAAGCGATTATTGCTCTTCACACTATTAAATTAGCCCTAGATGTAGGAGTCAAAAAATTATGGCTGGAGGGGGACTCAAATAATATTATCAGATGCATTAAAGGGGGTATTCATCCTACCTGAACTATAGCAAATATAATTGAATTAATCTATATAAATCTTGGAAAATTTGAAAGAATTTATGTTAGCCATGAGTATAGGGAGGCTAACTTAGTGGCTGACTAGTTTTCCAATGAAGCAATAAAGAAAGAAATGCTAATGATATGGAATACGATGGAAACTTTCTGACATAAGCTAAAAGTCTAATCAATCAAGAGAAGATCAAGGAAAGTACTGGTGTAATCCTAAGTTAATTATGGAAATTATTATTAGTATGCATGGAATCCATCACATTAATGGTAAATATAGATGGAATAGGTGGGCGATGTTAATTGTGTCAAATTGACATGCTTTGTGGGTTATCTATTTCCTTTACCACTTTTACGACATCAAAAGACAGAACGGTGAAAAATAAAGTGGTTTTATAAAGAGTATCTAGTTGATAGTGAAAGGGAAATAAAGGAAGGAATTTATGAGAATTATAAACGTTTAGGCTATAGAGATTGTGGGTGAAAGGAGCAGGAAAGAACCAGTATGTGAGGCAGACAAATGGAAGAAAAGAACAAAAGTTTGGGAGAAGCTTGCAAAGGTTGGAATTGAAAATTATATTGCTAAACTCCATGGATACAACCCAATGGTAACCAATCTTATGGTTAATTTATGGAAGGATGGTAGGGTCAAAGTGGATGGTGTGTCATATCAAATTATTGTAGATATTATTGCCTAGGTCACTATAATTCCAAACAAGGGTTTAACATTCTATAGAGACAAAAAGGTGTCTACAAATGTATTTAAGGACTTTGCTAAGAATACCAAAGAGAAAAGAGAACTGGTGAAGAGCGAGACCTACTATGAGATTAATTCAATTTAAAAACTTTGGAGGTATGTGCTCAGAGCCATTATTGAATATATATCTCTTGACACCAGATTCAATAGGGTTAGAACCCATCACTTTA
Source organism: Cupressus sempervirens (assembly GCA_028749045.1). Classification (NCBI taxonomy): domain Eukaryota; kingdom Viridiplantae; phylum Streptophyta; class Pinopsida; order Cupressales; family Cupressaceae; genus Cupressus; species Cupressus sempervirens. The sequence continues at coordinate 523,776,673 of CM053788.1, forward strand.
TTTTGCTCAATCATTTTTGTTATGGGATCAAGATTTCCTTTCCATTTTATTTATTATCCTCTATGAAAAAAATTATTTCTGGGCACAAGAAAAAACCTACTTCTAACCTAGCCTTGCATGAGGGTTTACTACTTTTGATAAATGAGCATTTTAAGGCTCAATCTAGAAGTAAAACCCTAGTTGTTAGGGCTACCTCTGAGGATACGGGGAGCTCTAACTTCTCTTTAGACTTGAAAGAGATTCAAAGTATTATCTTGGAGGAGGATGAAGCTCTATATTCATCCAGAAAAAAGGAAAGTGGTAAAGATAAGAATATGTGTACTCCATCAAAAATGCCGAGTAGGAAAAGTCTCAGGGGTCTTGGTCTCAAAATTGTTGATCAGGGGGAATAGGAATATAATGAAGAAGGTGAAGACATGGATACAAATGAGGAGAATAAGGGTGAGGAAGATGAAGAGATGAAGGAGCCAATTGAAAAAACTAAGAAGAAATAGAGGAGGATTAAAGAAGAGGTCAAACTTTTAGAGGAGAAAACTATGTCTGGTCCAAAAATTTTGGTGCTCCCACCCTCTCCAAGTCTCCCTCAGGAGTATGAAAAGGAAAAAATGAAGAAAGGAAGTGGTGAAGTGGTTATAAAAGATAGATGTCTGGCATGGAAATTTTTTAATGTTAGAACTTTGAAGATGGGGATAGTGAGGGAAGCCATTAATCCACAAATCCTAGAAGAGAATGAGGGAAAGGTGTAGATGGAGGATTTTATCGATCCAGTGCTAGTGGCTATAACTAATAATTCGAGGGAAATGAGAATGAACCTGCTTAATAATGCAAGAAATAGTATGATAGATAATTTCAGATCAATTAAATGGTTTTTTCATGAATAGGAGGAGGTTAAAGAAAGAATGGGACAACTAGAAAGCTAGGGGAATAAATCTGAGGGAGGGTATGTCACAGATCAGAGGAATGCTATTAGGTTGGTCAAAAAAAGGATAAAAAATTTGGAGACTTACAACCATAACATGGCTAACCAGACTATCTCCATTTTGAACTCTCTCAATTAAAACATTCTTGCTCTTGTTGGAAAGTAAAAACCTAGGGGTCTTTTGGAGGATAATGAGGAAAAGGATAGAGATGAAGATAGGAAGGATGATGAAACCACAATGAACATATCCCATAGCCAACTAGATAGGACTTTCTTGAAGAAATAGGAGCAAATGGATGAGGAGTGTCAGAAAGCTTATGAAGCGATGGAAACAATCCAAGACCTTGAGAGGAAAGTAGAAGAGTAAGGTCAATCTTTTTCTATCTTTTGGTTTTCTAGTTTCTGCAGGTTTATCATTTGTCTTTTTGTCTATCTTTCTATCTGACCTCTTGTTTGGCTATAGTACTATTCTGAGCTTTTATTGATTTATTTATAGCCCTATGATATGTAATAACTTCTGGGTTTCAGGATCCCTATAATACCTATTTTTCTTATCAAAAACATCCACAAAGTCATCTCATCATGATATTTTAATTATTTTGTCACCAAAATAATTCCTTAAGTCGTACAACTTAATTCTTTGCTATTCTTGGTTTTGGTCTTTCAAATACTCATATCAGTATTTCAATCACAACTCATGTTGTACAGTCATTACGCATACATGTACTAGCACATGTCATCATGAAATTTTCATATAGCTTTCCTCAACTACGCATAAGCTAACTCTTAATGAGTCATCCATACACATCACACATGTCTTTGTGCTACTATAAACTCTCTAACACTTAGACAATTTTCTAACTCTAAATGCATAAACAAAATGTTGAATACATGTTTCCATAAATGACAACACTCAAGATATCTATGAGACCATATTGCCAACAATACTAGACTCTCTATTCTTCTATCTATCTAGAGAAACTTCTCTTGTTTTCATTGGAGCTATGCATAATTCAATTAATTTTCAAATTTTATAATGAGAAATAATTTTAATTGTACATGTAAGCTTACTCTTTTTGTTAGTGTTAGTTTAATTCTAACTTATCAATGACTTTTATTCCAATCCATTAGTCATGATGATTTGAGCAGTGATTTGATTTGAACAATGACTTGAGTGGTGATTTGAGTGGTATTTTTAGTAGTTATTTTATCTTAACCATTTCTTCAAATGGTGTTTCATGTGCATGTATTTTGCGTGTAGTAGTTTAGTTTGTATAAAGCATTCTTATATGCTTAATATAAAATGAGCAATCTATGATTAATACACTTTTAATTATTCTTAGATCTATTTATTATTCAATATGGATTTTTTTTCCCCCTTATCTAGATCTATTATTTATTTTGCATCCATAGTTGCTAAATTTTACATGGTGTCAGAGCTAAGGATATTAGGAATTTATACTTAAATGTAAGTTATTTTATGTAGGCATTGAAGATTGGACAAGATGGAATTCCAAGTGTTGATCTTTCTCATGTCATCCCATTATTTTGAATGAAAGCCACAAATTCTTCTTGGGTGCACAAGCATAGGCTTGTATTGAAAAATCAAGGCATTAGAGGTTCAACTTGGTTCTATAGAAGATAAAGGCCAAGGTCATGCTCTCTTTTAATGGGTCTTGTCTTCTTTTTCTCTTTATTGATACCTTCTCCATGGACCTATCATACATTTTGTACAAATGCTTCCTTTGTTTCATAGTTGATCATATTTATAGACAACTAAGGCCTATATTTTCAATCATAAATTTATTCTTGCATGGTTGAGTAGTGTTATTAGGGTTACTCGTACATAACCATCTATTAGCTACACCCATTAATGATAGATGTTTTGACTCTATTTCCCATTTATACATTGTTGAGGTATCTATAGAGAGTATTGTCTACTATATATTTGATTTAATTAATAGATATTTTTCCTTTGTTTTCATTGCATTCAGTCTTCAAATAATGTCATTGGGGGAACTCATGTAGATTGATCATGATCTTCATATTAGTTTTTTGGTCAACAAATTGTCTTCCTTAATATATTGTTTTGTATCTTGACTCTTTACTTGTCCTATGGCTTATGGAAGACAAAAAGTTAACAACATAATGGATCAATGTAGTAATCTATTCAATGACCCCTAAATTAAAAGGTACAAATCCCTTGTAAGTGCATGATATGTAATGAATTTTTTTAGGTGATTTATGCATCGGGGGGGTGTTGTATGCTCTTAACCCGAGAGAAGAAGAGGCAAAAACCAAGTTGCTTAAAATTTTAAACAAATCAAGCAAGAAAAGGAGAAGAAATCACTAAATCCACTCTACTTAAAATGACAAAACTTGAAGTTGAGAAACATGCATCAATAACTAAAACTGCAGGAAGAGGGGAAGAGACCATGAAATAGGTAATTCTCAGATTACAAAACTTACCTAATGCTTTTATAATACCCAGAATATCAATTATGCAAACCACTCCAATGATAATTTTTTGACTTCCAAATGCAAAGAAATGACTAAAGACATGGATTAGTAGAAATAATAGAAGACATGTTTATGCTGAATAGAGTAAAGCATACCATTCATCAAATAAAGGGAATACAACCAAGTTCATTCACACTCATTCAATTTTTGGCATTAAGACATTCATTCCACCAATTCTTCTTAAACTAAATGAATAGAAAAATCTAATATGAACTTAGAATCTTACATAGTAGTCATAGCTATAGGGATTTGCCCAAAGTAAATTTTTTCGATCCCATTAACTTCTTGAAAGATTACATATATAGGCATTTTCAAAATGACCAGTTGCATTGGATGATTTCCTTATAGGGTATCTCTGAATAGAAATACTATTAATAGAACTAGCTCCAATCATTTTCCTATTACAAAGATTTAACAAAATGCCAAGAGTGACTACTAAAAGAAAGAGAAGAGAGAGGAATGATAGATACATCAAAGACAATTATGTCTTCTTCAAGGTAACTGATTTGACTTTATATGGTTTCACAACATCCATTACATTGTTAAGCTCTTGAGCATCTAGAATGATAATATTGTCAACCCAAACCATCTAGTAGTCATGCATGTCTATTAACTCATCCATTTTGGCCAGTCTGGATTTAAACTTCTCTATTTCTCTAATGATGACCATATCTACTACTGAGAGCTCTTGGATTTTACACACTTGGAAATAGAGAAGTTTAATGGTCTCATCAACAAATATCAAGAGCTTTGACCTCATTCTCTCAATATCCACAAGCTTACCATTGGTGGATACAAAAGACTCCGTGTGCAATAATTTCAAGTTATAAAAGAATTTGTCAATAAATTTTGCACTAGGTCACATACATCTCCTAGCTTATTTGTAGATCTCGTGAAGCTTTCTATGAAAAATTATAAAGATTGTTTCCAATGAAACAATGGCTCTACGATCATCTTGAGGATCCTGTGAGTTATTTCCATATTAGTCTTCATATCAATTACCACTTGTAGAAGGGATAATTGCTTTATTATTCCATCAATTTCCCTATATATAGTCTTCTTATGGTCTGAGGTTACTTATCTGAGCTTGTGTGCATCCAACACCATGTTTCCCAAAGTTTCCACCAGTAGATTGCCTTGAATCTTCAATTGGCCAATACATGCCCTTCCAACCTGCCTGATCTATCTTTCATGTTGCAACTTTGTCAGCAAGTTCTTTTTTTCTTCTGGCTTTGGGTCAAATTGTCCTAGGGACATGCTTCCAAGGGCAGACCTTATGCATTCCACTAGCTCCTTGTTTGAAACCTTCAATACTTCTTTCTCTACTCTAAGTTCTTCCAGCTTATCTTCTATTTTATCATTAGTAGATTTCCAGATGTTTATCATGGAATCATGAATAGGCATACCAAGATCTAGTGTTCTAATTTGGAAATCATCTTTTGAAAGCTCATGAAATCTCTCATCCTCTTTTGGCTTAGTGATTTTGATTAGCATGTGACTAGTTGAGGAATTTGTAGCCAACACTGCAATTGTCTTTTATATCTTCATCATTTTGGATGGATGAGAAGAGGTGACTTGTGCAACCAAGTCTTTTGATGAAGTACCATCCTTGTATCTCCTCTTCTTTCCACCAATGGTCTCCTCAAGCAATGACTACATAGATATTATATTGATAGTTGACAGCAAAGAAATGGGGTCGAACAACTTCCTTGTCCTTAGAGGATTTGTTTTGTCCTTGGAGGCAATGGGGAAAGCAAGTACCTTAGTTACAGAAAGGACTAAGGTATCTCCTTGCTGAGTTACATATTGTTCTTGAACATCCATAGGACTAGGTTCACCATCCAAATTGATGACTTGAATGGGGGAGGAAGGCTTAGCCATTGATTTCTCTTGCTCCTTCCCTTTATCTTTGTCATCGTGCTTTTCTCCAACATTTCTAGTGTCTAGAAGAGAGCCACTTTTGCATGTAGGAGTAATTGCCACATTCTTCTTTGGAGGCTCATCTTCTCCCTATCCAATGGATTGAGTAGAACCTACAACACTTGAAGTAGTAGCTATAGTGTTTTTTACTGGGGTAGATTGAGCTACCCTAGTTGAAACTCCTCTTGTGGAACTAATATTTCCTATTCTTTTCCTCCTTTCTTAAGTCCATTCAACCCATTTTTTCAGTTCTTTTGATGATCCCCCACACGAGGACCTATATGGTATCAATAATTGGGCCAACATATGGGGTGGAAAGAATCAGGGTATTCTTGATCTTTTCACATGATGTGGGATGCATGAAGCCTTCTTCATTTGCAAGGTTAGAAACATCAACAAAATTGTTATATACTTTAATTTCATCAATAGTTAGCCATGACCAAAATCTCTCTCAAGTTTGGTACTCATTGAGACACCTAGACCTATAATCTTCAATGTCTGGGACATGCCTATAGGCATATCCTAATTTCAAATGATCATTTACAAAATCATCTAGATCATACTGAGGCCTGAGCTCCTCATAGTCCAACAATTTGATCTTTCCTTCAAAACTTTGCACCAGATTTTGGGCATCCAATCTAGAGGTACAAGAATATGGGCCAACCACTATAGGAAACAAAAATTTGACAATCCTCTATACATTAAAATAGAGAGTGTTTACTTCTAGGATCTATTGACACAACTAAACTAGCACAACTTTATTATCTGGATACCTTGGTAATTTCTTAAGGAATATTTCATAAGCTCCTACCTATAAATAGGAGAAACTCAAGAATTGGATGTATGAACATCCAAATTGACTTATTGCTGAAATTATCTCAAGAAAGAATCTCCTCTCCAGGCATCCTTGCAATTCATAGCATAGGCTTATTGTGAAGGCATCATTAACTGCCACATATTCCTCGTAACTTCTTTGTAGTTGTAGATATGGGTAAAACTCATAGACTTTAGTATTTTGATTGTAATCCTGAATGCAAGGGAGGCCAGGCCACCTATCATGAGTCACTAGGGAATAAATCAATTAAGAAGACATGTCTAATTGCCCAAAGCCTTGGGCTGAATTTAACCATGTCGAGAGTTTGTGGCAAATGATCTGTGCCCAATCCATGTGCATATTTTCTACACAAATTGGTTGCACTAGAAAGAAATGATGCTCAAAAAACTCCAATATCTTTTCTTTAAGCATAAGTGTGAGGATGTCTACAATTTTTCACTTCAAATTAGTGCCGAATAGATTTTTTGACATCTTTCTCTTCTTCAAGCGAGTAGTCTAAAACTAGGTCTTCTACATGTCCTCCCATCTAAGAGTCTTCTTTTCATTGAACATGGATGCAGAAGTCATGAAATCTATGTCACAATATGTTTCCTTGATTGGGATGTCAAACACAAGTTGCATCAAGGCTTTGTTGATAGACAAGAGGGTAGACTGATTAGGAAGCAAAGTCTACTTTATTTCTAGGTCATATCATCCTATGCACTCTTAAACAAGCTCAGGTGCATGTACAACCATAGGAAATATAGCTACCTTGACTAGTCCACTATCTTTGATTTTCTAAGTGATTGGGTGAAGAGGTTGAGAATTAAGCCTTCTGTGAAGATCACCCAAATCATAGAATTTGAGGATGTAGATCTCTTTTAATTCACTCTCTAGGACAATAAGTTTCTTTTAACCAGAAGCTTTAATTTCCATTCACCAAATGATTACATAGGATGCAGGTTTTGATAAATAGCTATTTTAAATATAGTTGAATAAGGGAAATACTAGCAATCCTAGTGAAATAGGTAGGCAAATTTGAATGTCGGTGCCACATGAACAAAATTAAGTTTATCCAACGTTCACAATAGAAAGATTTGCATTTAATTCTTTGAATAATGACTATTTAAACTTTCTATTATTTGCACATCAAATATAACATTTCTGGAAGCATACTTACTTTACTAGAATGATATGAATTTGCTTGAGTGTTTTATCTTTATGGGAAGTGCCCTACTTTTCATCAAAGTCTGAAACACACAAATATTTAATAGCGCTTATACATGTAGGAGAGAGATATACTTAACTTTTCCACAAGTTGCTTTTCATTTATCCAAAAATACAACATAGGCAGTAATCCTTTCATATTGGGTGTGCTTCATTCTTCTTCTTTCAGCCGAAAGCTTTTAGCACTACTTTCTCTTTGTATTGGGGTCCTCTATATTATTGACATTTCCAAAAGCATTTGATTGGAGTGTTCAAGAAATATTTGTACTTTAGGGCATCCTTACTTTACTCTTTTCACACTCTTCAGAAAAATGGCTCCTTTGTTACCTTAAGGTGGAAAATACACTTTACAACCACATTTCCCAATCTGAGATCTAGTAAGCAACCTTTTGCCTTTATTTCTTTGTGGAGACCCTAATGCTTAGTTTCTGATTACCTCTCTACCATTGCAAGTCATTATATAGTCCCTAGGTCATTAGGGTAGACTTTTATCTTAAATTCATGTGGCTTCAAAAACAGAGACTAATGACTTCATTTCCATTAGTGTGCAGTAGATCAACCATAAACTCATAATACTTGCTACATTTAGTCTTATTTCTCCAAACCTTTAATGAAATTCACATTTTTTTTTGTCCATAACCTTGCAAGTCTTTGATAATGATAGAATCACATTTGACACTTATTAGCAATTGCCATGGCCTTGTTCCTCAAATCCACACTCGATGTGGTTTGCTTGGAGAGGAAGAGTTGCTCTAGATCTCCGAAGTAGTGGAAAATGAAATGTTAGGAACAAGTAATTGATAATGAGGTAAAAAACAACCTACTTCTCATCAAGGAGATGCTAGAATACAAACCAATAACTCCTAGACCACCTAAATCTTGCATGCACTAGATAAATAGGAAAGTTGCAATGGAAGAAAGTAGATGACTCAAGAAATATGAGAAGTAAGTTACCTAAGACACACTTGGACATACTTCATGTAGACACATTCTCAACCAAAAAAAATACCTCAATCAAAAGAAAAAGAGGCAACTAAAACTTGGCAACATAGTTTCAGATGTGGTTATTCGTTTAACACCTTTGCAATTATGATCTAACAGATGTTTACAATTTTTTATGTCACAAATATTTTCTCTCTGTAGATTTCAAGGGGGGTTTACCTTTGAATAGTGATTTCAATAATTAAATACCATTTGGGTAATATTTCCAGAGGAGTTGCGAATGGATTTGCTGGTGACGGTAAGGGGAAGATCTCATCTTCCCAATCTTGATTGATCGAATCTCTCGCTCCAGGTATTATTTCACAACGTTCTGTATATGAACCTCTTCAAACAGGTCTTATTACTATTGATTCTATGATCCCTATAGGATGCGGTCAGCGAGAATTGATTATTGGGGACAAATAGACCGATAAGATGGCAGTAGCTACAAATATAATTATAAATCAAAAAAATCAGAATGTAATATGTGTTTATGTTGCTATTGGTCAAAAAGTTTACCTTTGAACAGTGATTTCAATGATTATTTGGTCTTAGCCATTTGTCAAAACAATATTTATGATCTTAAAAATATGTTCAAACAATGTTTACCTTTCATGTATTTTGCATATAGTAGTTTAGTTCAAGTATAAAACATTGTTGTATGCTTATTGTAAAATAAGCAATCTGCGGTGAAGAAAATTTTAATTATTTTCACATCTATTTATTTTTGAATTCTTGCAAAGATGGATTGTTTCTTTTTCCTAGCTAGATCTATTCTTTAATTTGCAGCCATAGATGCAAAATTTTACACTTTTTAGGTATGATAGAGCAGTTGTTAGATTTAAGAGAATTAGTGATGAAAATTATATCTTGATTTATTTGTTGTGAGTTTGGTAATTTTTTGCAGTTAGTTTTGTAGTAATTCATTGTGATGAAATAGTTAGGAAAGAGAAATACAATATAATAGAAGATCAAGAAAATTAAAAATTGATCAACAATTATCTTGATTCTAATAATTGTATACTGATTTGGTCCTAATAAAAGGTACAGAGCCAAATCATATCAAAATAACAATGAATTATTAAAATCTCTAGATTTTAATTTAGTTATTACTCTATTTTTTTTCTTACTATAGTTTTTATGTTTTTTATATCTTTAATTAATTTATAATTATATTTTGGTTTCATCTTTTATTTAAACTATATTTCTTGTATAAATTAATTGAATTAATATAAATATATACATTAGAAATAATTAACATTATAATTTTTAACAATAATTAAAATCGTATTAAAATTTTAAAAAATAAAAATAGATAGTAATTATTCTACAATTATATATAAAATGATTTTATATCTATTATTATGAAACTGAAATTAATTCTAAATATTAAATCTTAAAATTCTATAAATCTCCTACACAACTTTCCCCACTTTGATACTCCTTTCATAATGAAGAACTGGAGAAGTCAAACACAAATGAGTATTTAGAAGATAGCTTTCTAACCCCATGAGAAGCATCTTGACCTCCTCACTAATTTGTTGCTCAAGTACAGATTGGAAGGCAACTTAACTTTGTTTTCTTTAAAAAAACAGTAACCAGATTATAATTTTGGGTAAAATTTCAAATGAAAAAGAAAATCCCACAATGACATCTTTTCAATCTAGTATAGATGATACAACTTTGATTCCTTGAGGGCAGATGTAAAATTGAAATAGGCGAGAACAGAAAACCACCTGTCTCTGTTCTTAAGCCTGTGTACAGCAATGGTATCAGGAATTAAACCATGAGAACACCTGCCATTAGCGAGAGGAAAGTCATACATAGCAGGCTTCGTGTTAAATCTGTTCTGAGCCTTGTTCCCTTCATTTAACCAAAGCCCTACCATCTTATCCTCTGGCCCTTCTGTCATGTTCTTCGGAATAGGAGACTCCTCAATCCATTTCACCAGATCCCATGAAAGGGCAAATCCCATACCAGACATATACTTGCCAAATGGATTCATTTCATCACAAGGTACAACAAACCCATAATAGGTGTCCTTCCTTGGCAAAGGCTTAAGTGACTCAGCCAACTTATCAACCCTAAAATAAATATCATCATCCACCTTCATAACATAATCATACTGCAATCCCAGTTTTGGCAGACTAGATAAATAAGCATAAGTCTTACCTTGGTTCATGTTCTCTTCACAGTTCAATATAATGATATCATTGTAGGCCATGATCTCCAGAGGCACAAGGATTCTTTGATCATCCTTTGTCAGATTGCAGAATACGAATCTCACGTCCACTTTTGCATGAACCGTGGATTGGATTCCATAGACCATGCGAAGAAAATGTCTCCTTTCATACAAATCTGCCCTTGTTAGAATTCCCATCAAAATACTGAACTCATAGCCAGGCTTATCAGATTCAATGACAGCAGTGGCGTTCTCCTTGATATCATTTGTGGTGTTTTGAACTTGATTTGGGCAGCTACAGTTGATGAAGATCTGATTGCCTTGAGAACCCACATAACTATTCTCATCTGTTCTTACAAGAAATGATGGATAGGATGAATTGGGATTGTACTGCAATAATCTGCCAAAACTAGATGGGCTTGTAACTATTTGTCTAAACTCTGATATATTGACGAAGGCTACTAACGAGACCAGGATTATAAATAGACATAGCAGTCCCGTCCTCGGTGCTGAGGCAGGGAAGAAGGAAAAAGAAAAGGATTTTCCAGTGTTCTCCATGAATCTTCTCGCTGATTGTGGTCTGCTATCATCAATTCTGATAGAATGAGATTAATTAAGCTTCACTTTCAAGTCTTTGAAGCTCCTCCGCTTGTTGGGTATTTAACGAGGGTTTGTTTTGGTTAAAGATAAAGACAGGAACAGAAAGGGCCAAACCCAAACAAAAGTTTAAAGAAAGGACGGGGCCAAAAAAAAAGACACAGTAGCGAGCAAAACGAGTTTCACAAGGAGAAAGAAACAAAACCTTAACTTTGTTGGTGCTTTTTCCTTTCAACAAGCGTTAACATCGTTATTTTTTTATTGGTTAGAAATAATATTTTCTGTTTAGGACTAATTCCGTCATTAAAAATTTTACATATTAAATTTTCTAGATTATTAGTTTTAGGTGTTTTGGTTGTGTTGGCTGCAGTATTTTTTAGAAGTATGTAGATATTTTGTCTTGTCGGTTAATGCTAGATTTCTTTAGAAAATTGTACACTTGTCTATAAAAGGGCACTATGTATTCATTTGAAATAATCATGAATGAATTATATATTCATTTGAAATCACGGTGAATGGAATATGATCAATTTTTATTCTACTACAACAATCAATTTTTATTTTGCCACAGCACATTGTGTATTGTGTTTCAAGTTTCTTGTGCCTCTGCCCGTCTATCAAATTAGTGTTAGAGCCTAGTTAAAATAAGGAGTTTGAAGGATTGAGTAAGGAAGATTGTAATAGAGAAGGGGATAGAAAGTCATATAAACTATTTCATTGTCAGATCCATAAGTTTCTTGTTGTCTTATTTAGCAATTGGTATATATGTGTATTTTTTTAATGAGTTTTTATCAGGCATGGCTTTAGGGAGTTTTCAGCCTTCAATTCCAATGTTTTTTTGGAAAGAATTATGATGATTGAGTTTTTTGAATGAAGCTTGTATTTGATTCCTATGAGTTATTAGATATAATCTTAAATGGTTATGTTGAACCTGTAGATGAGTCTACTTTAAATGCTAATTAAAAGAAAAAGCTTGATAAAAAGAGGCAAAAGAATAAGAAAGCTTTGCAGATTATTGGACAAGCACTAGATGACTCCATTCTTGGAAAAATTAAGCCAACTTTTACAAGCAAGCAAGCTTGGGACATTCTTGAGACTGCATATCAAGGTATAAGTAAGGTAAAGATTGTTAAATTACAATCACTTAGAAAAGAATTTGAGAATTTACAAATGAAGGATTATGATTCTGTAGATAAATTTTCAAATCATGTTATGAATGTGGTTAATCAAGTAAGGATGAAGGGTGATGAGATGTAGTGCCTGCCCCTAGTCTACATTTTTGAGTTACATTTCTGATATCATTGCCAAACTCTTTTAGGCCAATTTATGTTTGATGATTAGTATTATTATTTTAAAAATTATTAGATGTTGTTTTACACTCAGTTTATTATATGATGAGATTACTTGGTACTCTATATTTCATGCATGTATGATGATTATTCAATGGGTTCAGTTATCGATGATGATTAGTTAGATGGTTTATTATTCCATGTGCTTCTTATAGCTACTTACCCCATACTGCATGTGTATGGTGTGCGTGTTTGTTTTATTTATGTATGATATTTCTGATGTGGTTAAGGAAGGGAGTCATAGTCACCTGCTAGACGGGATCTACACGATGCACCACTTCCTGCCATTGTCTGTTTAGCTTAGAATATTGTGTTTGTACATGTGTGGATTTTATGCAGGTTGTAGGTACCGGGTATCAACTTCTCTGAATTGTCAGGATGAGCGTACCCTATCGCATTGTCTCAATGGTAAGAGAGGGGAGATAAACTCTTAAGTCCAATCCCTAAACCCTTTAGCCAATTGTCCTAATTGATAATTAGGACAAGTATCTGAGTTAAGTACCCTCCGAATGCATCAAATGATGTAATTTCAGGATTATAACCCTTTTTGTTTTGATTTAGTATGTGTTTTTCTATGTAGGGTTTTCGTATGTTGTTTATGAGTCCTTGATGTGTTTTCTATTAATTAAGTCTAATTAAAAAGATTAATTAATGATTTAATTTAATAGAGAATTAATATGATATCTTTAATATTTAATTAATTGAGAAATTAATTAAATAAAAGAACTAAATTTGGAGATTAAAGTTCAAAGATAAATTTAGAACAAGATAATATTTATTTAATTTAATAATAATATAATTGGAGTTCATTTTTAAATAAATGCTAAATATTATTGTTAATTAAATTAATTAAATATGTTATCAATTAAGTTTCTAAAATTAATTTAAAAAGTTGAAAGACATTAAATTATTAAAGGATTTTAGATCGCATGATCTAAGCATGAGTTTAAATTTGAGTAATAAATTAAAAGATTAAATTATAGAAATTAATAATGTTATTTTAATTTCATAAAGTGCACATAAGATTAAAGTAATAAATTAATTTAAAATAGAAGTCAAGTAGAAGATTAAATAAAGTTATTTAATAAATCAACTTAATGGGCATGAAAGTTGAATGCAAAATAAAAGAAAAGATAATAAAGGTTAATTTGGAGTTAACTGAGTTGTGCAAAGAGTCTTCTCGGGTGAACGCACAATTAGTCCCCTAATTTGAGGAGAAATTGCTTATCACAACTTTGGGGGTTCATTTTTGGGAGATACGAAGTTGGACGAAAATTTTTGGGGAGACAACTTTTGGAAGCGAATTTCAGAAGGATAATACCAAAGAAAGATTTTCGGAAGAAGGTTATTGAGAGGAGCGAATTCTCTTACAGTTCTTGGAGATTGCATAATAGCATCAGGATTAGGTAGGGTCTTGTGTTTTTTATTATCGATTAAATACGCAATTATCCTTTCCTGTCTTCTTCGTGTCTGGGGTTTGTAAATCTGAATTCTCTATGATGAATGTTTAAACATTACAATATTGAAATTTATCAGATGCTTGTCTATAAACTTCTGTATACAAAATTTGAATGGGAAGGGTTGAATCTAATACCGAAATTCTAAATTAGAAGTTCGGATTGACTATATTTTTATACCAATTTAATGAAGGAGGCAATGTCTTTTAATATATTTATATGTTTAAGAATTAAATTAGCATATTTATAAATTTATATATATATATTTTTTTTATTCAAACAAAATTAAATTTCAAAAAAAAAAAAAAAAAGATTGATTAAAAATAGATTCGTTGTTTTTTTTTTTTAAAAAAGAAAAATAATATATATTAATGTAATTAGTGGGGGGGAGGGAATTATCCCATGCCCACCCCCACTGTCAGCAGAGCCGACAGTACCTACATCGCAGGTACTGTGATGGCAGGTACAGAGTACCTGCTGCCACAGGCCCTACGACCGCAGGCCTGCGGCAGACCGTAGGGTCTTTAATTAAGCTGACGGGCTTTAAAACATTTTTAAAAAGGTTTTGTTAATTCATTTTTTTTATATATAATTTTTATTATTTATTAAAAAAAATTTTATTATTATTTAAAATTTTTAATTAATAAATTTTATTTTATATATATATATATATTTTTAATTAATAAATATTTTAATCTATATTAATATTTAATAATTAAATATTAATACATTTAACATAGTTTGTAAATATTAATTTATTAATAATTTTGGATAAATATTAATAAATTAACGATTAATAAATAGATTAAAATAAGTAATTAGAACAAGTATTTATTGATTAATTTAATTAAAATTAGTTTAATTAAAGTTAATTAATAATGAATATTATCTGATTAAATGGTAGAATTGGAAGATTGACTTAATGGAAGTTATTATAGAAATGGGTTAATCGTAAGGGGTAGATATGAAAACTTAGTTACTTGAAATTCGACATTAAACTAAAACATAAACCTTACCTTAACTCAATAATATACTTTCAAATCCAATCTCTGAGACTTTGATGTTGTCTTTGTGCTTTGAGTGTTATGGGGTTGGTTTAGCGTTGACCAGTTTAGGTTGTTACCAGAGGTTCGGGGTTGTGAATGTGATGTCATGATAATTTGGTCTCGATCTTTCTTAACCCGACCATGGTAATGTGATGGAGTGCTCTATGACATGATTGTATTTACTAGTTGTTATTGCTTTCTGTCTTCTTATGTGACGTTGTGGTGTATATGTATTTGAGATACCTAACTTAACCATTTTTGAGTCTCGATCAATTATATTTGATAACCATTTTTGAGTCTCGATCAGTTATACTTGTATTACCTTCTGGTTGCTTTGAAGAGAACTGAAGTGTTCGTTTAAATCTTGATGATGTCATGTTGTGACATGTGTTGACTTGACCATTTTGGAGTCTTCGATCAGTATCGTAATTTACTATTGGGATACTTTCTGGTTGCTTATTGGAGAACCATTGGATTTTGTGATTTATCATTGATGCCTTCAGTTGCTGATAGAGAACTGTCGTGATCATATGATTATTATTTGATGCTTATCTGTTGCTCATGAAGAACCGATGTAATTTTTATGGCTTATCTTTTATGATGTTTTTCAGTTGCTTTTATAGGACTGAGGTGATTTTATTATGATTCTTTGATTTGTGATTTCATGAGTCTAGGGTAGGTTATCTATGTGTAGTGTCAGAAAGTGGCTTGCAATGGGGATCGGGGCCCTAAGAGGCTGCCTAGAGTAACCCATTGTAAGTTGTTTTAATAAGTGAAAACATTTACACTAAATGAGAGAAAATGAACCTATCAAGATAATTGTATGTTATCTCCCATGCCTTGAGTGCTAGTATAGACTAGGATGGGGTAGAGAGAACGCTTGGTTACGACCTTGCATTCCGTAGTATGCCTCGTCAGTACAAGAGGATACTAGTGGCCGTAGGGATCAGTAGGGACCCGGGATTCCTAAGGGATTTCTCGGGTAACTTCTACGTGACTTTTGCGATGACACTTTCCCACTTGCATATTAGGTTTCCTACGTGTCTTGTGGTACCTCTGGGATTTAGATGTTGATCTTTTTAGGAACCCTTGAGTTAGCATACTTATAGGATTTCTTGGACTTAGAGAGCATTTATGATTATAGGTTTTGTTATCCTATTTGGGACTTGAGACTATCTCCTCAGCGCGGTGGGAGTGGACCATTTAGGTTCCACGTGGTTGGGTGGTAGTGCTTTTTACTCTTACCATTGAGATCCGTTCCGTGGTCACCGTGGATGGAGTTTTCGTGATTGGCATTTACCTTCACTATGTTCTTGGATTATTATGATGGATGGTTAGATTTTATGATAGATGTTTTATCATTATGGATGTATGGACATATCAAGTATGGTGAATAGTTTTGTATATATTTTTACTGTACTTTGTATCATGGATTCATGGAGGTTGATGTATTTCTATTTTTACATATGTATATTCTTTTAAGCCTTTCATACCCTATGACTTGTACAGTGGATGATTGAGCATTCTGAATTAATTTGCCAAGAGGCATTCGGAACAAATGTATAATATGAACATGAGATTTCTGATTATTCTTTCATATGTATGTGATAGTTGTTAGACTTAGAATTAATTAAATTTAAACGTGACTCAACATCTTGGGATCTTTAAGAAATGTAACTTACAATGTATGTTGTCGATGATTACATGTTATTGCTTCTGCTACTATGTGTTTGATGTGTATGTTATACCTTCTTACTTTAAAAAAAATTTTTTTTTAGCAAACTTAATGAAACTTTAGGTTAATTCTTTTGGATCCCTTGGCAGGGCGTTACATGAGTTTACTGATTAGAAAGTTGTAGAGAAGATTTCAAGAAGTTTGCCTTCTAAATTTGATAATATTGTGGTTGCAATTGAAGAATCTAAAAATTTAACAACATTATCTATAGATGAGGTGTTTGGATCTGTGTATAATCATGAAGATAGGTTGAACAAGTGGAATGGTAATTCTTTAGAGAATGCATTCAAAACACAAATGACATTTGGTAGAGGCAGACAAAGAGGAAATTCCAAATTTAGAGGAAGAGGAAGAGGCAAATAAAATTTTCAAAAGAAAGAAGGAAAGAGTCTACATCTAGGAGGAAGGAGAAATCAATACTTCAACTCAAGGGGATGCTGTGATGTCTACCTCTGCAACACCAAAGCCACATCAGCAATCTCCATACAAAAGAAAGAAAATTCAACATGAGTCAAAGTCTTTTGAATATTGACTAGTCAACATTAGTCGATTAACTATTATTAATTTTAATAAAATGATACATATACATATATGCTCAAATTTAAAGAAGCCATAATTTCATTACCAGCATACTAAGATGTACCAATTATGTTGACCATGTTGACAGAAGCTCAAGAACCTCTCTAAGAACACAAGGGTGACTATATTGTAGGAGTTCTTTACCACCCTACCACAAAGCTGTTAAGCTTCTCCGAAATCTTTCCTAACATGAAAGATACCTAGCCCAGCATTGAGGAAGGCTAAACAAACAAAACTAAGAGAAGAGTAATAGAATAGTGTGGTTAAAAGAAATCATGTCCATCTCATAAAGAAACATAAGAAATGTTCTTTCAGTTTTTTTTCAAAGTACATTGAAAATCATAATACCACCATATTTCACAATGAAGCATTATTATTTCTCTCAATAAAAAAATCCTACAAATAGTAGGTCATTATGGAACATAATCAAACATTATAAATTTGAAAACCATATTCCTTGAGCTCAAGAATGCCAATGCAAAAATAGATAAATCACATGATTTCAATAGTTTAATGCATTTACTTGAGTTTGTACCTATGTCTGCTAATAATCACTTTTATGTAATTTCATGACTAATCAAACAAGAGTAGCACACATTAAGTTCAATTCATAAGGATTTCTATACGTGTTTACACGCACTACAGAGGATCACATCCTCAATGTTTTTAATGCAAGACAACACATAAAATACAATCAAAATTGATACGATTGAAACTTGCAAGAGACTTGTATCATTCAAATCACTGGAATCAGAACACTTATAACATCATATGTGCTTATTTGATATTTATTGTTCTCTGGATACTTACAATAGTACAATAGTGATGGTGTATTTACATTGTTGGAATTGATAACATATAGTCATGTTTTATCTGTTGCCATCTCTAAGAGGTCTTTGGAGATCATTTAGTTAACATTTTCTATCATATTAGTTGATAATGTCTTGAAATCATGTAACTTGTTAACAAAATTACTTTCCTATTCACTCATTTCCTTGCAAGGATAAATCAATGAGGATTATAGTGTTCAACCTTATACTTCCCACCACATAAGGAAACAACACACTTGTACTAATAAAGGAATTCAATAATGTAATAAGAAATGCTAAAATAACAAAGAGATTCATTTTGCATTATCATCATATAGGCATACAATAATTCAAATGTGTCTTAACACCTATTAAATCAAGGTTTGCACTCACAAAATTTGGTTTATACCATAAGGTATGGTGTTTATAACATGTGATCAATGCAATTTGTTTAATAATCCAACACATTAGGAATGCACAGAATGATGTGTGACAACTAGTCTTATATTCCCCCTCATATAATTAAATATCACAGTTCATTCAATGAATCATGATAAGTCAAGTGTATGTGTTATGCATTTGGCATGATATAATTTCAGTTTCATGTCTTGTAAATTTTGTTAGTTCAATCTTATAGAAAAATAGTAAGATATACATGAACATGATGAGTGACTCAACCACTATGTGGGGAACATACCATTTGTTGATCCAAGAGTTTTTTACAAATGACTTTTAGTAATAGTAGATATCAAATTTCTATAAATCACAAGATTCAACACATAGGCATGTAAGAAAACACTTATAGTCAAGTTTTGACTAACATTGAATAGAGGAACATAAAAAAAATTAACACTATTTTGATTTCAATATGATCCTAATATATGAAAGAAACAATCATATGTATCGGCTAAGAGAACATGAGTATTATCATTTGTTGTTCTCATATCACACAAGCTTTTAACATGCATTGGTAGCTTTTCTTGGTATTCAAATATCAAGTTATTCAGTAACAGTGCCCCCTAGGATGGTAGATGATCCTCCTAAAGGGATGACCCAAGTTGTGTCCTAAAAAATTTCTAAGTTAGAGGTAAGTAATTTTTTCTGTCACATAGGCAGCTCAAATCGACCCCTATTAACAGGGATAGTTCCTTACTGACTCCTTATTTTGGGTAGATTTTGTAAGCTTTGTATATTGGTTGGTTTGGTTGTAGTTGGATAGTTCCTTGGCCAATGTCAAATTAGTGATAACTATATCATTTACTATACTCATGGGTCTATCTCACAAGAACACAACATAGAGTAGATTCGTAGTCTTCTACAGGTATAAGGTATCTTGAGATAACCAACAAAAACCCCTACTAGAACAAACTAAAAGAAAATAGAATAATATTTTCCACTATAATTTTCCATAAGGATTACATATATACACTTTCAATATCGTTCAAAAAGACATTTATAAAAGAAGGGTACCTTGAGTTGCTTGGAGGATAAGCATATTTCAGTGATGACCCCATAACTCTCCCCTCTAATCCTCTATAGATTTCCAACACACCCCTATCTCATTCCTCTAGGACCAACTAATATTTAATTCTAGATAAATACAAGCTAGAGTTAGAGTCTCCATGGAAGTAATATACTGACATAATCATCACAAGTTCCTTATGGGCTACTAATTGCTAGTTAAGAGAGTATGAATAGTAAAGCATCTAGATCTGCTCAACAAATTAACTAAATGTCCATATATATGAAGCATCTAGATCTAATCAAGCCTAACTTTCATGGAGGCAGAATATTAGGTGGTGAAACAACTATTGAAAGAGGCTCACTTAATTTCTTCTCCACTTTTTAATCATCCATCACCCCACAACATAATACAAAAACCCATTGAGATAACTAATAATGGATTCTTTGCTTCTCACAGTTACATAATAATTTCTAGTCAATACTTATCCATCAAAATAAATTTTAAAGATGTCAACAATTATACAAATGGAAAAAGGAGACCAATTAAATAAAAAATATAAAAAATGGAGTTGTGACATCCTTCCTCCCTTATAAAATGCATCGTCCACAATGCAAATATATAAGAATTCACAATCACATCAAGTACATACAAGAAAATTATTTAACGAGAATAAGTCTAACTTCTATTTTCAGGATAATGCATATATTCACATTCAATTCTATCAAAATGATAACTTTCATCTACTTAAATATGGTCAAATTTTCATTCCTTTAAATGAAACCTACATTTCATTTCAATGCATTGTAATAAATTCCACACATACTCTCATGGGAACAATCTTCTCAAGAAAATATTATTTAAAACATATTTGAAGTAAATTTTTTTAGAGTAAATAGCATAGATTTCATATAAACACATATATAAGTTATCATTTCAAGAACATTCTATGTGAGTGTGTGAATTCCATTACCATTCTATAGTATTACAAGGTTAGACTACCTCTCTTTGACAATATTCCCCCTTTCTTATGGTGTGTCGTTCCCTTTGTTGCATTACAGGAAAAACACCAAATGTCAGTCCATCGTATATCATAAATCAAATCTATTTTCCAATGAATTATAAAATCAAATACTTCCTTTTCTCAAGAAGTCTCAAAATTAAGTAACATATTACCTTAAAATCACATGATATTACACACATACCTATGCTTACTTACCATATCATGGTATCACCTTTGGATTTGGCCCCACTAGTAGGTACTTATTATCCACATCCTACCATACTTTTATGCATGTGCTCACAATACCTTTAGCTCATACATAATGTCAATAGCTAAGAAGATAATTTTTTAGTTATAAATATCAAGAGTCAATATTTTCCTTTAACTCATCTTTAATCAAACCTTGATCTTGAGTAACAAAATTAATCAATCATATGTACCATCTACATGCCATGCTCACTAAAGGAGTAAGTGTCCACATCAATAAGTCAATGCCCATGAAACATAATCAAGTAATGTAATCATGATACATCTAATTCGTCATCATTTGAATCATCATGAAATACAAATACATCCACACATAAAATCATCAATGTAGTCATCAACATTTGATCAATATAATAGAATGATCAATGATAGAAAGTCACACAATCAAATGTGTCAAGTAGCATTGACCCAAAGTTCTACATTGATAGGTAATAAAACCAAATCCAAACCAAACATATTGACCTAAGGTCTAAGTTGAATACATAATAACCAAGTCTATGTCAAACAAAATATTGACTAGAATTCTAAAACTAGACAACTCAAGATGACCAAATCAATGAAGTTGACTAAATAAAATGAATCAACAACTTTCTATAAAGAAGTCAAATATATGGTGGGTTATCATATAAACATAATACCAATGCAATATATTTCTAAAAATAAATCAAAGAAGGATCTATACATACCCTTTTTGCATTCTCATAGGATGATCGCATTTCCATGCACTTGCCACTTAGGCCAAAAGTCAATTCAGCGTAGTCAAAAGTCATCTACAATTAGTTGAATCAACAAGTAGATACACATCTTCCAATTAATTTTGCAACTTCATTCTACTTCTCAACTTACATGTCGAAATGATAGGTGTAATAAAAATTACATTTCATAACCAATTATCGACCAAATTGTCAAACACAACATGTGAGCACATGACTATGCCATAAGTGAAAATATCAAAGAAGTTGGCCTAAATGTCCAATTTTATTCTATCCTATGTAAGAACAATGTCCTGCTAAGAAATTGCCACAATATCAATTGTATGAATACATAAATAAGAAAGCAAAACCCTAGTTGAATAGTCAACAACTATTTCATTCACCATGTTCACAAGTTATCAAATAATTATTTATTTAAGAATGTAACACATTACATTACCTAGGGATGTTGACCTACATGTAATCCATCCATAAAAATGCATGATTTAATAAATACATGAAGCATAATCTAAAGCATCATACCTCAATGGGCATCATAGAAGATGTCGACCTGCATATCGGACATGGAACAATAAGAAAATCATATAGGTGCAACACTTTCTACCATATGATCTAAACCATTAAGTAAATCATCTAGGTATGCTCACCAATCACCTGAAAGGATCAGTAAATCTAGTATTTATAAATTTAGTGACCTTAGGCTCTCAAGCCCATCTCATCACCATAGTGTTCTTAACCAACATATAAGCACAAGTTGTGATGCATGTCCTTCACACCATTCAATTATCACATAAAATATGGTTGAGGTGCTTTCCTACCCAGCCATGAAGCCTTACACTTCCTTGGGATCCTACCTAACTCGTAGAACACCCAACCCTGTAATGTCCAAATATTACCAATAAGAATTTTCTTGGGATCCTACCTAACTCATAGAATTTCCCAACCCAAAAATGCCCTAGTAATACAAAAGCTACTCTCTTGGAATCCTACCTAATAGGTAGAATTCTCAACTATGATATGCCCATATAGTACCAACGATAGGAGGTATCTAGTGCAGCCATGAAACATACTACCTCACACATATGTCTAACCACACATATTCCCATATAATCATAATCATGGATGTGGCAGGGAGAAAAAACAAGGGCAACATAACTTTGGCCAAAGCATTTCCTAGTGCTAGTATTACACTGGTAGGTAGAGTGGAAAATGAAAGCATCACCTTTACCCCTCTCTATTTGTCCACATTAGGCACTCACACTAGAAGGTATGCTTTCCAAAATAAAACAAAAATAAAATAAAATAAATGCAAAAGAAAGAATGGCATGTTCTTCACAATCTACTCCTTTCAAAATCCTATCAATGTTCTATAATAAACATGATAGATGACATCAGTTTCAAATCACAAGACATCATTTAAAATACACACACACCCTAGCCACCTCAAGATCAAAGAAATCTTGAAAACAAGATTCATAATTGTCAAATCAAAGTCCAAGAAGGAGGCCCAAAATCAATAAAATAAAAGTGAACAAGAGTCACAGTAGATAGGTCACATAAGAAATCAGTGGCTAGGTAGTCACAAGAAACATTTTCAAGGTAGCCCCTCACCACATCAAGGTTGATAAAAAATGAACATAAACAAATGAAAACCCAATTCACATAAAGCTCAATGACTCTCACCAGTCACCAAGGAGTAGATGTTTAACATGACCTTGCATCCAAGGGCCACTATGAACATAACCAAACTTCACATGCAACATATGCAATTTAACTTGATAATCACACATTTCTAAATGCAAAACGGAACATGCAATACTTTTGTGAAAGAAATCCATGTTCTTCCTACTTATCATACTAGGTTACTCAATGAACCTCATGAATCTAGCGTAAAATAAAAATAAATTCTTGCACCACATGTGCATCACATGTCATTTACATAATAAAAAGATATTTTCATTTCTATCAAAAGCCAAACCTTGAATTCATGGGCACTCATAAATCTACTGCAAAAGTCAACCATCATTTGAATAGCTCAACAATTAATAGAAATGCATGCCCTTCTTGCATCACATATGTAAATAAATAAATACTTAAGTATACTACAACAATAGGCATATCATATCATCACATAATTTAATCAAAATATAATTATAACCATATGAGATATGAAAATTACTAATCCTTCCATAAACTTTCCATTTTGACAATCTTTAAATGAATGAAATTTGAACTCAAAATCATGACATGCATAAAGAGGATCATATCCTTCTATGTCAAAAGTAATCATAACCAAGAGACACAATCATGCAACCCATGTCATCAACTCATACAACATAAAGTAACTAGTTGACTTACAGTTGTGTGTCTAGCATAGTGAACTCAAGGCCCAAGTGTGGAACCAAGAGCTCTAATACCATATGTAATGTCTTCCTCTACAACACCAAATCCACATCAACAATCTCCATAAAAAAAATAGAAAATTCAACATGAGTCAAGGTCTTTTGAATATTGACTAGTCAACATTAGTTGATTAACTATTATTAATTTTTTTTAAATGATACATATACATATATGTTCAAATCTAAAGAAACCATAATTTCATTACCATAATACCAAAATGTACCAATTATGTCGACCATATTGACAAAGGCTCAAGAACCTGTCTAAGAACACAAGGGTGACAATATTGTAAGAGTGATTTACCACCCAACCATGATGCTATTAAGCTTCCCCAGAATCTAACATGAAAGATATCTATCCCAAGATTGAGGAAGACTAAACAAAAAAAACTAAGAGAAGAGTAATGGAATAGTGTGGTTAAAAGAAATCCTATCCATCTCATAAAGAAACATAATAAATCTTCTTTCAATTGTTTTCCAAAGTAAATTGAAAATCATAATACCACCATATTTCACTATGAAGCATTATTATTTCTCTCCATAAAAAAATCCTACAAACAGCAAGTCAAAATGGAACATAATAAAAAATTATAAATTTGAAGACCATATTCCTTGAGCTCAATAATACCGATATAAAAATAGATAAATCACACAATTTCAATAGTTTCATGCATTTACCTGAGTCTATACCTATGTCTGGTAATAATATCTATAAAAAAAAAGTAATTTCATGACTAATCAAACAAGAATAGCACACATTAAGTTCAATTCATAAGGATCGCTATACGTGTTTATATGTACTAAAAAGAATCACATCCTCAATGCTTTTAATGCAAGAAAACACATAAAATACAATCAAAATTGATATGATTGAAACTTGCAAGAGACCTATGTCATTCAAATCATTGGAATTAGAATAGTTATAACATCATATGTGCTTATTTGATATTTATTGTTCTCTAGATACTTACAATAGTACAATAGTGATGGTGTTTTTGCATTGTTGGAATTGATAACATATAGTCATGTTTTATCTGTTATCATCTCTAAAAAGCCTCTAGAGATCATTCAGTTAACATTTTCTATCATATTAGTTGATAATGTCTTCAAATCATGTAGCTTGTTAGTAAAATTACTTTCCTATTCATTCTCTTCCTTGCAAGGATAAATCGATGAGGATTACAGTCTTCAACCTTATACTTTATGAGGCCTCGCCCTGACCTATCATAGCATAGTGATACATTACTATTATTTTGATACTCACAACTTGAGATGTCAAGACATTATCTGATGCTTTGAACATATTATATTATTTCATGTTGTGTGATGTTTACGTTCAGAGATATTGATGTTTTTCATTTAATGTTTTATGTATATGTATGTTGAAGAACTAAGTAAATGTGGGATTAACACTTTGATTATGGAATTTTTATGATTAAGGATATAAGTAGGATGAAAGAAACCCTTATTTATGTATGCTTCCATTTATGTGAATTTTTGATATGTATATACATATGTGCATGTGATTTTACGAGACTACTGATGTGTGCAATGAGTGTGCAGGATATTTTAGTCGAGAAACCCGATGAAGGAACAGAACTAATCCCTATGTGCTAATTTTGAAAACCTTGTTGTTCGTAATTGAAGTATTTTAAATGTGAGATGTATGTATGTATCTTTCTGTGATCAGTAAATGTTAATGTTCGTAACTATGTTCTTTTAGTGTCGCTTGACACTAGTGAATTGTTTATGTTCTTTAGTGTGCTAGTTAGGGTTAGCTATGTAACCTTTGGACCTAAGTCAGATTAAGTTAGTGTCTTTTTGCTAATTTGGTTCTTAATCGAGTTTAGTCACCCTTAATCTAGATTAGTGCTTAATCTGCTTTTTTAGAGTTGTTAGATGGTCCTAATTATTTCTTAGCTTTTTTTTGGTTCCAAACCTATTCCTAAGGCTTTTAAACATGAAATATTTATACCCAAAGAGTATGGGTATGAGTTGGGGGCATTTTCTAGCCCCTAAGCCCCTTTTATTGACTTTTGAGGTCACTCAAAAAGTCTATTTTTGCCTTTGTACGAAAATTGCAAGTGGCTACCATGAGTTGCATTACCTCACCTCCACTTAGTGGTTAACCTTAGTATGGGTTGAGTTAGAAACTTCTAGATTAGTAGGTGGGTGGGGGAAGTTATTTCCCTTTTTGGTGGTTGAGTTTGAGACTTATTTAGAGGTCCTTCTTGGAGTAGTTTTAGTTGTTACCCAATCTCTACTTTTAGAGAGGAGTCTTGGAAGAGTGAAGGAAGGAAGGGAAAAGCTCTACTCAAATTTGTTCATTTGCCATTACCTCTTTGTGAAGGTAGGAGTTTTCATCCCCCTTGTTCAATTTGTCATGCTTGTTTCATGCTTATGCTATGGTGTTGTTATTTGGATGCTTGTATGTATGTTGGGTATGTTGGGAAGGATTGCAACCATGTTTTTTGAATGTTTTCCTTTCATGTTTATGTTTGAATTTTGATGTTTTCTTGTATGGGTTTTTTGGTATTACTCACCCTTGGAGAGGGTAGAAGTGACCGATTTTGGGAAAGGTCTTTTTAGTTGGACTCCAAAAAGTGTAGAGTCTCTTCTCAAGATGAGAAGAGGGAGAGAGGGTAGGGTGTTATGGGTCCCTACCTGTCAACACAAACCTCATATGAGTTTGGTATGTTAAAATGGAAGAATAGAAGTTCTTGGTTTATAGTCCCGACTGGGCATCTATTTTGGTGTTGTGCCTAACTTCTCTTGTTGGAAGAATCCACCTTTCCCTAGTTTTGATTCATTGTGAATCCTATTGTAAAAACCTAGTAAGAATATGCATGTTTGATTTGTCTCTTGGTCATGCTTGTTGACACCTAATTAGATTATATTCTCTCCACGGTTCTTAGAAAAGTGTTGCAAAAATTGTTATGGAACCCTTGATGAGGGTCATGAAGGAAATTCAATTAAATTGTTGTAATTTTGGGATTGAAATCCTATGTAATTGTATTTCAAAACTTTGTTGTAATGCAAACGACGCCGGGTTTTCTTCCTGGTTCTTTTCCTATTGAGCATTTGAATCAGGTTTGCCAATAAAATGGTGTTTGAGTAATATTGCTTATCATGCGATTTAATCGTAATTTTTAGTTATTTGGATGCACATCAAAAATAGGATGAAATGATGATGGTTTAGTTAAGCAAAATTTTCAAGTTTCCTTATATGTTAAAAATGAAAATTATGTTAAGGAAAGAAAAACGGTTATGGTTGATATTTCAATTCAAGTTTGTTTAGGAGATCAAATAAGTCATGTATTATTGTGACAAAACTATTAAATCCATGTTTTAAATCCATTCAATAAAATACCCCTTTTTGTCAAAGAAATAAAGTGGCTTGAAAATGTATACTTAGAAAAATTATGACTTCAAAAAAAAAAAGTGTTCCAAGAGAGTAAAAACTCTCTGGTTTTTGTAAGGAGAACCAATTTATTCCCCCATTGTAACAGAGAATCTTTAAAAGATTCCTTTTCATATTTTGGTTGGAAAATATATTTAAATTAACCAAATTATAAATAAATATATCAATGCAAAAATAAACTTTTAACATATTAACTATCCTAAATATCCTAAGTCTAACCACATAACTTTATGTCTTAAATGCTTAACCATCTCCCCTTGGGTGTCAGTTGGTTATACATTTTTAAAATGTTTTTTGTTTAAAAAAAAAGTCAATATTGATCATGAGGGTGATGTCACCTTGTCCCCTCAATTTGACCTTGTGCAATGGTAAAAGTTCTTTTTGGGATATGTTGGTGTGTTAGTGTTTTGTTTTAAAATTGAATTAATTTTAAAAGTGGTATCAATTTCCCACTTGACTTGGGACGCTTGTTTCCCACCTATGCATGTCCCTTGGTTGCCTATGCTTGTGCCTGCCTTGCTTTGGGCAAAGCATTGTCCAAAGGACAACGCTTGGGATGTGCATGTCCTTTTGCGCAAGTGCTTGGGAAGGTATAGGGCGAGTTTAGGGGGGGTTAGTAAGTAGGTTAGTGTTAGTATTAATGTTAGTTAATGTGTTAAGAAAGTTTTTAGAATATGTTATGTTATGATTTTGTTAGTGACTTTTTTTTGTTAATTGTTAACAATTTTAGTTAGTTGTTATGTTAATATAGTTTTGTTTAATTTTGTAATATAATTTTAGTTAGTTTTTATATTAATGTTTTTTTTTTTTTGAATATTATTTAATTTAAATTTAAAAGATAGTTTAAATTTAATTAAGTTTAGATTTAGTTAGTTTATTTTTAATTAATTTAGTTGGTTAATTATTTTAGAAAGTTTTAATTAAAAGATTAGTTAAATTTAGTTGTTGTTATTTTAATTAAATTTACATTTAATAAGTTTTAGTTAATGTTTTTTGGAGTAGTATTAGTTAGTGGTCTAAATATTTATTTAAATATAATTTTGTTAGTTTTAATCGAGTATTTGGTTAGTAATTGTTAAAATTAGATTCTAATTAAGAAGTAAATTTAAATTAAGTAGAATTAATGAAATAATGAAACAAATGTCGATATCATTTTTATAACGAAAGTTGAAAATCTTAACGATGTATTCGTCCACAAGAGTTTATATACTTAAGATGAAACGTAAAGAACCTTTACTTAAAATGTGATCTTAACCATATCAAACTTAGAGCATTTTAATTATTAATTTAAAAATAAATTAAAAAAATTGTTCTTGCCTCGTAGCTTTGGGCACGACATTTTGGCGTTAGAGCCTAGTTTCAACACTAGGAACCTTAGACCATTGTGCTTCCTAAACTTAACACAAACTTTTAATTGTGTAGATGCCTCCTGTTACTTGAAGCAACCGGCGAGGTAGAGGTCGTAGGGCAAGGGGTGGTAGAGTGGGACAAGAGGATGGACCACCTCCACCACCACCTCCACCTCCACCACCATCAAACTCGAACCAGGACATTATAGATACACTTCAAATATTGATCGGTGTAGTTCAGCACAGAGTAGTACCTGTAGTTCAGCTAGGTCAACAGATTCCAGTAATTGAAGCAGAGGGACCCAAAGGAATTTGACTTGGGCCACCATACTTTACCAGTTCCACTGAGGGAACAGTAGTAGAGGCATGGTTATAGAGCCTACAATGGTGCTTTGGGTTACGCCCTTATGGGAGTAATCTAAAGGCATGCCTAATAGTTCATCAGTTGAGAAAGGATGCCTCCAATTGGTGGCATCAAGAGGAGACCATAGGAGGAGTGAGGATGGACACCCTCACATGGGAGTCTTTCCTAGAAAGATTCTGAGAGAGGTACTTGTTAGAGAATTTTTGACAGAAATAGATAGAGGAGTTTCATTCTCTTTATCAGAGAGGTCTTATAGTGGCTCAGTACAAGAGGAGGTTTCTCAAGCTCCTTCCTTATGTGGAATACATGAAGGATGAGAAACTACAGGTGCATCGCTTTATCATGGGTCTGAATTTCTCACTTCAGGGTCCAGTACGAATGGCCTTCCCTACCACCTTCAGACAGGTAGTGGAGATAGCACTAGTTGCTGAGGATACTCGAGGTAGGCAGGAGTCATAGGATTGGTCTTAGAACCGAAACTCTACCCAGTAGAAAACCCCTTGGAAAGGAAATCAAAACTATACAGCAAGGTTCTCTAAGGGCCAACAATCTCAACAGCTAAAACTCCAGCAGCAGCAGTAGCAGAAACCTTCTCAGAGTTATCAGGACTCCAAGCCCAAGCAGTGGTAGTCACAGTGTCCTAAGTAGGATCAAAAAGTATAGGCCCCATAGTCACAGTTAGTGAAGATTCAACAATCTCCTAGGGGTGGATACAGTGGATCTAGTAGGTTAGGAGGCCCATAGTAGTCTGGATCACAAGGTGCACGATCTTATACTCGAGAACCATGCTACACTTGTGGTGGCATGGGTCATATAGCTAGGGAGTGTCTGCAACATCAAGCATCCGGTGGCCCACAGTGGATCTAGCAAGTCAGGAGGCCCATAGCAGTCTGGATCATAGGGTGCATGATCTTATACCCGAGGACCATGCTACACTTGTGGTGGCATGGGTCATATAGCTAGGGAGTGTCCGTAGGGTTAGAGTAGGGCTTTTTCAAAGCTGATAGTTGGTGACATGGGTAGATCCCACAGAATTTTTGCAGCGGTTGAGAACTACCAGGCTGAGCATCAGGCCATAGTTATAGAGGCTTTGGGTATTATTTAGGGCCGTATGGTTGCAATTTTATTTGATTTCGGAGCTACTAACTCTTTTATATCTCCATATGTGGTGGAGTGTTGCGGGCTAGTGGTAGTTAGACAAGATATTAGTTGGGAAGTAGAGTTAGCCTCAGGAGCTAGAGTGGCAATTAGTTCCATGGTGCAGAATTGTCAGATGCAGATTGGAGACATGTCCATGATGTCTGATCTACGCATTACCCCTCGAGGTTCTTATGATGTTGTTCTTGGCATGAATTGGCTTTATGCCCATAGTGCCAAGATGGATTGTCGACAAAAAAGGGTGAAATGTGTGGATGATGATGGTATCTCTAGGGATATCTTCAAAGTGAAGAGACCTATATCCATTTGTATGATTTCCACTATGCAGCTTAGACGGTGCATACAGAAGGGATGTTAGTTGTTTGCTATCACCATTAGTGACAGAGAGGAAGATTTAGAGGGGGAGTCATCTCTCAATGATTTTCCAATCCTACAAGAGTTTACAGATGTGTTTCCTTTAGAGCTTCCTAGTATGCCTCCACCTCGAGCAGTGGATTTTCACATAGACCTTGTGCCAGGAGCTGAGCTAGTTTCGAGAGCACCATACAAAATGACTACTCATGAGCTTAGTGAACTAAAGGCTCAATTAGAGGAACTCTTAGAGAAGGGGCATATTCAACCTAGTGTGTCACCTTGGGGTGCACTAGTGATCTTCATCAAGAAGAAGGACGGATCACTTAAGTTGTGTATTGATTATCGACAATTGAACAAAGTGACCATCAAGAACCGATACCCTCTTCCCAAAATCAATGATCTCTTTGATCATTTGCAGGGTTCCTAAGTATTTTCAAAGATTGATCTGAATTCGGGTTATCATCACTTGAGGATTGTGGATAGTGATATCCCCAAGACTGCTTTTCATACTAGGTATGGTCACTACAAGTTCACCATGGTACCATTTGGCCTCATGAATGCTCCAGCTGTATTCATGAGCCTCATGAATGGAGTATTCTGTACCTTTTTGGATAAGTTTGTGGTTGTTTTTCTTGATGACATTCTGATTTATTCTCATGATGAGAAAGAGAATGAAGAGCACCTAAGGTAGGTATTGCAGAAGCTAAGAGAGGATCAGTTGTTTGGTAGCTTGTCAAAGTGTGCATTCTTCAGACCTGAGATACATTATTTGGGTCATGTCATATCAGGTTATGGAGTCTCAGTAGACCCATCAAATATTAGGGCCATCATGGATTGACCAGTACTCACTAGTGTTACTGAAGTGAGGAGCTTTATGGGGCTAGCAGGATATTACCGATGCTTCATTTCAGGATTCTCTAGATTGGCACACCCCATCACATCTCTTCAAAAAAGGGGAAGAAGTACAAGTGGATAGAGAAGTGTGATAGAGCTTTTCAAGAGCTCAAGAGAGCCCTCACGAGTGCACCAATTCTTGCAATACCAGATCCTATTGCAGATTTTGTGGTGCGCACTAGTGCATCTTTAGATGGTATAGGTGTAGTCCTTATGCAGGATGGACGACCTATTTCCTTTGAGTCTAGGAAGTTGAAGACTCGTGAACTCAATTATCCTACTCATGACCTAGAACTTGCGGCAGTGGTTCATGCCTTGGTGAGATGGTGCCACTTCCTTTTGGGTCATAGATTTGAGCTTCATTCCGATCACCAGAGCTTGCAATACATATTTTCTTAGCCAAATCTTAATGCTATGCAAAGAAGGTGGATGGAGTTTCTATGTGAGTATGATTTTGATGTTCATTATATCAAGGGAAAAGAGAATGTGGTTGTAGATGCCTTAAGTAGAAGGTGCCATAAGCTTTCATCTGTGACTACTTGCACTGACTTGAGAGTGCAGATCTTACAGCACTTACAAGCTGATGAGCTTTATGTAGAAGTGAGTCGGTTAGTGCATTCTTAGAGACCCTTGGAAGGGAAGTATTCAGAGTATTCCTTGGAGTCTGATGGACTTTTGCGTCATAGGGGATGTATGTATGTACCTTCTATTGGGGGTTTGCACGAGCTCATTATACTTGAGGCTCATAGAGCACCTTATGCAGTGTACCCCGATGTTAAGAAGTTGCATGTAGATTTGAGGTAGTTGTATCACTGGCCAAGCATGAGAGTGTAGATTGCTAGCATAGTTGTGAGATGCCTTGAGTGCCAGAGGGTGAAGGAAAAGAACTGTCATCCTGATGGGCTTCTTCAGTCGTATGACATTGCAGAGTGGAAATAGGATACTATATCTATGGATTTCATTGTTGGTCTTTCGATGTCATCTCACTGCCACGATGCCATTTTGGTGATAGTTGATATGTTGACCAAGGTTGCCCATTTCTCACCCATGCGTACTACATTCACATCACGAGACATAGCTCAGGTGTTCTTGTGGAACATTGCCAGACTTCATGGTGTTCTCTGTAAGATCATCTCTGATAGAGACTCATTGTTCACTTCTTCATTTTGGAGAGAGTTACAGGCAGCTTTGGGCACTAGGCTCAATTTTAGTACAGCGTACCATCCTTAGATCGATGGTCAGACTAAGCAAGTGTATCAAGTTTTGGAGGACATGCTACATATGTATGTGATGGACCATCAGGTCAAACGAGAGGAATACCTACTTCTTTTCAAGTTTTCCTATAACAATGGGCACCATTCCTCCATAGGTGTGCCACCTTATGAGGCCTTGTATGGAAGACCATGTAGGACACCCTTGAGTTGGGATAGGATCGAGGATCAAGTATCTATTGGTCCCTAGTTAAGATGCAGTAGCAAGTGACCCTGATTAGATAGCACCTGAGAGAGGCCCAGGATAGGCAAAAGAAGTATGCTAATGCGAAGAGGATAGATCGAGAGTATCAGGTTGGTGATAGACTATTCTTGAGGGTGTGACCGCACAAGAGTCCAATTCGATTCGGAAATGACTCTAAGTTGGCACCGTGATTTTTTGGGCCATTCGAGATCCTAAAGAGGATAGGACCTGTTGCATACCATTTAGCTTTGCCACCTAGTCTGTCATGCATCCACAATGTGTTTCACATTTTAGTACTTAGAGGATATATTTATGACGAGTCTCATATTATTAATTGGGATGCTTTATAGGTGGAGTGAGACGGACAGCTAGCACTGGAGCCTATCTTTATTATTGCCCAACGGACCCTAGCAATGGGAGGCTGAGAGCTGGACTAGGTTAGGGTCCAGTGGGATTGTTACAATGAGGTCATAGCTTCATGGGAGGATGCAGCGTAGATGCGATCTCAGTACCCTTATCTTTTTGATGAACTCCAGGAGGAAGTTCATGCCTAGTGGGGGAGGATGTGAGGCCTCGCCCTGACCCATCGTAGCATACTGATACATTACTATTATTTTGATACTCATGACTCGAGATGTCGAGACATTATCTGATGCTTTGAACATATTATATTATTTCATGTTGTGTAATGTTTACCTTCAGAGATATTGATGTTTGTCATTTAATGTTTTATATATATGTATGTTGAAGAACTAAGTAAATGCAGGATTAACAGTTTGATTATGGAATTTTTATGATTAAGGATATAAGTAGGATGAAAGAAACCCTTATTGATGTATGCTTCAATTTATGTGAATTTTTGATACGTATATACATATGTGCATGTGATTGTACGGGACTACTGATGTGTGCAATGAGTGTGCAGGATATTTTAGCCAAAAAACTCGATGGAGAAACATAACTGATCCTTATGTGCTAATTTTGGAAACCTTGCTATTTGTAATTCAAGTATTTTAAATGTGAGATGTATGTATGTATCTTTCTGTGATCAGTAAATGTTAATGTTCATAACTATGTTCTTTTAGTGTCGCTTGACACTCATGAATTGTTTATGTTCTTTAGCATGCTAGTTAGGGTTAGTTGTGTAACCTTTGGACCTAAATTGGATTAAGTTAGTGTCTTTTTTCTAATTTGGTTCTTAATCGAGTTTAGTCACCCTTAATCTGAATTAGTGCTTAATCTACTTTTTTAGAGTTGTTAGATGGTCCTAATTATTTCCTAGGTTTTGTTTGGTTCCAAACCTATTCCTAAGGCTTTTAAACATGAAATATTTATACCCAAAGAGTATGGGTATGGGTTGGGGGCATTTTCCAACCCCTAAGCCCCTTTTATTGACTTTTGAGGTCACTCGAAAATTCTATTTTTTCCTTTGTGCGAAAATTGCAAGTGGCTACCATGAGTTGCATTACCTCACCTCCACTTAGTGTTAACCTTAGTATGGGTTAACATATTAACTATCCTAAATATCCTAAGTCTAACCACATAACTTTATGTCTTAAATGCTTAACCATCTCCCCTTGGGCGTCAGTTGGTTATACATTTTTAAAATGGTTTTTGTTTTAAAAAAAAGTCAATATTGATCATGAGGGTGACATCACCCTGTCCCCTCAATCTGACCTTGTGCAGTGGTAAAAGTTCATTTTGGGATATGTTAGTGTGTAAGTGTTTTGTTTTAAAATTGAATTAATTTTAAAAGTGGTATCAATTTCCCACTTGACTTGGGATGCTTGTTTCCCACCCATGCATGTCCCTTGGTCGCCTATGTCTGTGTCTGCCTTGCTTTGGGCAGAGCGCTGTCCAAAGGACAACGCTTGGGATGCGCATGTCCTTTTGGGCAAGCGCTTGGGTAGGTGTAGGGGGAGTTTAGGGGGGTTAGTAAGTAGGTTAGTGCTAGTATTAATGTTAGTTAATGTGTTAAGAAAGTTTTTAGAATATGTTATGTTATGATTTTGTTAGTGACTTTTTTTTGTTAATTGTTATGTTAATATAGTTTTGTTTAATTTTGTAATATAATTTTAGTTATTTTTTATATTAATGTTAATTTAGTTTTTTTTTTAATATTATTTAATTTTAATTTAAAAGATAGTTAGTTAGTTTAAATTTAATTAACTTTAGATTTAGTTAGTTTAGTTTTAATTAATTTAGTTGGTTAATTATTTTAGAAAGTTTTAATTAAAAGATTAGTTAAATTTAGTAGTTGTTATTTTAATTAAATTTATATTTAATAAGTTTTAGTTAATGTTTTTTGGAGTAGTATTAGTTAGTGGTCTAAATATTTATTTAAATGTAATTTTGTTAGTTTTAATCGAGTATTTGGTTAGTAATTGTTAAAATTAGATTCTAATTAAGTAGTAAATTTAAATTATGTAGAATTAATGAAATTAAAAAAAAAATGTCGATATCATTTTTATAACGAAAGTTGAAAATCTTAACGATGAATTTGTCCACAAGAGTTTATATACTTAAGATGAAATGTAAAGAACCTTTACTTAAAATGTGATCTTAACCATATCAAACTTAGAGCATTTTAATTATTAATTTTTATTTTTTTAAAATTTGTTCTTGCCTCATAGCTTTGGACATGACATACTTCCCATCGCATAAGGAAACAACACACTTGTACTAATAAAGGAATTCAATAATGTAATAAGAAATGCTGAAATAACAAAGAGTTTCTTTTTGCAGTATCATCATATAGGCATACAATAATTCAAATGCATCTTAACACCTATTAAATCAAGATTTGCACTCACACAATTTGGTTTATACCATAAGATATGGTGTTCATAATATGTGATCAATGCAATTTGTTTAATAATCCAACACATTAGGAATGCATAGAATGACATGTGAGAACTAGTCTAATATTCCCACTCATATAATTAAACATCATACTTGACTCAATGAATCATCACTGAAGTGTATGTGTTATGCATTTGACTTGATATAATTTCAATTCAATGTCTTGTAAATTTTGTTAGTTCAATCTGATAGAAAAAGTAGTAAGATGTACATGAACATGATGAATAACTCAACCACTATGTGAGAAACATACCATTTGTTTATCTAAGAGTTTCTAACAAACAAGTTTTTGTAATAGATATCATATTTCTATAAATCACAAGATTCAACACACAAGCAAATAAGAAGACACTTATAGTCAAGTTTTGACTAACATTGAATAGAGTAAGATTAAAAAAAATTAGCACCATTTTCATTTCATTATTATCCTATTAGATGAAAGAAACAATCATATGTATCTACTGAGAGAACATGAGTATTATCATTTGTTGTTCTCATAATACATAAGTTTTTTACATGCATTGATAGCTTTTCTCAGTGTTCTAATATCAAGTTATCCGGTAATAGTGCTCCCTAGGATGGTAGGTGGTCCTCCAAAAGGGATGACCCAAGTTGTGTCCTTCTAAAAAGTTTCTAAGTTAGAGGCAAGTAATTTTTTCTATCACATAGGCAGCTCAAATCAACCCCTATGAATAGGGATAGTTCCTTACTAACTCCTTATTTGCGTAGATTTTGTAAGCTTCATATATTGGTTCGTGTGGTTACAGTTGGACAGTTCCTTGACCAATGTCTAATTAGTGATAACTATATCATTCACTATACTCATGGGTCTATCTCACAAGAACACAACATAGAGTAGATTCGTAGTCTTCTACGAGTACAAGGTGTCTTGGGATAACCAAAAAAAAGATTCCCTACTAGAACAAAGTAAAAGATAGCTAAATAAAAATTTCCACTATAATATTCCATATGGAGAATATATATACACTTTCAATATCATTCAAAAAGACATTTATAAAAGAAGGGTACCTTGAGTTGCTTGGAGGATAAGCATATTTCAGCGATGACCCCATAACTCTCCCCTATAATCCTCTATAGATTTCTAGTACACCCCTATCTCATTCCTCTAGAGAAAACTAATATTCAATTCCAGAGAGACAAAAGCTAGAGTTAGAGCCTCCATGGAAGTAATATACCAACATAATCATCATGAGTTCCTTATGGGATGCTAACTACTGGTTAAGAGAGTATGAACAGTAAAGCATCTAGATCCGCTCAACAAATTGATTGAATGTCCAGATATGCGAAGCATTTAGATCTAGGCAAGCCTAACTTTCATAGAGGTGGAATATTAGGTAGTGAAATAGCTTTTGAAAGAGGTGTTGGCACTCAAAATTGTAGTCCAAATTTCAAGCACTACTTAGAAATTGAGCCCTATAAATGCCCATAAATGCGTGTGTACCTGGCTATACCTTTGAGGCCCCTGAGGTGTTTAATGTTTCTAACACCTTCCATTTAGCCTATCCACATGTTACATGATGATAATTAGTCATTCCGAGCCATTTCGTGAAGCCTCGTTTTGAGCTAGTGCCAAGTTTGCATTTTCACCTAAGTGTCAAACAACGATAGGAGGCTATGCTTGCAACTGAATATCTCGCACCCAAAAATGTTTTGTGATTCACCGCTTTGGGAGTGTCTAGTTTCCATATCCAAGAACCTATGTTTCAGACTTTGAGTTGTTTCGAGTCCATTTGGCTAGGTTTTGAATCCCTCAAAGTTGGTCATTTAATATTGTCATGCATTTGCACTTTACACATAATTCTAGGAAGCCCTATTTGACAAGCTATAATTTTGACCCAGTTGACCAAAATGTGAAATTTATTTTTGTTCTGCATTTTAGATGTCACAGACTTGTTATGTTTCAAGTTTCAACTTATGATGAATCTGTTTTATATGTTTTTGAATGTGATTCCAAATGGAATTTCTATCTTGTTACTAGTGTTAGTATTTGCAGATTTGTTGGAACCCCTATTCGTGATGTTATAATTCCTAATCTATGATAGGTAAGAACAAATGGATTGTACCACTATTTTATCCTCTTAAAATACTTCAAGTGTGCCAGTTTTTAGGTCATGACAAATCCATTTGCACACTTTTCCAGGTCAATTCCATTTCCAAAAATCACTTTTTTGCCATTGTTCCTAGTCTGTGATTCCAGGTAGCTTATTTTGACCATCCACCATTTGCACCTAGTTATTCGTCATGAGCCCAAATCACAGATCCATATTCTCCTCGTGATAGTGAATCAATGCCCTAGTTTTTATTTTCCCAAGTATCCATTTTCTTAGTTTTCAAAGCCAAATCCAAACCCAGTTTATTGCTTTCTAACGTGTTTTCTTGCAGGTAGCTCTGAGAGGTCAACTTTCATAGCGAATATCTTTTGACCTCAAATTCGTCATGAGATGAGATTTGACATGGTGCAAGTTTGCAGAACGAAGATTCAATGTGTTCAATTTCAGGGCATGGTCAGGTGTTTAGATTAGTTTTTAAGGCCAGTCAAAGGACCTCCTAACGAAAAATTGACAGGTTGCAAATTAATGAAAATTGAGTTTTTAAGGATCAGTTAGTGCTTGAATTGGATTCTAGTCAGTTTGAGAAGGTCGGTGGAGCCATCTGAGATGTTCAGTTGATCAATTTTCCAACTTAGTTGTTCGAAAATGATTTTTTTTTAGTCAAACCCACTTTGGGGCCCGACTAAAACTTCTCTAGACCACGGTTGAGGGGGTGTCAGATATGAAACTTGGAGTGCACTATCTTCTTATCAACATATTTATATTCCAGAAAAGGAATCAAAAGGTATTTTAGGTTGTATTGCAAATGTCAAGTTTTGAGAAACTTCGAGATGTTGTTCTTATGTCATTACAAGCAATGAATAAACAATGGTCAAATGCTATGAATATTTTTAAAGGACAAGTTTCATCATTTTTCATCTTTGCTTGGAGTTAATGGATTAGTTTCAAACCAACAGGATAAATTTATGCACTTGAATTCGACTTAGATCAAATCTTATTCTCTCCATTCTTTTCTCCAAATGAGATTTTATTCTACACGATTCAAAGAGTAAAACCCAAGTTGAGCCAAAGAACAGGGGTCAAGATTCTGTTAAAGAAGAGAAGTTACCATCTCTTAGCTGGTAACCATGCTAAAGGAGTTGCAATGGAAGCAGAAAGACTTGGTTGTAATGTAGTGATTGCAATGTCTGTTACTACTCCTGAGATCAAGTGAAAATTAGTTCAACATCTGGGAGTAATTGTAGTTCTTATTGGAAATTCATATGATGAAGCTCTAGCATGTGCTAAACATTGAAGTGAAAAGAAAGAATGCACATGTCCTAGGAATCAAGATGCATTTGTTAATGTTGAAGAAGCATGCACATATTTAAAAAGGGCAATAAACAAGGGTGATCCAAGCAACCTGTGACATTTTTCGGAGATCCAATGCATAGAAAGAATAGAGGAACATGTCGCCAACATAGAATGAGGATGAATTTAAAAATGCACAAGATTTGTTTTAAAGTGTATAGAAAAGAATCATTGACTATAAGAAACTCATGCCCAATGAAAATGGATTATCGCCAAACAAAAGAGGCTCACTAAAAACCAGAGGAAGATGCCCAAGTGCTAGAAGGAGTAATTTGCATGAATAACTAAAAGAAGAAACCCATGGCAGTAAGGTAAGCCGTTGTCAAAGTAGAAGACACCAGTTCTTGGAGCAAATATCCCATCCAATATAAAGGGAGGGCTTGCATTAACAACAAAGGCATCATATAAAACAAAAAGTCTTCCACGCCATCAAGGTAGATCATTTCTTAGAGGAACAATCCATGTCTCACACAGAATAGAGGCAACACTCTAAGAAAATACAAGCCAATGTCAAAGACATGTAAAATCAAATGAAAAATTAGTGCTAAGAGATCAGAGAAGCCATTTTTTAGAGGAGAGGAATAGGATCCGCCAAAAGGATGCTCACACCAAGTCACAAGCAAAGCATCCAACATAACAAAGAAGCCCATACATGATGAAAATGAAGACCCTGTGGCTTGGAATAGAGCCCACATAGAAGGAGTTGGGAATGTTAAAATGAAATCATGCATTTTAAAAAGGATCTACGCCAGTTAAAAACCAAAGAGCTCCCAGTTTGAAGAAATAAAGGAAGTAGCCCATGTAAGGAAAGCACAAAAAATAGAGGAGCAAGATAGAGTTTGAAGATGCCTCCAATAGTGTAGTAGAGCTTTGGTCAAAAGAAGCCACCTATAGTAGCAACCCATGAGAAAAAAGGTTAGCAAAGGCCAGTTAAGGAAGAACCATGCCAAAGAAGACTGAGAATATGCCATCTGCAAGAAGCCACTAGTGGTAAAGAAGGTAGCCCAAACCATGAAGAGAGAGAAATCTGCCAAAGGCTATGTTGAAACGATAGTTTGAAGATTGCAATGCTATTTTAAAGACAAAACTCATATCAAAGAGTGATCAAGCAGCCCATGTAAAAGTTGTAGAGTGATGGGGTTGAAAAGAATTTTAGTGGTAATAGTCCCACATTGCTTGTTCAACGTGATTTCCTTTTGTTTAAATACTATCACACAAGACATGTAAGATGTCTTAAAGGCAAGCACTTTTGAAGTGCCAACCCTCGTGTGTGGGGCCCTGTGGTCAGCCAGAAATGGATTAAAATTTTGAACCAATGTGGTAGAAAAAGCATGATGATGTCAGCAAAGTAGAGAAAGCAGGTGTCAAAAAAGTAAAAATTCGGTTAGTTGCTATGTCGCTAGCTGAAAAATCCAAGGATTTCCAGCTAGCGACATAGTGACTAGCTAAAAAAATTCAAAATTTAGCGAGGGGTAAATAAAGTAGCATGGGTCCCATGTGGCACTGATGTGGTAGAAGAGATTAGAGGAGTTCACCAAAAAATGTGACCAAAATCTGGTGGTCACCATGTCGCCACCAAAAAAATGAAGAATTTTCGGCAAGTGACATGGCGACTTGCCAAAAAATTTAGGAAACTCAGGAAACTGATAGAATGACTGAGCAATGATGTGGAAAAATTTAGACCAATCACAAGGTACCATGTGGCACAAAATTTGAGATAGGTTGTGACATGACGAGCAAATCTCAGAGACACATTAGATTGTGCCACATGGTAGATTGAAGGGTTTTTCTATGTTGCTAAGAGGAAGTTGCTCACCCATTAGTATAGTGACATAGCAAGTATGACCTGGCATCTAGATGGTGGGATGATGTGGTGATGACAAAGATGAATAAGGTGATGCCATGTGGCACCAGCTGTGCAGGTTCTAGCCAATCACATCATGACATGTGTCATGGGGCTGGTCAATAGGTTTGACCCGAATAGAAAATGATGGGGAATTTGAGAATTTTCAAATTTCAATATTTTATTATTTCTCCCTCAAATTCACATGTAGGATTTTTTAAATAAAGTTTGAACTGCTGATATAGTTTTAACTTTTGAAAATTCAAATATTTGTGCAATATTGCCATGGAGCCATGAATAGAGGTATAATCTTCAGAGGGCCATAACTAGGACATTTTTAATCCAAAATAGGTGCTCCAATATACCACCAAAATTGGGAGAATCCAAATTTTTCATTTTTGAAGTCAGTTTGCACACAAGTATTCACTAGTTTGTGCTATAGGCTAGTTTGTGTTTCTCGGGGCATTGGCAGTAAAACAAGAAGATTTGATCATTGAGCATCAAAGTTGGTTATAGGGTAGATTTGAAGACCTTTTCAAGCCTAAATGTGGATAAGAATAATCTGGAAAAGGTTACATTAGCTTCTTGAAATCACTTTTTAACTGATTTTTACTTTTAGCGTGAATTTACTTTGACATCAAAAATCAGTTATGATGGTGAATCAAATATCTCAGATATTCTTTGCTTGTAGAAACAAAATGATGGGATTTTGATATTTAGTTACAAAGAGAAGGTAGAGAGAGGCTTTTTCAGCTTCTTAGGAAGAAATTTTGAAGGGACACTTGTCATCTCTTGATTAGATCTAGGATTTTCTTCTTCCTATATCTATATCTTTCCTTCTCTTTGTTTTGGTTCCAGTTGTTGGAGAAAAAACCACTCACTTCTGTGATACCATGTTTTGGATCCTATTTTGATGTATTCCCATATTGTGATACCACATATCTTTCAGCATAATTCTCTTGTATGAATAGCAGTAGGAAGGATAATACAACAAGTTCTAATATGTTAGGTGTTTTCATGTTTTGATTGCATGCATTTGATTGTATTGTTTCAAGGAAATGAATACAAAGGAGCAAGAATTTCATTAGTTTCATTCTGATTCTCATCTCCAGTCTCAGTGAATTTTCAATGTTTTATGATCTTTGAACAAATAGCTTAGGTCATAGTTGCAGTCCCTTAAGGTTGTATGCTGTTTTATTATTGCTTATGACTCAAGGAGTTATGTAAATGCTTCAAGAAATCAACAGGGTTGCAAGTTTATTGAGAAGGATATCATGTACGAATGAGATTCAAATTGAATATGGATGTCTATTTACAAGGTGAATTGATAGATCATATATCTGAAGATACAAATGTGTCTCAAATATCTATATGTATGTGATTGATTCATGGAATTACCCAATAGATAAGGCACTGATCATTTACAGGATCACTTGTTCATGCTGCTGCATATTACGGGTTTTGTTGAACTCAAAATCTTTTAATCAAATCAGTTTAGTTTTTCATGTTTTGTAGTTGGCTGAAAAGAACTAACCCTCACTCAACTTGTGAGATTCATATATTTGCATTTAGCTACTGTAGATATGTGCCATTTCATGAGTCATTGGGAGATATAAGGGGTTTTCATCTGCAATAAATAGATTTAGGGATATGTTTTGCACTAGTACGATATCAATTGAATCTGAGGTCTACCCACCTAGGTCTTGCAGAGCCTAAAGTAGAAGAAGAAGTTATGCCTTAAAGTTGGCCCAAGATTGCAGTCAGGTGCATTCATAATAGGAAGTTGCTAGCCTTAGATACATTCGTTTGGTTTCTTGGTCATTTTTAAAACTGTTAAATCAAGAGCCAACAAGAGGCTCACTTTATTTCTTCTCTACTTTTTAATCATCCATCACCCCATAACAGTAAAAACTCATCGAGATAACTAATAATGGATTCTATGCTTCTCATAGTTACATAATAATTTATATTCAATACTTATCCATCAAAATAAATTGAAAGATGTTAAAAATTATACAGATGGCAAAAGGAGACCAATTAAATCAGAAATATAAAAAACGGGGTTGTGACAGATGCAATAATAGCCACACACCATATGTAATGCCTACACCTAGTTGACTTTTCTACTGTATTGCCAAATTCTTTTAGGTCATTTTATGATTATATTTTATGATTATGGGTACCTTGTTACTAGTTTTGATTATATATTATTTCATACATAGTTGATTTATGTGATGAACCACTCTGTTATTTCATGTGTTTATGTGTATCCTTTCGATGATGACGACGACGACGATGTTGTTGATATATACACACACACATATACATATGTATATATATGTGTGTGTATATATATCTGTATAAATTAATATATGTACATACATACATACACACACACACACACACACACACACACACACACACACACACACATATTTGTGTGTGTGTGTGTGTGTGTGTGTGTGTGTGTGTGTGTGTGTGTGTACATTTAGTTAGTTATATTAGTTATCTCATGATGATAAAGTTAGATAAATGATTTATATGCAGTTATATATGTTTACTTACCCCATACTTGCATGTGAATAACGTACTTGTCTATTTTACTTTATGTATTACATTTCTAACGTGGTTGAGGAAGGGATTCGTAGTTACCTACTAGTCAAGATCTACATGAGGCACCACTTATCATCATTGCCTATTTAGTTTAGAATATATGTGTTTGTATATGCATGAATTTTATGCAGATTGTACATATCAGATATCGACTTCCTTGAATTGCTAGAATGAGCATACCCTATCACAATATGTAGTGCCTACCCCTAGTTCACATTTATGTTATCATTGCCAAACTCTTTTAGGCCAGTTTTATGCTTGATGTTTAGTAGCATTACTTTTAGATTATTAGATATTGTTTCAAATTTAGTTGATTTATGATGAGATTACTTGGTACTCTATACTTCATATGTGCATGATGATTATTCAGTGATTTCAGTTATTGATGATGTTTAGTTAAACGGATTATCATATGTATTTTCTTATAGATACTTACCCCATACTACATGTATATGGCATGTGTATTTATTTTCTTTATGTATGGCATTTCTAATGTGGTTAAGGAAGGGAGTCACAATCACTTGCTAGTCAAGATCTACACGATGTGCCACTTCCTGCCATTGCCTATTTAGCCTAGAATATTGTGTTTGTACATGCGTAGATTTTATGCAAGTTGTAGGTAACACATATCAACTTCCTTGAATTGCCAGGATGAGCATACCTTATCACATTTTCTCAATGGTAAGAGAGGGGAGATAAATTCTTAAGTCCAAATCCCAAACCTTTAAGCCATTTGTCCTAGATAATTACGACAAGTATATGAGTTGAGTACCTTCCAAATGTGTTGAATAGCATTAATTTATGATTATAACCCTTTAGTTTGATTTTGTATGTGTTTTTCTTTGGTGGGTTTTCATATGTTGTTTTATGAGTCTTTGGTAAATTTTCTATTAATTAAGTCTAATTAAAAGATTAAATTAATGATTTAATTTAATGGAAAATTATTATGATATTTTAATACTTAGTTATATTTAATTAATTGGGAAATTAATTAAGTAAAAAGAATTAAATTTGATTATAAAAGTTATAAGAATAAATTTGGAACATAATAATATTTATTTAATTTAATAATAATATATTTAGAGTTCATTTTTAAATAAATGCTAAATAATAATATTATTTAAGTTAATAAATATTTTATCAAATTAAAAATTTGAAAATAAATTAAAAGTGGGAAAAGATATTAAATTACAAAAAAAAAGTTTTAATTTCGCATGATGCATGCATGAGATTA
This sequence comes from Cupressus sempervirens, assembly GCA_028749045.1. Taxonomy (NCBI): domain Eukaryota; kingdom Viridiplantae; phylum Streptophyta; class Pinopsida; order Cupressales; family Cupressaceae; genus Cupressus; species Cupressus sempervirens. The sequence goes on from CM053788.1 coordinate 523,821,624, forward strand.
AAATATAAGAATTTAATTAAAAGATAAAACAAGCTAATTTAATAAAGATATTTTAATTGCATAAAGTGTGCATGAGATTGAAAATTAATAAATTAATTAAAAGAGAAGTCAAATGAAAATTAAATAAAGTAATTCAATTAATTAATGAATGTGCATGGGAAGGGATAAAGAAAAGATAAATAAAATTAAATAGGAGTTGAAGTCTAGTGAGCATGGAGTTCTCCTGGGTGAACGCACAATTAGTGCCCTGATTTAAGGAGAGAACTCTTTATCACAATTGGAGGGTTCATTTTTGTGGGACACAAATTTTGACCACGAATTTTGGAGAAGGAAGAAATTTGTGAAAAGGAGAAGGTTCTTAGAGGAGTAGATTTTTCTACGATTTTTTGGGATGTAGCAATTAGTATCAGTGTCTAGGTAGATGCTTGTGATTTTTGCATATTTTAATATGCTCTCTCTCTCTCTTTCTTGTCTTCATCGTGTCTGTTAATGGTTGTTTGAATAATTCTTGTGACAAATGTATCATGTTATGAGTTTTTGGTACGTTTGTTAATTCTTTTGTACATGGATGTTTTAATTGATCAATATAATCCTTCTTTCAATAGATTTAAAATTGGAAATTAATCAAGGAGGATTTTTTAATTTGAAAAAGTATAGAGAAAATTTGATTGGTTGGTTGAACTTTCTCTATTAGATTTATGTTGAAAACAATTATAAATAAATAAATATATATATATATATATATATCTTTGGATTTTATTTTATTAACTTTTAATAAAATTTAAATTTAAATATATTAAAAAAAAGTGATGATGTTGAAATTTAAATTATACTAAATTTTGAATAAATTAAATTAAAAAATATAATTTACGGGGGGAAGTGGGGCCACCACATCCCTACCTCCCAACACCCCTAGCCGTGGCCTCAAGGGCTACACATGACATGTAGTACTGTTGCACAATGGCAGTACTTTTTACTACCGCCCGTGGCAGTAGTAATACCCATCATTGCATGATGATAGGCTGGTGGGCCTCTAAATACATGTTTATGATTATTATTTTTAAAGTTTATTTTATTATTTTATTAAAAACTTAGTTATTAATTTATTTGTTATTAATAATGTTATTAATAAAATATTGTTAATTATTAATTTAATTAATTAATGAATTTTTAATATAGTTTATTTTCAATTATTTATCAATATTTTTTTATTAAGTAATTAATAATATATTAATATAGTTTATTTTATAATTTTAGTTGTTTTTAATTAAATAAAATTTAATTTATATTTTTATGAATGATAAATATCATGGAGTAAAGTTTTAAATTTATTTATCATTTAAAACAATGTATTTATTAAGTTATTAAAATATTGAATTATTGGTTATCTTGTAAGATAAGGGTGAATGTGCAAATTGTTCAAATACAAGAAATGGGTTAAATAGCAAGGGTTAAAGTGTTAATTTTGGATACTCAAAAAACTTACTTTAAATGAAAAACTGAAACCTTACTATTTTACTCAACTGCAAGTTTTCAAAACAAAACAAAACAATGTGACTAATATGATTTCTATGCTTTTGGGTTTTGGGGTTGACCTAGTCTTGACCAGTCTTAGGTTATTACTAGAGACCCGAGGGTTATGTGTTTGTGATGTCATGCTAATATTTTGTTCTTGATCTTTTTAAACCTAACCATGGCAATGTGATGGTATGCTCTATGATATGTTTGTATTTACTATTTGTTATTGCTTTCTCATGATCTTGTGTGACACTGAGGTGAAGGTATGGCTTACTTGACTTAACCATCTATGAGTCCTCGATTAGATATATTTGAATTGCTTTCCTGTCACTTTGATAGGACTGAAGTGTTTGCTATGTTCTTGATGATGTTATGTTATGAGATGTTTGATTTAACCATTTTGATTCATTGATCAATATTATTGGGATACTTTCTGATTGTTCATTGAGAATTGATGGGTATTGTGATTTATCTTGGGATGCTTTCCAGTTGCTCGTAGAGAACTGATGTGATTATTGTGAATTATCTTTTGATGCTTTCCAGTCACTTGTACAGGACTGAGGTGATTTTTATATGATTATTGATTTGTATTTTTATGAGCCTAGGGTAGGTTATCTACATGTTGTGTCAAGAAGTGGCTTGTAATGGGGGTTGGGGCCCTAAGTGGTTCCCAGGGTAACCCATTGTAAGTTGTTTAATAAGTGAAAACATTACACTAAATGAGAGTAAAATGAACCTAATAAGAGTCTTTGTATGTTCTCACCCATGCCTCAAGTGCTAGTACATGCTATGATGGGAGTAGAGAGAATGCTTGGTTGCGACCTTGCATTCCATAGTATGCCTTGTCAGTATAAGAGGATACTAGTGGCCGCATAGGGATCACTAGGGACCCTAGGGTCTTGACTGACTGCTAGGGTAACTCCAATGGGATGTATGCAATGACACTTGCCCGCTTACATAGTAGGTTTCCTACATGTCCTATGTTCGTCTAGGAATTAGATGCCGATCTATCTTAGAACCTTTGAGTTAGATTGCTTTTAGGATTTTCTAGACTTAGAGAGTATTTTGATATTTGGTTTGATATCCTATTTGGGACTTGAGACTATCTCCTCAGAATGATGGGAATGGACCATTTAGGTTCCATGCAATCAGGTGGTAGTGCTTTTTTACTCTTACCATTGAGATCTGTCCATAGTCACCGTGGCTGGAGCTTCCTTGTCTGCATTTCCTTTCATTGTTTCTATCTATCATTATGATGGATGGTTTCACTTATGCATTATACCTTGTATCATGGATCCGAGGAGGATGATGTATTTCTATTTCTACATATGTATATTCTTTTAGCCTTTCATACCCTATGACATGTATAGTGGATGATTGAGCATTCCAAATTTCATTTGCCAAGAGGCATTCAAAACAAATGTATATTATTTAATGGACTTTGGACTTTTCATTATTCTCTCATATGGATGTGGTATTAGATGGACTTAGTATTAATTAAATTTAAATACAATTCAACGTAATGGGATCCTTAAGAAATGTAACCTGTTATGTATGCTTTTAGTTGAATGTATGTTATTACTTCCCCTACTATGTGTTTGATGTGTATGATTTATCTTTCTTGTTTCAAAAAAAAAAAATCAACAAACTTAGTAAAATTTTAGGTTATTGCTTTTGGATCCCTTGGCGGGGCGTTACACAGTATCTCAATGGTATAAGTGAGGAGATAATTCTTGGGTCCAAATCCTAACCTAAGCCAATTGTCCTAGAAAATATGAGAAGTATCTAAGTTATTTTCACCTTTCCGAATTTGTCAAGTGACATGAATTTGTGATTTTGACCCTAGAGTTTGTTTTGGTATTCTGTACTTTATGATGGGTTCTTGTATTTGGTTTTGTGGGTCTAGTTTGATGATGATTTTCTATTTTAAATTAAATCAAATTAACAGATAATTTAATAATTTAATTTAATCAAAATTTTATAAAGAAAATTTAGTGTTTAATTATTTTTAATTAATTGAGAAATAAATTAAATAAAAGGATTAAATCTAAAGAATTAATTAAAGTTGTAATAGAGGCATATTTAAATTAATTTAATTTAAAAATAATTATTTAGGAGATTTATTTTTAATAAGAAACTCTAAATAATATTATTAGTTAAATTAATAAATATTATATTAAAAGGTCTTGCAAATCAATTCAAGAGAGAAAGAAATTTATTTTATTGTAATTAATTGAAAAAAAGTTGTACAAGAAATTAAAATATAATAATAGTTAAAGATCAATGAGTCCTCTTGCGTGATTGCACAATCGAAGCCCTAAATCTAGGGGAGAACTCTTTATCAGAGATCTAGAGTTCATTTTTCATTAGTCGGGTTTTGGAGGAGCAATTTCAGAAAAGTGTTTTTAGAAGATGGATATTTGCATGCTTCGTGCAATTGTCGTTTTAGCATTAGATCTAGGAAGGATCTCATGGTTTATTTATACATTGAATTTTCATTCTTTGAATTCATGCCTTCTCCATATCTATTGTGTTTCTTTTTTCAAAATTCCCCTAGATTGAAACCCATGTTTGCATATTTATTGTTTTTCATGTTCGAAAACCTCTATAGGCATTTTGAAGATTTGAATTTTTTTTTTTTTTAGTAGAGATTTGTATTTTGGATTCTAATAAGATTTGATAAAAGAAATCAAAATTTGATAAGTGTCTAAATTCGATTAATTGTTTGTATTTTCCCTATCAGATCTATATTGTAATTTGGATATTAAAAAAAATTACCACAGTAAATTCAATTATTGTGATATATATATATATATATATATATATATATATATATATATATATATATATATATAGTGACAAGTTCTAAATTACCAATTTGGAAACTCTATTTTTGTGCAGGGGCGATTTGAGAGTTTATGTTTTGTTTATATATATATATATATATATATATATATATATATATATATATATATATATATATATATATATATATATATATATATATATATATGAAAATGGGAGATTGGGTGCCATGACTTCTCCTATCCCCCTTCCCCCTTGCACTGGTCACTAGCTGCAAAGGTAACCAGGGTTGCCATTGGTAGCATGACATTAGAGCCGACATACTATGACGTTGTTGGTAGTTTTTGTTTTGTTTAATTTTTTTTAATAATTTTAATTTATGTTTTATTTAAAACTATCAAATGTTTTTAAATATGTCAAATTTTATGAAATATTAAATATTAAATGTAATTAAACATTATTTTTATTTTTATTTTATTATTAGATAAATAATTAATTTATTAATAATTTAATATAATTTATTTTATTAATAAATAAATGATTATTATCTTTAATAATTTAATGGATTTAATTTTAATAATATTTAATTGAGGTTTTGTATTATTTTATTATTTAAAGTGTGGTTATAAGGCCATCAATAAAATTCAGAAATTATAATGATATTTTTAATTAAAGAATTTTAAATGGACATTGTTGTTGTTAAATTGATAGTTCTTTTTATACAAAATGAGGGTTTTATATTTAAATAAATTCTATATGAATTGTTAGGTCCTTTTGAGATTTTGTAAACTCAAAAACCCTTAACTAATATAATACTTTGAAAAGATGAAAACTGTTATGTCTATGTTTACTGAATCTTATGTTTTGATAATGAATTGAATTGTGAAACAATGTTTAAACAACTTTATATGAATTGTTTAATCACCTAGGATTCTAGTGAACCAAGAAACCTTAGTGAATCTGGTAATTAAAGAAATGGAAATTGAAACCCTGATTGACATAAAAAAATATTATGTACTATAATATTTGGAAATGAAAATGAATGCTTGAAAACCTATAGTGAAAATTAAACTTGTGTTTTCAAAACTGAATGAATTATGAAAATTACTTTTATATGTATTATATGCAACATGTGGTTTACTGGTGTTGAGTTTTAGAGTTGACTTAGCTTAGACCAATCACGATGTTTACCAAAGGCTTGGGAGTTTTGTTCTGTGATGTCATGATGATGTTTTGTATATGATATTTTACACCCAACCATGGTAATGTGCCATGTGTGTTCTTGTTGACTTGATCAAATGTTTTGTTAATGTCTTCTAGTTTCTCTTCTGTAGAGCTAAAGCAAATGGTATGAACTTTTGGGTATAACCTTGAAGCCTTTGATAAGTTATCCTTGATTACTTCCCAATTGCTATTATAGGACTAAGGTAATTAAATGATTTATTTTTGGTGATGTCATGTTAGGATGATCATATTGGTGAAATTTTTAGTTAGGATTAGTAATATTTTCAATATCTTTCTAGTTTCTTGTTTAAGAATTGATGTGTGGTTTATGGTCATATGAGACCTTCTAGTTTTGTTGAGCTTAGGGTAGGTTATTTGTATGTCATGCTGGGAAGTGGCTTGCAAAAGAGCTCAGAGCCCTAAAGAGGCTACCTAGGTAACTCATTGTAGGTTATTTTAATAAGTTATAACATTTCATTAAATGGGTTTAAAATGAATTAATAAGTTATTGGTACGACATAAAGTCACTAGGGGTCTAGATGAAATGTCCCTTTTCTGATTTTATATAAAATTTCCAACCTCTAATCAGATTTTCAAGATCAAAAAACTAATATCACAAAGATCCACCAAATTTCTCAAGAAACCCCAAATCGGGTATGCCAGAAATTGTGCCAAAAGCTTCACAGCTTCACCTATTATTAATAAATCTGAAAGTGGACATTTTTATAGAAATTTCAGTAGCACAACAGCCTAAAAAATGACATTTCCGGATCCATATAGACTTTACACAACAGTTCTCAAATGTAGGACAAAAACTATGCTCATCGGGCTCCCGAAATTAACACAAAAATGCCTGAAAACACCACAAAAAAACTAATAATCTATCTCAAAAGTTTAATCATGTCCCAATACATATATTTAGCTCTATTTTAACACCTTAAAGTCTGAAATATAGCAGCAACCCAAACTGATATGAAATACTCAACTGAAAACACCAAACTCATACAAAAAAACACACCCGAAAACCCACAAATTTGCACTGTTCAGTACAAAGGCAAACTCTGTATGAGCATGCACATGGAATGGCTTCAAACTCCCATCCTTAGCCTTCCTGGAAACCTGCAAAATCCTATTCCTGGGTCTCCCTGGAAACCTACAGACTCCCGTTCTTGGGTCTCCTTCTCCACATGTTTGGCAGCCTTTAAAGAATAACAAAGAATGAGCAAAAATCAAGTTCTGGAATTAGCCCAAAATGCCTCCAAACCCCTTAAAAGAGGGCATAACCGTAACTCACATCCAAGAGAGGTTAATGAAACATATTTTAATAATAATTTTCATTTATTAGTCCAATGATTTCCAAAGATTAACCCCCTTTTTCCGAAACTTCACTTTCTTGGGCCTGCCTGCCTTAGCAAAGATTATTATTTTTTAATTATTTGAAAAGGGTACATGACAAGTCCTCCCCTCCCAAACATTTCTTGTCCTCAAGAAATGGCTAAACAGTAAACCAATCAATCCACCTGGATCCCAAATGTAGTCATGAACTATACTACTACCAATTAACACAGGCTCCTGCAATATCCTCTGCAATATGACCAAGAGGAATCCATAATCAAACTGACAATTATAGCTCAACCAAACTCCAAAATCACCACTAACACAATCAAAAACCCATGAGGCACAAACTCTTAGAACATCAGAATCCAAGTAAAGTGGACAAATCAAACTACCAACACAGTAAATACCATCAACGCATCCCACTGGCCTATACGGAATGTACAATCCAACTCTGCAACAATGGTGAATGCTCTCGAATGAAACTGTACCAAGTATGGAGAATCCACACACTGTACAACTCCTGCAGTCAACACAACTTTGCAAATCACCGGCCACTATCTCATAACCATAACTCCCATGCACTGCTGATGGTGAAAAGACATTACAAGATAAAGAGTAAGAAATGGAATCCAAATCAAATTTTTCTGCCATCAACTCCTCAGCACAAGGATCAAATGCTAACTGATGTACATACCCTGCAATATAATGTTGATAAAAAAAACCAACCTCAGTCAATAGCTCACCATGAAGAAGTGATACAACCCACTGTGACTGATCACCAGCTAAGTCAGGAGATGTCATAGCCAAAGGAGTAGAATCAATAACAACACCTGTTGAAGCATCACTCCAAAACTCCTGCTCTAAGTCATGTATTATCAACCTGTCAATTGTAGGACCTATCACCATGTCATGCCCATCACAACTCTCATCCCGAGGCATCAAACTATCCCATAACTGATGATAAGCACTAGGAACTAAAGTACATCTCTGTATCATCATCTCATCAACATGGTCATCAAAGGTAGATTGATGAGCATACCTCACAGTGTAATGCTGATAGAATGCACCAATCTCAGTCAGTGGCTCAGACTGCAATCCAGATGTAACTAACTACAATCGATCAATAACCAAGTTGGAACTAACTACTACCTCTGAAGACATTGCAAAGGGAGTAGTATTACTAGCAGGAACCATGCCAACTATCAGCTCACCAACATCACACATGGTCTTTGATACAACATCTCTAGTCTTTGTGCCATTAGTACTAGAGGTCACCACCATGTCAGGCACACCACAAAAATATGCTACAACACCCAACTCAATTGAACCTGACTCTAGTGGGAATGAACCTGATATGCCAATGTTAGTATCAAGGATGGATGCATCCCCATCTCCACTGTCTCTAACAATCTCGGCCATGGACATCCTCGGATCACCAAACACCACAGCTTGTGACTGTATAGAATCAGGTAAAGACTATAGTTGCTCTAACTCCATGGTCACCTTAGCCAAATGAAACTGTGACTCCTTGAAAGCCAACTGTGTACTCTCAAGAATCTCAGAAGTCACCTCAAGCTGCTCAATAAACTCACTCACCTCATCTTCCTTGGCCAACAATGCATCATATGCTGTACTACCCCACTCCATAAGATAATCTCTATCAGCTACCAACTGCATATAATTCTATCTCAAAATCGGAATAGCCTCCCATAAAGAGTGGAACTCTATCAAGGAAAGATAACTGCCTCCCTTCTCATCACTAGTAGGAGAACCCCATCCATAAACTGCTAAAGACTGACGAGCAGCATCGAAATGCTGGCAAGTGATAGCAATATCTCAGTCACTAACTCTCAACTGATTAGACACATGATGGCACTGGCTTGATTGTCTCCTACAAACCTCCTCTGATGCACTATCTAAAGGAGTATCCTCAAAGTTACTAGTCTCTAGAGTATTACCATCCATATCTTGTGAATCAAATCTAAAGCTCATATCACATATGGAGTATCAAAAACTATAGCACGACTATCCAACTCCTCTATACCCAAAGAAACTAAGTCTTCAAAACTGCCCACTGCATCCTCCTAGATGTCATCAATGCCAATATGATCCTAGGACTCATCTGTACACACTGCCAAATATGAAAGATCATCAACACATTCCAACAAGTATGGTCGATTGGATATATAAACAAAGCCCAACACCAATGTATAAAAACTAATACCAACATCAGACAAGATATTGGCACAAGAAAAGACAACACCATGTAATCTGCTAATCAAATCCATGATAGCACCCAAACAAACACTACTACCAAAAAGTGTTAAAGATCTCCAGTCAACTGAATCCCAAACACCAATATAACAATCTCGAGTCCATATCCGTAAACTAGAATCAACTGGTAACTCAAGCAAACTCCTCACTTGAGTAATATGACCAATACCAACTAACTCCACATACCTATCATGATGAGATAATGAAGTCACAATACTATCTTTGTTCACCTTCAGCTGGCTGGACAAATCATGTGAAGTACTACCAGCCTCAACCTCATGTGATGAAGCATCTAACTGTGCCTGGTACTCTTTCTCAGCAAAGTCATGAATGCTCAATGTCTGCTCATCTCTACCAAGTATCTCACCATCCTGCACAACAACATCCTCATAATCATCATCTGAACCCACTACACTATATTCACTACCTGTTGTAACTATACCATCTTGAATACCTGTGGCATCACCCTTTGATGACCTATAAACAATTGTCTCAATTTGAGTATCAAGTTGACCGTTACTATCAATCAGTGTAATATCCTTTCCCACCACCTCCTATGGTAGAGTAGAATCTGAGACCTCTACCTAGCTATCAGCTAGTTTCTCAAACTCCTCATGCAAGTTCTTGGGAATTGTGTCATCTGTCTTATGAGAAAATATGCCAAATAGAAATCCAATCAACTTATCCACCTTAGCTGGGTCAGACAACATGTCATTCATTATACAATGGTGCTCAATCAACTGTTCAGACATGTCATGGCTTATTTTCATAAGTTTATCTCGAATGTCTAAATAACCATCCTTTCTACTGTTTTGACTCTGGTTATCAATTGTCCAAGATCGTGTCCTCTGAGACTCTGTACTATACCTATCCATTCTAGATAAATTAGAGTGTAACCCCAATAGGATATAACTTCTTCAAACAGCAAGAACTAACATGCAAATGATTAGAAGTAGCATGCAACCATAGATTTTGACATGCAACTGATTAGAAGCAACATGCAACCACCAAATTCACCAAGAACTAACATGAAAATGATTAGAAGTAGCATGCAACCATAAATTTTGACATGAAACTGATTAGAAGCAACATGCAATCATAAATTATGACATGCAAGATCTGGGTAGTTGTCAAAACTGACATGCAAGATCTGGGTAGTTGTCAAAACTGACATGCAAACTTCTACAACCACCAAATTCACTAAGAACTAACATGAAAATGATTAGAAGTAGCATGCAACCATAAATTTTGACATGTAGCTGATTAGAAGCAACATGTAACCATAAATTATGACATGCAAGATTTGGGTAGTTCTCAAAACTGAAATGCAAGATCTGGGTAGTTGTCAAAACTGACCTACAAACTTTTACAAACCCTCAGGTTGGCAAGATCATAGCTCTGATACCACTGAAATGTCCCTTTTCTAATTTTACATGATATTTCCAACCTATAATCAGATTTTCAAGATCAAACAACTAATATCACAAAGATCCACCAAATTTCTCAAGAAACCCCAAATCGAGTATGCCAGAAATTGTGCCAAAAGCTTCACAGCTTCACTTATTACTAATAAATCTGAAAGTGAAAATTTTTACAAAAATTTCAGTAGCACAACAGCCTAAAAAATGACATTTCTAGATCCATATGGCCTTTACACAACAGTTCTCAAATGTAGGACAAAAACTATGTGCATCGGGCTCCTAAAATTAACACAAAAATGTCCGGAAACACCACAAAAACACTAATAATCTATCTCAGAAGTTTAATCGCATCCCAATACATATATTCAACTCTATTTTAACACCTTAAAGTATGAAATACAGCAGCAACCCAAACTAATATGAAATACTCAACTGAAAACACCAAACTCATACAAAAAAACACACCCGAAAACTCACAAATCTGCATTGTTCAACATAAAGGAAAACTCTGTATGAGCATGCACATGGAATGGCTTCAAACTCCCATCCTTAGCCTTCCTGAAAACTTACAAACTCCCATTCTTGGGTCTCCCTGGAAACCTGCAAACTCCCATTCTTGGGTCTCCTTCTCCACAGGTTTGGCAGCCTCTAAAGAATAACAAAGAATGAGCAAAAATCAAGTTCTGGAATCAGCTCAAAATGCCTCCAAACCCCTTAAAAGAGGGAATAACCATAACTCACATCCAAGAGAGGTTAATGAAACATATTTTAATAATAATTTTCATTTATTAGTCCAACATTTTTTAAAGATTAACCCCCTTTTTTTGAAACTTCACTTTCTTGGGCCTGCCTGCCTTAGCAAAGATTATTATTTTTTAATTATTTGAAAAGGGTACATGACACTAGAGTCCTAAGGGACTTCTAGGATAACCTTACACTTGACTTGTTAGTATGCCTTGTTTGTACAAAAGGATATTGATGTTGCATAGAGATGGTAGGGGGTTTGGAGTCCATAGTGGCTATCAAGGTAACCTTAGAGTTGGCTCATGCACTAACACATACCCACTTGTATAGAAGATTTCCTATGTGTCTTGGTTCCCTTTGAGATAGGTCACTTTCAGGTATTTCCTTGACCTAGATGTTAGTTGTGATCTATGAATTTGATATCTGTATGGCAATTGAGTTTATCTCCTTACCATAGTGGGAGTGGGCCATTTAGGTTTCATAAGGTTAGGTGGTAGTGCATTTTCTTATACCATTGAGATCCAATAGCTAGATGTCATTGTTGGAGGTGCTTGTGCAGTTGTACCCTTCTTTTTGATCTTGTATTTCTATTGAATGGTTATTCTCTATTGTACTACATTTTTCTATCAGAGATCTTCTGAGATGTTGTATATTATTATTGATGTCTATTCTTTGAGCTTATCATAACCTGTGACTTGTATAATGGACAATTAAGCATTTCTAATTATTGCCAAGTGACATCTTATATAATTGTATATTGTTTAAATGGATTCATACTTATAGTTATTTCATGATTTAGGATTGTTATGTGTTAGATTTAATATTAATTAAACTTAAATGTGATTCAACATCATGGGACCCTTAGGAGATGTAATCTATTTATGATAGTTGTATGTATGTGAGTTATTACTTACGCTATTTTATCTCTTATTTTTATTGCTTCTATTGTATTATTTGTTGTTGTTTATTATCTTTAAATTTTTTTTTTTGACAAACTTAGTGAAACTTTAGGTTAATTTATTTTGGTTTCCCTGGCTAGGCATTACATCATAGAGGTATGATAAAAAAAGATGTTGAATGCAAGAAGTTGGGACATTTTGCAAATGAGTGTAGAAAGAAACAAGCTGATATGAGTAAGCAAAATCTAAATTTTTCTGAGAGTAGTTCTGAGACATTGCTCATTAATTGCAATTTATCCCAAGAGAATTCAAATGATTTCTAGTTTCTAGATAGTGGTTACAGCAATCATATGATAGGAAACAAAGAGTTTTTTGAAAGCTTGGATAGATTAACTAAATTAGAAGTGAAGTTTGGAGAGAAGGATATAGTGGAGGTAAGCAGAAAAGGTACAATTAGTGTCATAACAAAGCATGGCACAAAATATATTTCTAATGTATACTTTGTACCTACTTTGAAACATAATCTTATTATTGTGTGACAACTTAGTCAAAAAGGTTATAGAGTTATTTTTGAGAAAAATGTGTGCACTATATTTGATATGCCTCCTAGTAACTTGGTGATTGCAAGGGTAGAAATGACAAATAATGGGATGTTTCCACTTCTAATGAAGAGAAATATGATGATTGAAATTGCATTATGTTTCAAGGCAACAAGTCAAGATCAGCCATGGATATGACACTTGAGGTATGGTCATCTAAATCTTAAAGGATTATTTTTATTGCAAAGAAAGGAAATGGTAAGAGGCTTACCCCCAATTGAAGCATCATTAAGTCCATGTGAAAGTTGCATTTTGGCAGCCATTCGATTAATGCAATGAATGATAAAATAGAATATATTGAGAGAAATGATATATGGGGATTAGTTGATTTTCCTAATAACAAAGATTGCATAGGTGTTAAATGGGTTTATAAGACTAAATTTAAAGCTAATGGAGATGTAGAAAAATATAAGGCAAGGTTAGTTACGAAGGGATTTTCACAAGAATATGGGGTTTACTATAATGAGACACTTACACCTATACCAAGACTTGATACTATCAGAATAGTATTAGCTATTGTAACTCAAAAAAAAAAAGGATGGTTCACAAAATGTATGTCGAATCAACATTTTTGAATGGATATTTGGAAGAAGAAGTCTATGTGCATAAATCACCAGGATATAAAATAAGAGGATATGAAGACAAAGTTTATAAGTTGAAGAAGTTACTCTATAGATTGAAGAAAACTCCTAGATCTTGGTACAATAGAATAGATTCATATAAGATGAAGAATGGATTTAAGAGAAGCACCAATGAACCTACATTATATACCGAGATCAATGAATATGATCATATTTTGATTTCTTTTTTTATGTTGATGATTTGATCTTTATGGGTAATCTATCTATTGACATGTTTAAATCAACAATGAAAGAGGAATTTGAAATGATAGATCTAGGATTGATGAAATATTTTCTTGGCATTGAAGTTACTCAAAATGATAAAGGAATTTTCATTTGTCATTTAGTAAATATGAAAAGATGTTTTGAAAAGATTTAGATTGATAAATTGTAATCTAGTTTCTACATCTGTGGTGGTAGGCACCAAACTAAATAAAAAAAATACTAAGTAAGCTTTTGACTCAACTATATTCAAAAGATTGGTTGGTAGTTTGATGTATCACACAACAACTAGACTAGATATTATGTATGGAGTGAGTTTAATCTCTAGATTCATGGACTCACCTAAGAACTCATAGGGAAAATAATATTAAGATATATTGTACTTTAGATAATTTTAAATTAGTTGGATATATAAAGAGTGATTTTCTAAGGAATATTGAAGATAGAAGGAACACATCTAGATATGTATTTCATCTTGGGACAAGTGTTGTAGCCTAGGCATCAAAGAAGAAACTTGTAGTAATTCTTTCATCAACTAAAGTAGAGTATGTAGTGGGAACGACAACAACATGTTAAGCATTATGGATGTGAGGATTTTGAAAGACTTAATGCAAGCTCAAGATGGACCTACTAGAATATATTGTGATAATAAGTTTTCTATTACACTTTCAAAAAATTATGTGTTTCACAAGAGGACAAAGCACATCGACACAAGGTATCACTTCATTAGGGAGCTGGTTAGTAACAGAGAAATTAATCTACAATAGAGAAGCAACTTGTAGATATCTAAATACAAAGACTTTAGCATAAGAACAATTTGAAATTGTGAGGAAAGCATTGGGAATTATAAATAGTAGAAATTAGGGGGGAGTGTTAGATATAATAATTTCTACTTAGGATTAATCTTCTGTCATTAGACATGTTTCTAGATTATTAGGTTTAAGTATTTTGGTTGTGTAGGCTGTAGTATTTTTTAGAAGTATGTAGATATTTTGTCTTGTCAGCTAATGCCAGATTTCTCTAGAATATTGTACACTTGCCTATAAAAGAGGCTCTATGTATTCATTTGAAATTAAAATGAATGAAATACAATCAATTTTTACTATGCCACAACACATTGCATATTTTGTTTCTATTTTCTTGTGCCTCTACCCATCCATAATTCTTACCATAATTATAGTTCAACATCATTTTAAATTATTTGTAAAGTGAAAGAGGCAAACTTTAAATAAGTGATATAGCTACAATGATAGCAACAACTAGTTGGTGCATTAGCACACTAATTATAATAAACATAGAGAAGCTTAATAGTAGATAAATTCAATGGTAATTAACAAATATAATTGGCATAGTAATAATATGATTGTTCTCTAGTTTTTGGATTGTAGGATTGTACTATGTAAAATTTTGTTATTATTAGAAATAAAGTCTACACAATTTTGATGTTCGATCTTGGTGTTGGAAATATAGATGGAGTAACTAAGAGGGGTGTTGAATCAGTTACCACAAAAACAAATCCATAGATTCTTTAAATGTCTTAAAACTTAATTACTGCTGTCACTCAGTAGCCACACAAAAAAAAATGTTGGCCTTGCTAGAGGACTTTAGAAAAATTCAATAGAACTGTCCACTTTGTTAGAGGGTTTACAAAAATGGTTGTTAAACCAACTCTGTTAAGAGATTTAGTAATCAATGCGACAATGATGAAAAAGTAAAAATGAAGTGACCTGAATGAGATGCAACTAAACTTTTCTATTACAGATCTCTGCTCTACTTCACTAGATCCTTACTAATTGAATAGACCTTTGCTACTCCTCAAGGATATTTGATCCTTCTTCAAAATTTTCTCACACCTTCCTCTTCACAATTAATTCACTTGCATGCTCGCCCATTTATCCATACTATTGAGTTCACAACTTGACCTTTTATTTATACATTACAAATTGTCAAGTTGGCTCATTTACAATTTACAATTACGAATAATCATTATATTAGTCGGCTACAAACTTTACATGAAACAATTAAACTTTATTTCCCAAAACAATGAAATCCTTCATTGGTTGACCCTGCTTGGTAAACATTGCTCAGAAATGATTTCCATTGTTAACCAAGTGAAGCTCAATAGACACTGCAAATTATACAAAATCTTTTGGAGACTAAGTGAACTCGGTAAACACTAACTTTCCTTCATTGACCTTGTGAGCTCCGTAGAAACTAACTTCTGCCACATAATTCTTCAGCACCCGAGTGAGCTTAGTAGAAACTGTCTCCATAGTGTAACTTCTAGAAATGCTCAGTAGACTATAAATTGCTTTGTTGACCATCTGAGTTCAGTATACTCTGTTTGATAACTGATATGACATTTGTGTAACATCAAAGACATTACACAATTGAACAATTGTATCCAACAATCTCCCTCTTTGGCATTGATGGCAACACAACATGTCATAGTAGAATGAAACTTGAAAACAAGTCTTTTTTTGATAGAATATTTCTCCCTCTTATATTTTATTCTACAAACTTCTCAAATATAGTAATCTCCCTCTGTGAAGGAATTATATAGCTTCTTTTCAAATAGTAGACTCTCCACAAAAAAATTCAAATTTCAAAATGGTTATGATAGCATACTCTCCCTCTTTGACAACACATGCCAAAGACAACACAAACCAAATGAGTAGCGGTGTACCTTAAGTACTAATTCATATGCAACGTTCTCATGATTATTCTACATCAACTGAAAAATCTTCAACTTGGTACCTGTTGATGCATCACTAACACATTATTTTAGTGAGCCTTAGATAGGGGAGTGACCCCTAACTTACCTCTTAGATACAAGAATGCATCCTTAGGTAAAAGCTTGGTGAATATGTTAGTGATTTGTTCCTTTGTATGGACATATTCCAATCTAATCTCCTTATCTTGCACCAATTTTCTATCAAAGTGATATTTTATTGCAATGTGCTTAGTTTTTGAATGCATTACTGAATTTTTAGATATGTTGATTGCACTTGTATTTTCACAAAACATAACAACAAGTTATTTGATTTCCACCTTCATACCTTCCAATAATTTTTTGAACCAAACAATATTAGAATAGTTTATTGCTACTACTACATACTCTGCTTCTGCTATGGATTGGAATGTACAATTTTTCTTTTTACTTGTCCAAGAAACCAACCTCTTTCCAAAAAAGAAAGCTCCTCTACTTGTAGTGCCTGTCCCTAGTTTGCATTTTTTTATCGTTCCTGAACTCTTTTAGAGCTAGTTTTATGTTGTTGGTTAGCAGCATTCTTTTGAGATTATCAGATATTGTGCTATGAATTTAATTTATTATGTGATGAGATTACTTAGACTCTACATTTCATGTATGTATGATGAATATTTTTAGTGTTCGCAGTTATTGATGATGATTAGTTAGATGGTTTATTATCATATGTGTTTTTTTATGGATACTTACCCCATACTTGCATGTGTATGGTGTGCGTGTTTGTTTTGTGTGTTTGCTTTTGTATGGCATGTTTGATGTGGTTAAAGAAGGGAGTCGTAGTCACCTGATAGTCGGGATGTACACGATGCACCACTTTCTGTCATTACTTGTTTAGCTTAGTATATATATTGTGCTTGTACATGCATGGTTTTTATGCAGGTTGTAGGTATCGGGTATCGACTTTCCTGAATTGCCAGGATGAGCGTACCCTATTACATTATCTCAATGATAAGAGAGAGGAGATAAATTTTCAAATCCAAATCTCAACCAATTAAGCCATTTATCTTAATTGAAAAATTAGGACAAGTATCCAAGTTGAGTACCCTCCGAATGTGTCAGATGACGTAATTCGTGATTTAAAAACCCTTGTTTTGATTTTATATGTATTTTGGCTATGATGAGTTTTTCATATTTTTACTTTATGAGTCTTTGATGTATTTTCTATTAATTAAGCCTAATTAAAAAGATTTAATTAATAGTTTAATTTAATCAAAAATTAATATGGTATTTTAATATTTTTTTTATTTAATTAATTAGAAAATTAATTAAATAAAATAATTAAATTTGAAAATAAAAAGTTAAAAGTTTAAATTTGTAATGTGACAATATTTAATTTAATAATAATATATTTGGAGTTCATTTTTAAATAAAAGATTAAATAATATTATTATTAAAGCTATAAAATATTTTAGCAATTAAGTTTTGAAAAATGAAATTTAAAAGTGGAAAATATATTTAAAATTATTAAAAGATTCTAAATCTCATATGATAAAAATATAAATATATTAACATTGAAAAGTAGAATTATTAAAGTTTGTGCATGAGATTTAATAAATAAATTAATTAAATTGAAAAAAGTAAAGTAAATATTATATTAATTATTGTGCATTATATTAATATTTGCTCACATAGGAGTTGGCAAATTCTTGAGAGTTGTCATGTAGACAACACTGGAGTTTGCACTCTAAGAATGCACTAGTTGTCTACACTTAGGAGTTAGCATTTTTATTTGAGCACATGGTGTCTACATCCTTAAGACTCATCTAGAAGGTTGGAGAAGACTCATGCTTGGTTGTCATGCTTATCTTCTAGTTGTTTCTAGAGACACTCTAGATGCATCTTAGAGGCTTTTAAATAGAGGCTCTCCTAGTGTGTTTGGGACAAGCTTAAATGGAAGCTACAAGCTACAAGCTTAAATGAAAGCTGAATGGAAGCTACAAGGTACAAGCTTAAAATGGAAGCTTCAAAGCTTACATGCATTGGAGAAGTTCATATGCTCATATATTTTCTATATGCTTCTATGTTCCTTCTAGCTCTTCTAGTCACTTGGAGGATTTGGTTGGCTTGGATCTTGGAGGAATTGTGAATGATGGAGAAGGAAGGGATTTTTTATGGACTTCTGAGGCATGGCGGATTAGTATCAGTGTTCAGGTGCACTCGTGATATTCGCATTTTCTCTTAGCACTATTTCTCTTCCTGTCTTCATCATGTTTGTTATATGTGTCTGAGTACTCTTTGTGATTGAATCTACAATTAAATTGAAATCTAGATATGTATGGTTGCAAATAAAATAATAGAAAAACCTTAAATCCAAATAAGGAAGAAATTAGATCTAAATGGATTTGGGTTCGAATTAGAATTAAATTGAAATGGATTTGAAAATGGTTTCAAGATTTATCGCCAAATCCATTAGTGAAATTATTGGATAAATTTAGAGAACAATTACCTTTTAAGAGAAAATTTATAATTCATCACAAATTGTCATGTCGCTGCCCTTTGGATAGACCCAAACTCAGTCATTCATAACTTTTTATCAAGATCGAAATTATTCGATCACTTCAGTCAGAAGTGGCGCAACTTGGCCCTCTCCAACATATTTAAATTTCAGCTTGATCCAACGGTTCATTAGGGAGATATGGCCGTTGTACTGGGACTGTTTTACTCAAAGACAAATATTTTTTCATTTCCCATAACCAAGAGTTCTTTATGTTTAAACTTCACAAAAATAATATATCGAAGCATGGAATGAATTAAAGATATTATTGCAATCTTCCCTTATTAGAATCTTATTAATATGCATTAGTTTTATTTGGTTTATTATCTAATCTAATTAAATCAAATTTAATTAAGATTACTTAATAGTAGAAGAAGTATAATTAATTATTAGTCAATTTAAGTAAATGAATTTTTAAATGAAGAAAAATTAAAAGAAAAGAGATATTAATAAGTGGAATTAAATAATTGAATTATTAATGAGATTATTATTTAATGGATAAGATTATTAAGGAGTAATGGTATAAATAGTTTTAATGAGACTAATTAGTCGAGATAGAGGAAAGGAAATTCATTATACTATGATTAAATCGGAATCATCTCTTAAGAAAACATCAAATTATAATGATTCAAACATTTACCTTTAGTTGAGTTTAGAAATGTTGATTTCAAAACATTACGAGGATTATACTATTTAAACAAGATAACTATAGGGTTAAAGGAAGTCTTCTTGCTCGATAATAATCATTGAGTTATCAATTAAGTTATGCAATGGATTGATTAATTAAAAATTGATCAGCATTATTTTGATAGTTTAAAATAATCAATTACTACGAGTAATTGCACCTATCATTTAAATATAAAAATGGGTGGAATCATGAATCTCTTCTACCTAGAAAATACTTTAAATTTAAAAATAGTAGTTGACTTATAACTTATAAATTATAGTTAGTTATGAATCAACTGATATTCATTGGGTCGTTGATATGGTTATGTAATTATTAATTAAATCAATTAATTAGAGTTGATTAGGTTTAATTAATAATTAAGTTATATAATAAAGTTTTTAATTGATATGATTCTTTTACCAAAGTTGTAAAGTAACTACATCGAAGTTGATAAGTCTTATTCTAATGACTTGAATAATGACTTAGACATTTTAACGGTTATTAGTGACGATTTAATTATTATAATGATTATAATTCAGAGGCTTAAGTGTTAGAGATATTTAATTGAGTTTTAACTATTAGAATGTTAAAGAGTCATGGATTGTGCACCTATGTTAATTGATTGATTTAATTGATCATTTTATTAAAGTTATAATCTCTTATTTGAAGAATGATAATTGACTCTCTCATAATATAACAAATAATGATCTTAGAAAAGTTGAAAGGTTAATCAATTAGAATATGGATCATGGTTAAATATAGAGGACAATTTAGTTAAAGGTCAATAATGATCAGTTTAGTGAATATTTATCCTTAAGTTATTTTTAGAATGTAATTCTTAATAATGGAAGGATAAAGCTATCAGAGAACAAATGGGCTGACTTGTAAGTCAAATGATGAAACTTTAGATACTTGAAGCATACTTGAAACGAAAACTAAAACCCTACACAGTATTCAACTATGTGAATTTAGTAAACTAAAATATGTGTTTGCATCGTGTATTCTATATGCTTCTTGTTTTGGGTTTTGGGTTGATTAGTGTTGACCAGTCCTAAGTTGTTACCAGAGGCTCAGGGGTTATCAGATGTGACGGCATGTTGATTTTATTTGATCTCGATCTTTATAGCCCAACCATAGCTATGTGATCGTATGCTCTATGAAATGTTTGTAATTACCGATTGTTTTAGTTGAGATTCTTATGTATGCGACTCTTGAGCTAATCATTTTTGAGTCATCGATCGGTTATCCTTGGATTATTTTTTAGTCGGCATGATGGGACTATAATGTGGATTTATTTTGATGATGTCATGTTGTGACATGTTTGACTCAACCATTTTGGAGTCTTCGATCAGTATGATTTTGAGATATTCTTGGTTGCTTGTTGAGAACCAATAGATATTGTGATTTATTTTGAGATATATTTTGGTTACTGAGAACCAATGGATACTTATGATTATCAGTGATGCCTTCAGTTGCCAATAGAGAACTGTTGTGGTTATGATTTTCTATGGATGCTTTTTCAGATGCTCATGGAGATTTGATGATTCTTATCTTGGAAATTTGATGTTTCTTATTATGGATATTTGATGCTTTGATGCATATTTGATGATTTTATTATGGATTATCTTTTGTAATTTTGAGATTTATGATTCCATGAGCTTAAGGTAGGTAATCTACTTGTAGTGTCGAAAAGTGGCTTGCAATGGGGGTCGGGGCCCTAAGTGGCTGCCAGGGTAACTCATTATAAGTTTGGTTAATAAGTGATAACATTTACACACTAAATAGGGATTAAATAAATCTAAAAAGATAATTGTTTTGGTTCTCGCCCATGCCTTGAGTGCTTGTACAGGCTAGGATGGGAGTAGTGAGAATGCATGGTTATGACCTTGCATTCCGTAGTATGGCTCGTCAGTATGAGAGGATACTAGTGGCTGCATGAGATCAGTATAGACTCATGGAGTTTAGCTAATTGCCAAGATAACTTGTACGTGATAAATGCAATGACACTTTTTCGCTTGCATAGTAGGTTTCCTACATGTTATTGTTGTGCCTCTAGGAATTAGATGTTGATTTTGTGTGATGGAACCCTTGAGCAGTATACTTTTCGGATTCTTGGACTTATAGAGATTTATACTTTGTGGTTTTGATAGCCTGTTTGGAATTTGAGATTATCTCCTTAGCGCGGTGCGAGTGGACGATTTAGGTTCCACACAGTCGGGTGGTAGTGTATTTCTACTCTTATCATTTGAGATCCGTCCGAGACACCGTGGCTGGAGTATTCTTGGTTGGTATTTATCTTCATTATGTTCATGGATCATTATGATAGATGATATACCTTATGATGGAAGTGTTTATTGGTATGTTTCTTATATTAATGATTTGCATATGTTAGATGATGTTATCTTATGCTTTACTTTGCATGTTAGTAGGATATTTTTAGGAGTGACATTCCTACTATTATAATACCAATGATTTTTTCGGTGCTTTGGAATGTTACGCATGGAGGGATGGCTAGGATCCATGATGGTGTAATGAGGCTATTAACGGTTGGGAGGAACCGTGCACTTAGTTTATTATGTTTGTGATATATAGTTATATTTTATAATGGATGTTTATATCTTTATGATGATGATGTATCATGTATGATTTATGGTTTCATTATGTTATTTCATCAGGGATTAATATTGGATGATGATGTACTTTATTTACATGGATGTTTATTTTTTTAAGTCTTTCATACCTTGTATCATGTACAATGGATGATTGAGCGAAACTAAAATGTAGTTACAAAAAGGACACTTAAATATGGTTTAAGAATGTTGGATGTATCATTGTTATTACATAAGGATGTGATGTTAGATGAATCGTTGATTTAGATATAATTCAATGTCAAGGGATCTTTAAAGAATGTAATCTATTAAGTATGTTATGTTTACTTTTAGTTGGATGTTACTATTGCTTCCGCTAATGTTGTGAATGGTTTATCTTTCATGATTAAAAAAAAATTATTTGACAAAATTAGTAAGAATTTAGGTTAATTCTTTTGGATCCCTTGACGGGGCATTACATTTGGTATCAGAGCCCGAGTTTTAACATTGGAAGCTCTAAGTATATTGGAATGCCACTAGTTGTTAACTAGTTGAACAAAATGAAAACTTTGAACTATCATGTTTATCTCTTTCAAACTGAAAATTCTACTCAAAACTTAAACGAAGGAAAAACTGAAAATTGAAACTCATTCTAGTTGCAAAACATGTATGTTTTATCTATGTTGTAAGGTAGTATACCTTTGTTACCTTTGCAAGCATTAAGTTGCTCTTGTTTAGAATATATTAGGGGATCTATTTCAGTAGTTGTTAAAAGAGTGAATGTTGGATCGATATGATTTTCAATTTACCATTAAACCAGAATCATATTTTTCTAAGCGTGTTGTAATATCCTCAATGGAATCCTATTTTTCTACAGAGGGAAAAGGGTTCAATAGAACCCACAAAGTGAGTAACTTAGTTTCTCATTCATGTAGGCTTCTAGGAGTAAGCCTAATCCCAAGGGGGGTGGATGTAGTTTATGCCCCTAGTTCGCATTTTGTTATCATTGCTGAACTCTTTTAGAGCTAGTTTTATGTTGTTGGTTAGTAGCATTCTTTTAAGATTATCAGATATTGTGCTATGAATTCAATTTATTATGTGATGAGATTAATTAGATTCTAAATTTCATGTATGTATGATGATTATTTTTAGTGTTCGCAGTTATTGATGATGATTAGTTAGATGGTTTATTATCATATGTGTTTTCTTATGGATACTTACCCCATACTTGCATGTGTATGGTGTGCATGTTTGTTTTGTGTGTTTTCTTTTGTATGGCGTCTTTGATGTGCTTAAGGAAGGGAGTCGTAGTCACCTGCTAGTCGAGATCTACACGATGCACCACTTCCTGTCATTGCTTGTTTAGCTTAGTATATATATTGTGCTTGTACATGCATGGTTTTTATGCAGGTTGCAGGTATCGGGTATCGACTTCCCTGAATTGCCAAGATGAGCGTACCCTATTACATTATCTCAATGATAAGAGAGGGGAGATAAATTCTCAAGTCTAAATCCCAACCCTTTAAGCCATTTGTCTTAATTGAAAAATTAGGACAAGTATCCGAGTTGAGTACCCTCTGAATGCATTAGATGACGTAATTCATGATTTAAAAACCCTTGGTTTGATTTTGTATGTATTTTGGCTATGATGAGTTTTTTCATATTTTTACCTTATGAGTCTTTGATGTATTTTCTATTAATTAAGCCTAATTAAAAAGATTTAATTAATGATTTAATTTAATGAAAAGTTAATATGATATTTTAATATTTATTTTATTTAATTAATTGAAAAATTAATTAAATAAAATAATTAAATTTAAAAATAAAAAGTTAAAAGTTTAAATTTGTAATGTGACAATATTTATTTTAATAATAATATATTTGGAGTTCATTTTTAAATAAATGACTAAATAATATTATTATTAAAGCTAATAAATATTTTAGCAATTAAGTTTTGGGAAATGAAATTTAAAAGTGAAAAATATATTTAAAATTATTAAAAGATTCTAAATCTCATATGATTAAAATATAAATATATTAAGATTGAAAAGTTTAATTATTAAAGTTTGTGCATGAGATTTAATAAATAAGTAAATTAAATTGAAAAAAGTAAAGTAAATATTATATTAATTATTGTGCATTATATTAATATTTGCTCACATAGGAGTTGGCAAATTCTTGAGAGTTTTCATGTAGACAACACTGGAGTTTGCACTCTAAGAATGCACTAGTTGTCTACACTTAGGAGTTAGCATTTTTATTTGAGCACATGGCGTCTACAACCTTAAGACTCATCTAGAAGGTTGGAGAAGACTCATGCTTAGTTGTCATGCTTATCTTCTAGTTGTTTCTAGAGATCTTGGAGGCTTTTAAATAGAGGCTCTCCTAGTGTGTTTGGGACAAGCTTAAATAGAAGCTACAAGTTACAAGCTTAAATGAAAGCTGAATGGAAGCTACAAGGTACAAGCTTAAAATGGAAGCTTCAAAGCTTACATGCATTGGAGAAGTTCATATGCTCATATATTTTCTACATGCTTCTATGTTCCTTCTAGCTCTTCTAGTCACTTGGAGGATTTGGTTGGCTTAGATCCTAGAGGAATTGCGAATGATGGAGAAGGAAGGGATTTTCTATGTACTTCTGAGGCATGGCGGATTAACATTAGTGTCTAGGTGCACTCATGATATTCACATATTCTCTTTGCACTATTTCTCTTCCTGTCTTGATCATGTTTGTTATATGTGTTTGAATACTCTTTGTGATTGAATCTACAATTAAATTGAAATATAGATATGTATGGTTGCAAAGAAAATAATAGAAAAACTTTAAATCCAATTAAGGAAGAAATTAGATCTAAACGGGTTTGGGTTCGAATTAGAATCAAATTGAAATAGATTTTAAAATGATTTCAAGATTTATGGCCAAATCCATTATTGAAATTATTGGATAAATTTAGCGAACAATTACCTTTTAAGAAAAAAAATTTAATTCATCACAAATTGTCATGTCGCCGCCCCTTGGATAGACCCGAACTTTTTCATTCATAACTTTTTATCGAGATCGAATTTATTCGATCGCTCCAGTCAGAAGTGGCGCAGCTTGGCCCTTTCCAACATATTTAAATTTTATCCCGATCTAACGATTCATTAGGGAGATATGACCATCGTACTGGGACTGTTTTATTCAAGGACAGATATTTTTCCATGTCCCATAACTAAGAGTTCTTTATGTTTAAACTTCACAAAAATAATATATCAAAGCATGGAATGAATTAAAGATATTATTGCAATCTTCCCTTATTAGAATCTTATTAATGTGCATTAGTTTTATATGGTTTATTATCTAATCTAATTAAATCAAATTTAATTAAGATTAGTTAATAGTAGAAATAGTATAATTAATTATTAGTCAATTTAAGTAAATGAATTTTTAAATGAAGAAAAATTAAAAGAAAAGAGATATTAATAAGTGGAATTAGATAATTGAATTATTAATGAAATCATTATTTAATGGATAAGATTATTAATGAGTGATGGTATAAATAGATTTAATGAAACTAATTAGTCGAGATAGAGGAAAGGAAATTTATTATACTACGATTAAATCGAAATCATCTCTTGAGAGAACATTAAATTATAATGATTCAAACATTTAACCTTAGTTGAGTTTAGAAAGGTTGATTTCAAAACATTACGAGGATTATACTATTTAAACAAGATAACTATAGGGTTAAAGGAAGTCTTCTTGCTCGATAATAATCATTGAGTTATCAATTAAGTTATGCAATGGATTGATTAATTAAAAATTGATAAGCATTATTTTGATAGTTTAAAATAATCAATTACTACGAGTAATTGCACCTATCATTTAAATATAAAAATGGGTGGAATCATGAATCTCTTCTACCTAGAAAATACTTTAAATTTAAAAATAGTAGTTGACTTATAACTTACAAATTACAGTTAGTTGTGAATCAATTGATATTCATTGGATTGTTGATATGGTTATGTAATTATTAATTAAATCAATTAATTAGAGTTAATTAGGTTTAATTAATAATTAAGTTATATAATAAAGTTTTTAATTGATATGATTCTTTTACCAAAGTTGTAAAGTAACTACATCGAAGTTGATAAGTCTTATTCTAATGACTTGAATAATGACTTAGATATTTTAACAGTTATTAGTGACGATTTAATTATTATAATGATTATAATTCAGAGGCTTAAGTGTTAGAGATATTTAATTGAGTTTTAACTATTAGAATGTTAAAGAGTCATGGATTGTGCACCTATGTTAATTGATTGATTTAATTGATCATTTTATTAAAGTTATAATCTCTTATACGAAGAATGATAATTGACTCTCTCATAATATAACAAATAATGATCTTAGAAAAGTTGAAAGGTTAATCAATTAGAATATGGATCATGGTTAAATATAGAGGACAATTTAGTTAAAGGTCAATAATGATCAGTTTAGTGAATATTTATCCTTAAGTTATTTTTAGAATGTAATTCTTAATAATGGAAGGATAAAGCTATCAGAGAACAAATGGGTTGACTTGTAGGTCAAATGATGAAATTTTAGACACTTGAAGTATACTTTAAACGAAAATTAAAACCCTACACAGTATTCAACTATGTGAATTTAGTAAACTAAAACATGTGTTTGCATCGTGTATTCTATATGCTTCTTGTTTTGAGTTTTGGGTTGATTAGTGTTGACCAGTCTTAAGTCGTTACCAGAGGCTCAGGGGTTATGAGATGTGATGGCATGTTGATTTTATTTGATCTCGATCTTTATAGCCCAACCATGGTTATGTGATTGTATGCTCTATGAAATGTTTGTAATTACTGATTGTTTTAGTTGAGATTCTTATGTATGCGAATCTTGAGCTAATCATTTTTGAGTCATCGATCGGTTATCCTTGGATTATTTTCTAGTCGCCATGATGGGACTGTAATGTGGATTTATTTTGATGATGTCATGTTGTGACATGTTTGACTCAACCATTTTGGAGTCTTCGATCAGTATGATTTTGAGATATTCTTGGTTGCTTGTTGAGAACCAATAGATATTGTGATTTATTTTGAGATATATTTTGGTTACTGAGAACCAATGGATACTTATGATTATCAGTGATGCCTTTAGTTGCCAATAGAGAACTGTTGTGGTTATGATTTTCTATGGATGCTTTTTCAAATGCTCATGGAGATTTGATGATTCTTATCTTGGAAATTTGATGATTCTTATTATGGATATTTGATGCTTTAATGCATATTTGATGATTTTATTATGGATTATCTTTTGTAATTTTGAGATTTATGATTCCATGAGCTTAAGGTAGGTAATCTACTTGTAGTGTCGAAAATAGGCTTGCAATGGGGGTCGGTGTAGGGCCCATTTGTCGTTGCACCAAAAGCCATGACTGTTAGTGAACATGGAACACCACATAATTAACCACTTGTGGGCAATGGAGCGTGTCGCATCACCCAGCAATCTCCCCCTCGACACGCATACCAGGTGCTTACACAGGTCGGGAAGGCACCGGGGAGATTTGAACCCATGACCAGGCCAAAACCAGGCTCTGATACCAATTGTAGGGCCCATTTGCCGTTGCACCAAAAGCCATGACTGTTAGTGAACATGGAACACCACATAATTAACCACGTGTGGACAGGGGAGCGTGTCGCATCACCCAGCAGTCAGGGCCCTAAGTGGCTGCCAGGGTAACTCATTATAAGTTTGGTTAATAAGTGATAATATTTACACACTAAATAGAGATTAAATGAACTTAAAAAGATAATTGTTTTGGTTCTCGCCCATGCCTTGAGTGCTTGTACAGGCTAGGATGAGAGTAGTGAGAATGCATAGTTGCGACCTTGCATTCCGTAGTATGGCTCGTCAGTATGAGAGGATACTAGTGGCCGCATGAGATCAGTATGGACTCATGGAGTTTAGCTAATTGCCAGGATAACTTGTACGTGATAAATGTGATGACACTTTTCCGCTTGCATAGTAGGTTTCCTACATGTCATTGTTGTGTCTCTAGGAATTAGATGTTGATTTTGTGTGATGGAACCCTTGAGTAGTATACTTTTAGGATTCTTGGACTTATAGAGATTTATACTTTGTGATTTTGATAGCCTGTTTGGGATTTGAGATTATCTCCTTAGCGCGGTGGGAGTGGACCATTTAGATTCCACACAGTCGGGTGGTAGTGTGTTTCTACTCTTATCATTTGAGATCCGTCCGAGACACCGTGGTTGGAGTATTCTTGGTTGGTATTTATCTTCATTATGTTCTTGGATCATTATGATAGATGATATACCTTATGATGGAAGTGTTTATTGGTATGTTTCTTATATTAATGATTTGCATATGTTAGATGATGTTATCTTATGCTTTACTTTGCATGTTAGTAGGATATTTTTAGGAGTGACATTTCTACTATTATAATACCAATGATCTCTTCGGTGCTTTGGAATGTTACGCATGGAGGGATGGCTAGGATCCATGATGGTGTAATGATGCTATTAACGGTTGGGAGGAACCGTGCACTTAGTTTATTATGTTTGTGATATATAGTTATATTTTATAATGGATGTTTATATCTTTATGATGATGATGTCTCATGTATGATTTATGGTTTCATTATGTTATTTCATCAAGGATTAATATTGGATGATGATGTACTTTATTTACATAGATTTTTATTCTTTTAAGCCTTTCATACCTTGTATCATGTACAATGGATGATTGAGCTAAACTAAAATGTAGTTACAAAAAGGACACTTGAATATGGTTTAAGAATGTTGGATGTATCATTGTTATTACATAAGGATGTGATGTTAAATGAATGGTTGATTTAGATGTAATTCAATGTTAAGGGATCTTTAAAGAATGTAATCTATTAATTATGTTATGTTTACTTTTAGTTGGATGTTACTATTGCTTCCGCTAATGTTGTGAATGGTTTATCTTTCATGATTAAAAAAAAATTATTTGACAAACTTAGTAAGAATTTAAGTTAATTCTTTTGGATCCCTTGGCGGGGCATTACATTTGGTATCAGAGCCCGAGTTTTAACATTGGAAGCTCTAAGTATATTGGAATGCCACTAGTTGTTAACTAGTTGAACAAAATGAAAACTTTGAACTATCATGTTTATCTCTTTCAAACTGAAAATTCTACTCAAAACTTAAACGAAGGAAAAACTGAAAATTGAAACTCATTCTAGTTGCAAAACATGTATGTTTTATCTATGTTGTAAGGTAGTATACCTTTGTTACCTTTGCAAGCATTAAGTTGCTCTTGTTTAGAATATATTAGGGGATCTATTTCAGTAGTTGTTAAAAGAGTGAATGTTGGATCGATATGATTTTCAATTTACCATTAAACCAGAATCATATTTTTCTAAGGGTGTTGTAATATCCTCAATGGAATCCTATTTTTCTACAGAGGGAAAAGGGTTCAATAGAACCCACAAAGTGAGTAACTTAGTTTCTCATTCATGTAGGCTTCCGGGAGTAAGCCTAATCCCAGGGGGGGTGGATGTAGTTTATGCCCCTAGTTCGCATTTTGTTATCATTGTTGAACTCTTTTAGAGCTAGTTTTATATTGTTGGTTAGCAGCATTCTTTTAAGATTATCAGATATTGAGCTATGAATTCAATTTATTATGTGATGAGATTAATTAGATTCTAAATTTCATGTATGTATGATGATTATTTTTTGTGTTCGCAGTTATTGATGATGATTAGTTAGATGGTTTATTATCATATGTGTTTTCTTATGGATACTTACCCGATACTTGCATGTGTATGGTGTGCATGTTTGTTTTGTGTGTTTGCTTTTGTATGGCGTCTTTGATGTGGTTAAGGAAGGGAGTCGTAGTCACCTGCTAGTCAAGATCTACACGATGCACCACTTCCTGTCATTGCTTGTTTAGCTTAGTATATATATTGTGCTTGTACATGCATAATTTTTATGCAGGTTGCAGGTATCGGGTATCGACTTCCCTGAATTGCCAAGATGAGCGTACCCTATTACATTATCTCAATGATAAGAGAGGGGAGATAAATTCTCAAGTCTAAATCCCAACCCTTTAAGCCATTTGTCTTAATTGAAAAATTAGGACAAGTATCCGAGTTGAGTACCCTCTGAATGCATTAGATGACGTAATTCATGATTTAAAAACTCTTGGTTTGATTTTGTATGTATTTTGGCTATGATGAGTTTTTCATATTTTTACCTTATGAGTCTTTGATGTATTTTCTATTAATTAAGCCTAATTAAAAAGATTGAATTAATGGTATAATTTAATGAAAAGTTAATATGGTATTTTAATATTTATTTTATTTAATTAATTGAAAAATTATTTAAATAAAATAATTAAATTTAAAAATAAAAAGTTAAAAGTTTAAATTTGTAATGTGACAATATTTATTTTAATAATAATATATTTTGGAGTTCATTTTTAAATAAATGACTAAATAATAATATTATTAAAGCTAATAAATATTTTAGCAATTAAGTTTTGGGAAATGAAATTTAAAAGTGAAAAATATATTTAAAATTATTAAAAGATTCTAAATCTCATATGATTAAAATATAAATATATTAAGATTGAAAAGTAGAATTATTAAAATTTGTGCATGAGATTTAATAAATAAGTAAATTAAATTGAAAAAAGTAAAGTAAATATTATATTAATTATTGTGCATTATATTAATATTTGCTCACATAGGAGTTGGCAAATTCTTGAAAGTTGTCATGTAGACAACACTGGAGTTTGCACTCTAAGAATGCACTAGTTGTCTACACTTAGGAGTTAGAATTTTTATTTGAGCACATGGTGTTTACAACCTTAAGACTCATCTAGAAGGTTGGAGAAGACTCATGCTTGGTTGTCATGCTTATCTTCTAGTTGTTTCTAGAGATCTTGGAGGCTTTTAAATAGAGGCTCTCCTAGTGTGTTTGGGACAATCTTAAATGGAAGCTACAAGTTACAAGCTTAAATGAAATCTGAATGGAAGCTAAAAGGTATAAGCTTAAAATGGAAGCTTCAAATCTTACATGCATTGGAGAAGTTCATATGCTCATATATTTTCTACATGCTTCTATGTTCCTTCTAGCTCTTCTAGTCACTTGGAAGATTTGGTTGTCTTAGATCTTGGAGGAATTGCGAATGATGGAGAAGGAAGGGATTTTCTATGTACTTCTGAGGCAGGGCAGATTAACATTAGTGTCTAGGTGCACTCGTGATATTCACATATTCTCTTTGCACTATTTCTCTTCCTGTCTTGATCATGTTTGTTATATGTGTTTGAATACTCTTTGTGATTGAATCTACAATTAAATTGAAATCTAGATATGTATGGTTGCAAAGAAAACAATAGAAAAACCTTAAATCCAATTAAGGAAGAAATTAGATCTAAACGGGTTTGGGTTCGAATTAGAATCAAATTGAAATAGATTTTGAAATGATTTCAAGATTTATGGCCAAATCCATTATTGAAATTATTGGATAAATTTAGCGAACAATTACCTTTTAAGAAAAAAAATTTAATTCATCACAAATTGTCATGTCGCTGCCCCTTGGATAGACCCGAACTTTGTCATTCATAACTTTTTATCGAGATCGAATTTATTCGATCGCTTCGGTCAGAAGAGGCGCAGCTTGGCGCAGCTTGGCCCTCTCCAACATATTTAAATTTCATCCCGATCTAACAATTCATTAGGGAGATATGACCGTCGTACTGGGACTGTTTTATTCAAAGACAGATATTTTTCCATGTCCCATAACTAAGAGTTCTTTATGTTTAAACTTCACAAAAATAATATATCAAAGCATGGAATGAATTAAAGATATTATTGCAATCTTCCCTTATTAGAATCTTATTAATGTGCATTAGTTTTATATGATTTATTATCTAATCTAATTAAATCAAATTTAATTAAGATTAGTTAATAGTAGAAATAGTATAATTAACTATTAGTCAATTTAAGTAAATGAATTTTTAAATGAAGAAAAATTAAAAGAAAAGAGATATTAATAAGTGGAATTAAATAATTGAATTATTAATGAAATCATTATTTAATGGATAAGATTATTAATGAGTGATGGTATAAATAGTTTTAATGAAACTAATTAGTCGAGATAGAGGAAAGGAAATTCATTATACTACGATTAAAATGAAATCATCTCTTGAGAGAACATTAAATTATAATGATTCAAACATTTAACCTTAGTTGAGTTTAGAAAGGTTGATTTCAAAACATTACGAGGATTATACTATTTAAACAAGATAACTATAGGGTTAAAGGAAGTCTTCTTGCTTGATAATAATCATTGAGTTATCAATTAAGTTATGCAATGGATTGATTAATTGAAAATTGATAAGCATTAATTTGATAGTTTAAAATAATCAATTACTACGAGTAATTGCACCTATCATTTAAATATAAAAATGGGTGGAATCTTGAATCTTTTCTACCTAGAAAATACTTTAAATTTAAAAATAGTAGTTGACTTATAACTTACAAATTATAGTTAGTTATGAATCAACTGATATTCATTAGGTCGTTGATATGGTTATGTAATTATTAATTAAATCAATTAATTAGAGTTAATTAGGTTTAATTAATAATTAAGTTATATAATAAATTTTTTAATTAATATGATTCTTTTACCAAAGTTGTAAATTAACTACATCGAAGTTGATAAGTCTTATTCTAATGACTTAGATATTTTAATGGTTATTAGTGATGATTTAATTATTATAATGATTATAATTAAGAGAATTAAGTGTTAGAGATATTTAATTGAGTTTAAACTATTAGAATGTTAAAGAGTCATGGATTGTGCACCTATGTTAATTGATTGATTTAATTGATTATTTTATTAAAGTTATAATCTCTTATTCGAAGAATGATAATTGACTCTCTTATAATATAACAAATAATGATCCTAGAAAAGTTGAAAGGTTAATCAATTAGAATATGGATCATGGTTAAATATAGATGACAATTTAGTTAAAGGTCAATAATGATCAGTTTAGTGAATATTTATCCTTAAGTTATTTTTAGAATGTAATTCTTAATAATGGAAGGATAATGCTATCGGGGAACAAATGGGTTGACTTGTAAGTCAAATGATGAAACTTTAGACACTTGAAGTATACTTGAAATGAAAACTAAAACCCTACACATTATTCAACTATGTGAATTTAGTAAACCAAAAAATGTGTTTGCATCGTGTATTCTATATGATTCTTTTTTTGAGTTTTGGGTTGACTAGTGTTGACCAGTCCTAGGTTGTTACCAGAGGCTCGAGGGTTATGAGATGTGATGGCATGTTGATTTTATTTGATCTGGATCTTTATAAGCCCGACCATGGTTATGTGATCGTATGCTCTATGAATTGTTTGTAATTACTGATTGTTTTAGTTGAGATTCTTATGTATGAGACTCTTGAGCTAATCATTTTTGAGTCATCGATCAGTTATCCTTGGATTATTTTCTAGTTGCCATGATGAGACTGTAATGTGAATTTATTTTGATGATGTCATGTTGTGACATGTTTGACTCAACTATTTTGGAGTCTTCGATCAGTATGATTTTGAGATATTCTTGGTTGCTTGTTGAGAACCAATGGATATTGTGATTTATTTTGAGATATATTTTAGTTACTGAGAACCAATGGATACTTATGATTATCAGTGATGCCTTCAGCTGCCAATAGAGAACTATTGTGGTCATGATTTTCTATTGATGTTTTTTCAGATGCTCATGGAGATTTGATGATTCTTATCTTGAAAATTTGATGATTCTTATTATGGATATTTGATGCTTTAATGCATATTTGATGATTTTATTATGGATTATCTTTTGTGATTTTGAGATTTATGATTCCATGAGCCTTAGGGTAGGTAATCTACTTGTAGTGTTGGGAAGTGTCTTGCAATGGGGTCCGGAGCCCTAAGTGGCTGCCAGGGTAACTCATTGTAAGTTTGGTTAATAAGTGATAACATTTACACACTAAATGGGGATTAAATAAACCTAAAAAGATAATTAGTTTTATTCTCACCCATGCCTTGAGTGCTTGTACATGGTAGGATGGGAGTAGTGAGAACGCATGATTGCGACCTTGCATTCCGTAGTATGCCTCGTTAGTATGAGAGGATACTAGTGGCCACATGAGATCAGTATGGAACCATAGAGTTTAGCTAACTGCTAGGGTAACTTGTACATGATAAATGCGATGACACTTTTTCGCTTGCATAGTAGGTTTCCTACATGTCATTGTTGTGCCTCTAGGAATTAGATGTTAGTTTTGTGTGATGGAACCCTTGAGTAGT
Source organism: Cupressus sempervirens (assembly GCA_028749045.1). Lineage (NCBI taxonomy): Eukaryota > Viridiplantae > Streptophyta > Pinopsida > Cupressales > Cupressaceae > Cupressus > Cupressus sempervirens. The sequence goes on from CM053788.1 coordinate 523,856,166, forward strand.
ATACTTTTAGGATTCCTGAACTTATAAAGATTTATACTTTGTGGTTTTGATAGCCTATTTGGGACTTGAGATTATCTCCTCAGCACGATGGGAGTGGACCACTTAGGTTCCACGCGGTTGGGTGGTAGTGTATTTCCACTCTTATCATTTGAGATCCGTCTGAGATACCGTGGCTAGAGTATTCTTGATTGGTATTTATCTTCATTATGTTCTTGGATCATTATGATAGATGATATACCTTATGATGGATGTGTTTATTGGTATGTTTCTTATATTAATGATTTGCATATGTTAGATGATGTTATCTTATGTTTTACTTTGCATGTTAGTAGGATGTTTTTAGGAGTGACATTCCTACTATGATAATACTGATGATCTCTTCGGTGCTTTGGAATGTTACACACGGAGGGATGGCTAGGATCCACGATGGTCTAATGATGCTATTAATGGTTGGGAGGAATTGTGCACTTAGTTTATTATGTTTGCGATATATGGTTATATTTTATAATGGATGTTTATATCTTTATGATGATGATCTATCATGTATGGTTTATGGTTTCATTATGTTATTTCATCAAGGATTAATATTGGGTGATGATGTACTTTATTTACATGGATGTTTATTCTTTTAAGCCTTTCATACCTTGTATCATGTATAGTGGATGATTGAGCTAAACTAAAATGTAGTTACAAAAAAGACACTTGAATATGATTTAAGAATGTTGGATGTATCATTGTTATTACATAAGGATGTGATGTTAGATGAATGGTTGATTTAGATGTAATTCAACGTTAAGGGATCTTTAAAGAATGTAATCTGTTAAGTATGTTATGTTTACTTTTAGTTGGATGTTACAATTGCTTCCGTGAATGTTGTGAATGGTTTATCTTTCATAATTAAAAAAAAAATAATTGTTTGACAAAGTTAGTAAGAATTTAGGTTAATTCTTTTGGATCCCTTGGTGGGGCATTACACTACTTGTACTCTTTCTATCATCAATGTTTCCTGCCCAATCTGCATCAATAAACACTTTCAAATCCAATTTTTTTTCAAATTTGTACCATAATCCATAATCTTCAATGCCTTTCAAGTATGTCATGGTCCTTTTGATTTCCATCATGTGATTTTCTCTTGGTTTTGCTGAAAATCTTTCTACAGTACCAACTGCAAGAGCAATATTTGGCCTTGTATGAACTACATACTACAACTTTCCAATCATTGATCTATATAATGTCTAATCTACCTCTTTTAATTCATCATCCTTGGTAAGCTTTAGACTAGTGCACATAGGAGTCTCAACTAGTTTTCAATCCTCCATACCAAACTTTTTCAGTATCTCCTTGATGTATTTTGACTAAGTAATGTAGATGTCATTCTTATTATACTAAAGTTGAAGACCAACAAAGAATTTGATCTCACCAAACATAGACATCTCAAATTCCTTGTTCATTTTCTCTAAAAACTCTTTCCAAAGATCATCATTTCCTATGAACAAAGTGTCATCCACAATTATTTTTGCCAAAACAATCTTGTTATCTCGTCCTTCTTTGATATACAAGCTACTATTATCATTTGTTCTTTAAAAACCAATTTGAATGAGATAGTTATGCAATCTTTCATAGCATGCTCTAGGAGCTTGTTTCAGACCATACAATACTTTGTGTAATTTGTAGACCATGTTCTTCTTGTCTGGGTCAACAAAACCTTTAGGCTATTCAATGTAAACTTCTTCATCCAAAATACCATTGAGAAATGCAGATTTGACATCCATCTGATAAACTTTAAATCCTTTGTATGCAACACATGTAAGTAAGGTCCTAACACCTTCTAATCTTGCAATAGGAGAAAAAGTCTCTCCATAGTCTGTTCCTTCTTCTTGAGAATATCCTTTACATACCAGTCTAGTTTTTTTCCTTGACATCTTACCATCTTCATTCAATTTATTTCTAAATACCCACTTCGTTCCAACTACATTTTTATCTTTTTGCCTAGGTACAAGAGTCTATTTTTTTTCTTCTCTATTTTCTCTATCTCTTCATTCATAGTCTCAATTCAACTTTTATTTTCTAATGCATCTTTGACACTTCTAGGTTCAAAGTCAGCAAGTAAACAAGTACCTTTTAGCTTACATCTTGTCATAGTACCTTCAAATTTGTCTTCAATAATCTGATCTGGTGCATGATGTCTCCTAACATACTTGGCTAATATAGGTTCCTTGCCTTTTGAATGAATTGGATTGTCATCCTCTTGAACTTCATCCTCAGGTTCTGGCTATTCTGTCTGATTTGACTATTGCTCTGGTCCTTCAGACTCATTAGACATTGGCTCGATAGCATCTAAATGTGACTCGATTTCTTGCAACTCTATTTAAACTTTCTAGAACTCGGTGATCGAAGGCTCAGGAGTAGAAGATTCTTGATTGATAGATGTGTCTAGCACTATATCAGGTTCAATGAAAACAAATCTCCTATAATCTTCTAGTTCCTTTTTTTTTTCTTCTTCAATCCGTTCTACAAACTCATCAACTTTCACATGTGCACTTTCTATAACTTTGTGAGTAGACAAATTCAAACATCTATATGTTTTACTCTTGCAAGAATATCCCAAAAATATTCCTTCATCACCCGTCACATCAAATTTACCTTTTTTAGATTCTTTCAAAATATAACATTTACTTCCAAATAATTTTAGGTAACTTACATTAAGTTTATAGCCATACCATAACTCATAGAAATTTTTGAATGAGTCCTTCTTCAGATGTACTTGGTTCAAGGTATGAACTATAATGTTGATAGCTTCCTTCTAGTATTTGATAGCAATGTTCTTTTCAATCACTAAAGTTCTTGCATAGTCCATGATAGATCTGTTCCTCTTTTCAGCTATTCCATTTTTCTCGGGAGTTCTAGGTGATGATACCTATCTTTTGATTCCCCTTTCAATGCAAAAGTCATTGAACTCATGGGAGATGAATTCACCACCTCTGTCTGACCTCAAGCATTTCAATCTTTTCTGTATTTCCTTCTCTACTATGGCCAAATACCATTTGAACTTCTCAAATGCTTCTAATTTATCTCTTAGATACATTAAAGTCATCATTCTAGAGTAATCATCAACAAAAAAAATGAAAAACTTTTGTCTAGTATAGCTTTCAATTCCAATGGGTCTACACAAGTTAGTATGCACAATTTCAAAAACTTCTTCAAACTGATAGTTCTTATTTTTAAAGCTGGTCTTTCCCATCATACCAATATGACAATTGTTGCATAGACCAACATCAGATTTCTTTATACTAGGAATGCCTCTTACTTTCTTGAATTTTCTTATTTTCACTATATTATCAAAGTTCACATAACATAACCTTCTGTGCCATAACCGACTTTCTTCAACTTAAGCAATAAAGCATGAACATTCACCAAGTTCAAGATAGAACAAGTTACCTTTTGTTTGTATGCCTGATCCAATCAGCTTTCCTTTGTCATCCAATAGTATTACTTTTCCATACATGAATTCTACTTTGAATCCAATATTGAGTAGCTTTGCCACAATCAACAGATTGTGTTTTAGACCTTTAACCCAATAGGCATTATCACATACAAGATCTTTGGTTAGTGAAATTCTTCCTCTTCCTTTTATGAAACAAAGTTTATTATTACCAAACCTCACACTACCACCATCATAGTCTTCAAAATATTAAAACTTAGCTTTATCACTAGTCATATGATGAGAACAACCTCTATCTATGATCCATGTATCATTTTTTTCTCACATGAGAGATAAGTGCCATTTTAGCTTCCTCATCATTATCAGATTCATCTTTCACAACAATATAAACAATTTCATCTTCACCATCATTAGATTCATTAGAATCCTTAGCCATAAAACATGGTTTCTTACTTTTGTCCTTGAATGATTTGAAATTTTTCTTGCCATTGCAGTTATGGCCTTTCTTCTCATCCTTGTTTTTCTTGTTTGAGCACCTAGTAGCAATATGACCAATTTTTTCACATGAAAAACAAATTAGAGGAACATTACCTTTGTATTTTTCTCTACCTCTAGAATATTTCCTTGCTAGTAGAGCTTCAACCACCTCAAGATAACTATCACAACTCTATTATGATTCTTCTTCACTTTCTAACTGAGATTCCTTTATCTTCTTTCCTTTTTATTTGAGTGAAAGCTTGGCTTCAAATGTTGATTCAATGTTCTTGGAAGTTGGAACATAGTTGTCATAGTTATCTAACTCAAATGCAGTCAATCTTCCAACTATGGCTTCTAAATTTATCTTATGATTTGCTTCACATCTTCTTTCTTGAATTGTAGAAACTCTAATTGCATAAATGGGAAGTAATGTTCTAAGAACTTTACTTACAACTGTTTCCTCCTTAATGTCTCTTCTAAAAGCCTTGATTGCACTGACAAATACTTTGACTCTTTCAACATATTTGGCAATGTTTTCATCCTCTCTCATCCTCATCTGATCAAATTTACCTCTTAGACTTTCTATTTTGGCTCTTCTCACATTATCATCATCTCTATAGATATCTTTCAGCTTGTTCCACATTTCAAAGGCAGTTTTGCAGTCCTTGACATCATCAAATTCTTCATAGCTTAGGGAAAATGCAATGTCTATCATCATGGTGTTATGAGTCTTCTTCTCAGCAATGTCATTAGCAAATAATGTGCCATAAGGAGTTACATATGCTTCATCAAGATATTTCAATCCTATATCTCCAATGAAAGCTAGATGGAGTCTCATGAGACCTTGCTATGCTAAAAACTTATCCTTGTTAAGCCTTAGAATTTTCTTCTTGTAAGACATCCTGATCTTTAGCTTAAATCCTTGAAATCCTTCCTACAAGTGCCAAAATATCTAATACCAATTGTTGAAAATATAGATGGAGTAACTGAGAGGGGGGGTGAATCAGTTACCACAAAAACAAATCAACAGATCCGTTAGATGTCTTAAAACTTAGTTACTACTATCACTCAGTAGCCACACAAAAAAAATGTTGTAACTCAATAGATGTACTGAGAATTAACTTATTACTAATTGTTAAGCATTCAAAAATATTTAACATGCATGCATAAAAGAAATAACATCAACACAAGAGACACCAAATTTAATGAGGAAACTCAATATGGGAAAAACCACCAAGTAACTAGCTACCAATTTTCACTCTTCTAAAGTGAGCCCTATTAGGAGACAATCCTCTTAAAGGTTACAAAACACACTATTAGGTGTGACCCTATTAGAGGATTTAAACACCTTGCTAGGAGTGGCCTTGCCAGAGGACTTTAGAACAATTTAATAGAACTGTCCACCTTGTTAGAGAGTTTGCAAAAAATGGCTGTTAAACCAACTCTATTAAGAGATTTAGAAATCACTACTACAATGATGAAAATGTAACAATGAAGTGACCTTAATGAGATGCAACTGAACTTTGTTGTTATAGATCTCTATTTTGCTTCACTAGATCCTTATTGATTGAATACAACTTTGTTGCTCCTTAAGGATATATGATCCTTCTTCAAAATTCTCTCACACCTTCCTCTTCATAATTAATTCACTTGCATGCTTGCTCATTCATCCATACTATTGAATTCACAAGTTGACCTTTTATTTATACATTACAAATTTTCAAGTTGGCTCATTTACAAGTTACAATTACCAATAATCATTACATCAGTCAGCTACAAACTTTACATGAAACAATTAAACTTTATTTTCCAAAAGAATGAAATCCTTCATTGGCTAACCCTACTCTGTAAACACTGCGCTAGAAATGATTTCCAATGTTAATCAAGTGAAACTCAGTAAACATTGCGAACTCTTAAAAATCCTTTCGAGACTGAGTGAACTTGGTAAACACTAACTTTCCTTCATTGACCTTGTGAGCTTGGTAAAAGCTAACTTTTGCCACAAAATCATTCAACACCTAAGTGAGCTCAATAGAAACTGTCTCCACAGTGTAACTTTCAAAAACACTCGATAGACTCTGTAAATTGCTGTGCTGACTATCTGAGCTCGATAGACTCTGTCTGATAATTGATATGACATTTGTGTAACATCAAAGATAACACACAATTGAACAATTATATCCAACACTTGGAGTGTAAGCTAAAATGTAAATGTGAACAAAAGTATACACAACTAAAGTTTCTCCTTTGACCAATGATGGCTATAAACAAAGAAAAAAGAAATGAGACTCATATTATTGGTATTTAGCGATAGGCTAAATACTATTGCAATCAGTTTGTCTTAATTAGCTATTAAAAAATATATTTCTACCAATCACAATTGAGTATTTTTATTTTTGAAGTTTTCCTCAATAACTTCCAAAGTCTATATGTTAATTTTTTAAGTTTTAACATTATCAATATTAATTTTCTTAGCATTGATTGGATAATGCATTTAACATCTTATATGGGTGATCCCATAATAATGGGTTCCACTTTAGTGGGATGAACAGACTTAGAAAAGTTGGGAAATTTTTGGAATTCAATACACCATACATTCGCACAAACCCCACAGACATATTTGCACGAACATATGGGATAGGCATGTTTGCACAAACATGTTAGTAGCTTTGAAGGCATGTTCACGCGACCATGCATATCCCATATGTTCATGCAAATATTTATCGCACCGATTTCCAGCGGTTTAAAACATTTTTTTAACTTTTCGCAATTCATTTTCACGGTGAGTACTATTCATTTCAGGCATTGGGGTGAACGTGTGATTTGTGCTACCTCCATCAACATCATCCTATCACTTTCGTTCTAATTCTCATCATCAGGTATGTCAAAATATTATTAACTTAATGTTTTCAATATTTTTAAAATATTTTTAATCGTTATCAAAGCAGATTTTAATATTTTCAATGCATTTTTTCTATGTTTTTAAAACATATTTGAATGTTATTTACGTTTTTAATGGTTTTGAAAGCATATCTAAATGTTAATTTAATATTTTTATTGTTTATTTATATTAATTTAGAAAACAAAAAAATATTATATAGAAAACATTAGAAAACAATTTTAGAAAACGTTAAGAAAAATAGTAGAAAATTTATAATATAAAATTTAGGAAAAACATTAGAATTTTTTTTTAGAAAATTCATTACAAAAACATTAGAGAATTTATAATTCAATATAAAATTTAGAAAACAAATTTAGAAAAAAAAAGGTAAGAAAACATTAAATAAATATTAAAAAATTTATAAAAAATATTAGAAAATTTAGAAAAAAACATAACAAAAATATTAGAAAATTTAGAAAAAAAAAAATTACAAAAAAATTAGAAAATTTATAATTTAATATAAAATTTAGAAAAAAAATTTATAAAAAATATTTTAACAAAAAAAAAATTTAGAAAAATATTATAAAAAACATTAGAAAATTTAAAAAATATTTTAGAAAAAAGATTACAAAAATATTAGAGAGTTTATAATTTAATATAAAATTTAGAATAAATATTTAAAAAAATTAGAAAATAAATTTAGAAAAATATTAGAGAATTCATAATTTAATATCAAATATAGAAATTTTTTTAAAAAAATTTACAAAAACATTAGAAAATTTAGAATTTAATATAAAATTTAGAAAACAAATTTAGAAACACATTAGAAAATTTATAATTCAATATAAATTTTAGAAAACAAATTTAGAAAAAATATTAGAAAAACGTTAGAAAATTCATAATAATATAAATTTTAGAAAACAAATTTAGAAAAAATATTAGAAAGACGTTAGAAAATTCATAATAATATAAATTTTAGAAAACAAATTTAAAAAAATTAGAAAAATATTAGAAAATTTAGAAAAATATTAGAAAAAATATTTTAAAAAACATTAGAAAAATATTACAAAATTTATAATAATATAAATTTTAGAATTTTTTTTATAAAATAAAAAATAAATAAATATATATATATATTTTTATATATACATATATATACATATATACATATATATATATATATATATATACATATATATATACATATATACATATATATATATATATATACATATATATATACACACACATATATGTACATATATACACACACATATATATATGTATGTGTGTGTGTGTGTGTGTGTGTGTGTGTGTGTGTGTGTGTGTGTGTATGTTAATGTCAAATGTAGACATGTATATTTTTAATTTTAATGTTTATGTATATATGTCAAATTCACCTTAATGGCTTAATCCTAGAAGTTTAGTTAAATGACATATCTTAAGGGTCTAGATCTTAAATTGTACGTGTAAACATATAGATTAGAATGTGTAATTTTTTATTTTGAACATAGATGTACATGTATATTTGTTCATGGTTAAAAGTAGATGTATGTACATGTTTATAATAAATTCACATTTTTATATGTATAATTTGTGTATATGTTAACTATTGATCTTAATTTATCTTATAACTAAGTGTAAGTAACTATATTTAATAACACATGTCTGAAGGGGAGATCCTAATTTATACATAAGAATGTAGATTAAAATGTATATTTTATTTCATAAATGTACATGTAAATATGTTCATGTGTTAGATATAGACATGCATACATATGTTTTCAATATTCATGTTTAAATGTACATATGTTATTATTTTTAATGTCTTAATAATTAGAACTATATAATTAACTATATAATTCAATGACATGTCTTAAGGGGAGATCCTAAATTATACATATATAAGAATGTAGATTAATTTGCATATCTAGGTATGAATATAACATACATGTACATCCAAACCCTAACCCTAACCCTAACCTTGATCTTAAAATTTAATTTCTAAACCCAAGATTATAAATGATAATAAATACCCTAAATCATAATCTTGAACCAAATCATAAACTTCATATGTTAAGTTCTCTTATCCTAAATTCTTAACCATGGACCTTAATATTAACCCCTAAATTTAATGCTAGAAATTATGTAAGTTCGTGTAAACCCTAACAATGTCATAAGGTCTTAAATCTTACCCTAAAATTGAGCCTAATTACACTAAAACCCTATTTCAAAACCTAATTAAGGCCTAACTTACATAAAATTAAAACAAGTTGACCCTAATCCTAAATTGTTAAAAATTACATTTGAGATACATGCACATACATTCAAACACATGTACATACATGAAGTATGACCCTTGTTTTAAATGATATATATGTAACCCAACTTGAAACCTAAACCTCGAAACATTATCATTTAAGAGTAATATAAATAATTTATTACCCTTTAATTGAATTCTCTAATAATACCCCCCAAAGTATAATAAAATCCTAGAACAATAAATTAACTCTAACAATAACCAAACTCTCAACTTTAAAGTTATCTTATACTTATATGCAAATTAATCTAGGTCTGGATGTGTTACAGATTATCTAGGTCCATGATGTGTGATGTATGTTCAATTACATGTGTATAATTTTTAATTTTAAAAATAAAAAATTATGTGTACAGTAGGTAGTTTAGCTAATGCGATCAGATTTCCATAGTCCACCTTAGTTATGTTGATCAGTTTTCTGGATTAGATTAGCTAAGGTAGTTTAGCTCTTCATACATTTCTACAGATATGGCTTCATATGATCAACTTAATGCGGCTCCTGGTGCGACACCTAATGTAATTCCTACTGTGGCTCCTACTGCGGCATAGGTTGATGTGGTTCCTATTGCAATGCCTAATGCAGTTCCTAATTTGGCTCCTCATGCAGCTCATGGTGGGGCTCGTGCTACAGCTTATGATGGGGCTCATCGTGTACCTCGACATAGGGCTTGTCGTGCAGCTCATGTTTCAGCTCTTGGTGCAGCTCCTAGTGGTGTAGGTCCTACCGTGGCTCCTAGTGTGGCTCTTGTTCAAGGTCAGGCTGCACTTGCAGCTCCTACTAGAGGTCTTGCTACACCACCTCCATGCATCAATATCGATGCTTTATTTGTATTTTCAGAGTAGGAGGTTGCTAGACTGTAGCACTCTATATTGACCTCTGATGATGGTCTTTATAGAGACATATGTACTATGATATGTAGCAGTTTACAAGATTTGACAGCTAGGTTTAGAGCTCACCATTCATTTACTCTTGCCATATTAGCTTCCATATCTAGGGAGCTTAGGGTTGAGGTTTTAGGAAATGCATCATTTGATGACATCAAGAGGGTAGCCCACAAAGACATCATCCATAGAGAGCTCTTTCCAGCATATGAGGGTACACGAGGTAGGGTGAGAGGTTACAGAGTCACACGATGCAAAGACCCTATTATTGCTAGCATGATCTATCCATAATTTTTAGCTGCACATGGTCATTATCCTAACAATGTCCAGATACCCCTTTATTTTGCACAACAGTTGTAGACTGAGTTCTTTATAGGGCTCAATGTCAACTATTTGGATATTCTTGATTATTGTGGATAGGGGCATGGTTGGATCACAGATCATGACTAGTACTGCAGTGTAGATCATCTGCCACCTGCAGATCTTAGACAGTTTGTTGGACCATGGATGCCTCCTATGACTCTTGCACATGCACCTATTGTAGATAGATTCATCATTGCTTCCCAGAGGGGAGCAATTGACACTATTGGGTACATTGCATCTGCAACAGCTACTATCACATCAAATTCTATTTGTCGTTATCTTCATAGTTGACATCCTTGTCCACTTGGTTGACCATCTTCACAGGCATCTAGTAGCACTTCAGGTGCCTCCTTTGATGATGCATATAGAGCTACTGGGCTACCACTGCCAAGAGATATTCGTGGTCTTCCAGGATAATGGATACATATGGATATGGCACTGTACTTTTGGGAGGATATGTTGCACTTTATTAGCTATATTTCTGATACACAGAGGATTCTAGTACACTCAGCGATGGATGTTGTTAGACAAAATCAAAGCCCCAGCATAGTTCCACAAACACAAGCTGCCACACTAGTGACAGATGATACACCTATTCGTAGCTCACAACATTTGGCACCAGGCTCACGACACTCTATAGATGACTTGAGCATATGAGTTGGAGATGTCCATATCACAGCTGAGGGTCTTGATGATTTTGGTGAGTAGTTGAGAGGCCTATCTGAGATTGATACTAGTTTGAGCCTGGGTATTTCATTGTACATGGACATGTTCGGACCTGGTAGCATTGATTCTACACCATTACCTAGCTAGTTACATAGTCCACTTCACTTAGATTTACTAGTAGTTGGACATGGAGTTTCAGGCTCAAGTGCATCAGTAGATGATACGATGGAGTCTGCTGATCATCCTCCACCTCTAGAGACCCAAGTACATATATAATTTATTTTTTATTTTTATATATATGAAATTAAAAAATATTTTTTTTTATTGAAAAATTTAGTTTAGATATATATGTAGATATTTAATTTAATCTTTAACTCATAATAAATCATGTAGGCACAGGTCGTTGAGCACATGGTTACACATACTGTTGGTTCAGGGCATCGTGCACATGAGAGAGATGATTCTATTGAGGCACCTAGTAGTGCTCAGGTACTTGAGTTTTAAATAGTTTGTTTAAAGTTATTTAAATATTTTGAAAACTAGATATATATCTATATATATGCAAGTTTGTATTTAATTTGAATGTACATGTACATGATGCACATATGTATATATATGTTTTAAAGATAGACCTCTAACACATGTATGTATATATGTATATATATTTGCAAGGCTTGGTTGATGCACCTCAGCACGAGGATGTATAGGAGACTCGATCAGAGGGTCATTCTGTTCGTATCCATCTTGAGGGGCTCCTCTAGTAGTAGATCATATTTATACATTTTTTGATGCATTTATATATTAGAGGTCCAATTTACATGTACACATGTGTATTTTAGTTCCTTGATGACATACATGTACTTTCACTATTTATTTGATTATTGAGTATTTCAGTAGTTAGATACCATCACATGTATGTATATATGACTTTTTATATTTTGCTACATACGTGTATTTATTCAAGATTTATAGTTTGCATTTCAAATACATAGAGATATATTAGATCTATAGATGTTTATTCTTGAGACGTGTATATCTGTACATATGTGTATTTTTTTTGTGTTATAGCTATAGAACATGATCTTGAAACATGTGTACATGTATATCAATTATCAATTAGTAGGAAGTTAGAAAGATACATATTTCTTAAATTATCAATTACTAACCTACTAAAAATAAATATTAGTTTTATGTGGATAAAAATATGTTAATTAGGTAAGCCAATACATCGCAATAAATAATAATTGACACCTTCATGATTTCAAGGCTCAACAATCACTGCAAAGACATCTCCTGCATAACAAGTATACATGAACGTATGTGTACAATAGATATATAACACAGTTGAAATCAATTGATAATTAATTAACAAGTTGAGATTAATTTTTATGATACTCACCCACTTTTACCAATCTAGAGATATGATTATAATCATCAGAAATCAATGGAATATCATCAAATTTTTCATCATCTTTATCAAATGTATCGGTAACATCAAGTGGTACTGAAATCCATGCACCTGTATATCCACGTGTTTGATTGATGCATTCTTCATAGTCTTCATCAATGCAACTATCACAAAAACATGAGTATCCTCTTGTCTTCAATGTCCAATTGCAATTATCTGTACTCATGACTGAATGTAAGGAACGTGTCTTTTCTATCCTTTTGCAACCATGCATATTTTTTCTATTAACCCCTGAAAGTTTGAATTAAATTGAAAATATAGACAAATTGAATTTTAACTTCAATGAATTGAAAAATAAAACTTAACAATAAAATTTTATAACTTAATTGCATAAAAGTTAAACAGATGTACACATCCATACTTGTTATCTCCCAGAAGACTCTATATGGTACCTGTCGACTTGTGGTTGATGATGTCTTGACCTCATCTAATGCAAAATGAGTCTTACACTATTCAACAACATCATGTGCATCATTTACATGAACTCCCTAATAATTCATTTGATTCTTTTGCAAAGCATGTTTGATGCAAGCTCCAGCACCATCATGTTCACCTTTTGCATGACCACTCTCAAAGAAATTCCATATGTGTTTTATATTCTTATTGCGATGATATCTACACAATGCATAAAATGGTGTAGATGATTTAAACTGTGTGGCACATCCAATAGACCAAATATAATGTTTATCAACATTTATGTTTCTTTCTTTCAAATAAGAAAAGAACATATTGAAGCAATGTTCTACATAGTGAATGTCATGTTATTTATCATCACTTATATAAAAATGATATTCCTTTATAATTACTCGTGCTTGAACTATACTCTGAACACCATCCAAATCTAACTATACATGTCTATAACAAACATGTTCTATAATAGTGACCTACTTATTAAAGTAATAATCTGATTGAATTGCTTTCTGATGAACAAAGAAATAGTTCTCTACAAAATCAACAACTGATACAATTGTTCCAAGTGGGAAATTATCTATCAGAGTTTGAAATTGTTGTCCTTGCCACTTTGCAAAAAATACGTGACGAATATAAGGTTGAATCAATTTCTTAAATCTATCCATAAATGTTAGAACAGGAAACTCCTCTTCAACATATTCCAACCTTTTTATTTCTTTCCCCAACTTTGTTTCATTCTTGACATACTTGTAACTTTTGCAATTCAATATTTTTGTTACATCAATATTTTTAGTTTTCAAAGGAAATAGAGCCAATTCACCACATGTTTCACATAATCCTTTGATGCAATTTATTTGACCAGCTGGATCATCTATGTTGTCACACAAAATGGATGATATAAACTCACTTCTCCTACTAGGAGGAGCAGCAAGAAAACCATATGTGTCTTCTACAAACTTTTTAAATACTCGATAGTGGAGATCAAACTCAATATTATGACGACAACAACACATTTCAAACACTTTGTTTGACCTGACAAACTATGGCTTCAATTTTTTAAACAATGTTTGCCCAACTTTTACATTAGGATGTTCACTACAAAATGACACATATAACTCATGTTGTGTTGTGTCTAACCAATGTTTTGTATGATATTCATATTGACCAAGTGCAATCCTATGCCTGATAACATCTGTACTATTTGATGAAGGAAAAGTGTTATCAATCCAAAATGATATGACTAAATTTTTTAATAACTCTTCAATCCTATCAAAACGAAGTGCTCTACATATGATTGCCCAATTGCCCTCCATAGTACTGTCATCTGGAATTAATCTTCTCTTAACATATTCTCATTGTTTTCCTACTAAAACCCATTTCATATGAAATTGAAGATATTTGTCTATTTTGGGTCATATTCTTACTTACAACAGACATCAACATCACTTTTCTTGCTACAGACTTATCTTTAGTTTGAGAGTGTTTTCCTATGTTTCTCAAACCTTGTTTAACATTTTCAATCAGATCAGTTTGCATGTTAGAAAATATTCTCTTTTTGATGTTGTGTCTACACCTAAAAATTTCAATGCCTCTTGCAACTTCTTTTGTGTAAGAAAATGTGAAAGTAACTGAGCTTGTTCAAGTGTTTCAATGTTATCAAATTGAGTCATAATTTCTCTTATCTTCTTATTCATTGACCTTTTCTTAGACAAACTTAATGATTGAATACTAGTTGCAAGTTTTCGCAATTTATCCACATCCATTTTAAGTAAATGATCTAAATTCTTATGAGAAATACTATTCTTTATAGATTGGGCAATTCCTGTAGCTGATCCCGATCCTTCTCTGACTTCTGTTACTGGAATTTCTATAGGGACCGATCTTGAGCCTTCTCCAACATCCATTGTTTGAGATTCTGTAGGGAAAGATTCTGACCCTTCTTTGACTTCTATTTTTTGAACCTCTATAGGGAGTGATCTTAAGCCTTCTTCATCATTCATTGTTTGAGATTCCATAGGGAGTGTTCCTAACCTCTCTCTCATATGCATTGCTTCTACTTCTGTTGAGCCTTCTTCAACATTTCTTTCACCTTGTTTAATTTGATGATAATGTGCCGCAATCTTCTGAATATTTTACTTCATTAGATCTTTTCCTTGCATATTTTTTTTGCCTTCCTTTCTTTTTTCCCATTATAAAATCAAAAAAATCACTGTACGGATTGTCTGTCGCTGTCAATACTTTTGAATTGTTTGACAGAAATCAATAGAATGCAATCGTCTGCAACAAGGCATAAATATTCTTTATTATATGACTAAAATCTGTGAGTTGCATTCTTTACGAGTGGCAAAGCACCAAATCCTTCTTAAGCCATCATTGAATCATAAACAAATAACATGGTATGAATACTAGAATGTTTCTCCTAAAAAATAAATTTTTCTTTCTTATAAAATATATAATTGTTTTGTCTCTTTAATTTTTTCGTTCTTATTGTAGGACTAGAAAAATGGGTTAAATGCATAACATACTATGAGAAATCACAAAACTCAATCAACATACATTAGCACCCACTAGTCTACCATGAAAGCCAAACTAATTACAAGAAGCAAACACAAGGTTAGAAACCCCCTCTTTCATTTGTAGCTCCCATGTCTTTCTTTCTTCTCCAAATGATGTAGCTCCAAAGTTGCCTAAAATGCAAATTTTGAGTGTTTTGAGTGATTTAGAGTGTTTCCTAAGGTCTTGGGATGCAATGCAAGGTGTGTGTTGGGACTAAAAATTGCGTGGTCAATTTTGAGAACCATTGAAAAAATCAAGCCCTTAAATGCTTTCAAATGAGATTGTACTTGGTTGTTAGTCTGAGGCCTATGATGTGTTTAATTTTTCTAACACCTTTCATTTAGTGTGTCTATGTGTTCTATGAAGTTAAACTGACATTTCGAACCATTCTGCGAAGTCCCATTTTGAGCTAGTGTCAAAATTTGCAATTCTGCCCAAGTGTCAAATAGCGATCAGAGGCCTAGTTTGCATCTGAATATCTTTTACCCAAGAATGTTTCATGACTAGAAACTTTGGGGATGTTTAGCATGCATAATAAAGAACCTATGTTTCAATTTTCAAGTCATTTCAAATCCGTTTGACTAGGTTTTACACCCCCCAAAGTTGGTCATTTACTGTTTTGTGCATTTGACTAGTTGTTCACAATTCTGGGAAGCCCTGTTCGACCAATCATATCTTTGACCCAATTGACCCAAATGAAAAAATTCTTTTTACATTGTGTTCCAGGGGTCAGACACTTCATATGTTCCAATTTTGAGATCATGATGAATCCATTTGATCAATTTGCTAACATGATTAAAAACCCAGTTTGCATTGTTTTGTTACGGCTAAGGTATCCAGATTGATTTGCATCCCTGTTCGGCACGTTATAACTTTGATCCTATGATTGGTAAGCCTAAGTGAATTGTATCATTGTGTTGTGTCCTAAAAATTCTTGAAGTATGCCAGTTCTTAAGTCATGACAAATCCTTCGACATACTTTCACATGTCTGTACATTTGCTGAAAATTACTTTTTGACACATTTCTCAGTTAAAATTTCCAAGTGCCTGTTTTCGAAAATTCACCAAATGTGCCCTGTGATTCGTCATGAGCCCAAAACATGGAATTATATTCTCTCCATGGAAAAGAACTTATATCCTATTTTTCAAAACCCCAAGTGATCGATAACCCAATTTATAATGCCAAACTCGAGCCCAGTTTATGTTTTTTAACATTGTTTGCCTGCAGGATAATTGAATTATGAATGTTTGGCAATTAAAATCTTTTGATTGAGAATTCCTCATGGGCTGAAAATTTGCAGTATGGTAGAGCGTGTATGATTGAACACTCATGCCAATTTTCATAGCCCGATTACTTGATTGGATCAAGTTTTAATTACAACTGACAGGCCTCCAGACACTAATTCACAATTTGTAGAATTGATTAAAAGTGAGTTTAAAATAATGAATTGATGATCATTATGCATATGATTCAATCTTATGACAAATTAAATGGTGGAAATGGTTTCTTAAAAGAAAAATACAAGGAACATGTGAAGATTCAAGAAAGAGAGAATTTGGAAAGTGTTCCATTAAAGAGGTTTAGAGGATCACAATATGATGCTGATTTGTTGGCAGATTCAAAATATAGTATTAATCAAGAAATTTCCACACCAATTAAAATCCACAAGTACAATGAAGCTTTTTGTTGTGAGTTTGCACATTGAATTAAGGAAAAGATTGCATAAAGGTTGCTCTCTCCCACATTGTAGTCTCAATTCGAAAGTTGTAGATGAGAGGTAGTTTTCAACATGGAAGATGTGCTCCATGTCTGGAGAAAATAAAGAGTACAGCAGCAAGCATCCACAGAGGAAGAAGCATCCACGTTTTTAGAAAAATGAACAGATTTGTTGCTGAAACAAAGCTCAAGGAAGCATGTATCCACGTTTTTGAAGCCCATGGCTTCCTCCAACAACAGTATCACGTTTTTTAGAAGGGGGGAGCTCATTTTAAATGACCATGTGCATAATAAATGACCATTACAATGAAAAGTTTGTAGATTCATAGCAAAAAATGACCAGCAGGATGGAGCTTCACGTTTAGAATAAGAAACGCAAGCCAAAAGAGCTGGAACAACTCACACATATGCAGTAAAAGAAAGCCCATGCATTTAGCAATCATAGCAAACATAAAGAGGGAAAACCATTAAGGAACATTATCCCACATTGAGCAGGTGGGGAGTATTTTTAGTCTTTATATACTTTTACCCTCAAACATATAGTGTCAACAAGACAAAGCATTTTGAAAAGGCAAGTTAGGTGCACATGGGTCCCAGTTGGCTAGAAGGAGTAAAGTAAATTTTGAAAGAAAATACATGCCCAAATGATGATGTCAGCAGATTACAGGCGGCCAAAAAAGCCAAAAATTTGGCAGGTCGCTATGGCGCTTGCCGAAAAATCTCAAAAAATCCAGCTAGCGACTTAGCGAGTTGCCGAAAAAATTCAAAAATCCAGCGAAAGATGGATGAGTTCAGATGAAAGGGAATTGCGACACGTGGATAATCCGAGGGTGGTCGTTAACTCACTATGAGAGAGATGCTCACGTGATAGCATAGCAAGTTAATGAGAAAATGACACGTGGCAATGGGTCCTGTGTTCGATGACATGGCACTGTGATGGTCAAAGCAAGTCAAAGGTTGGCAAGTGGCATTGTCTGATTATCTGGAGGGTAAAAGGAAATTTTTAATTCAAAAATATTCCCATGTGTGCATGTTGAATCAATCAAACTTGAAAATTTTGTTTTTAATTCTTAAATATTCGATAGTTCAAACTATAGATTATTTTTAATTTTTTAATTTTGGCATTTTAATGTGCAAACCTGTTAATAGAGCTTGAAACTTCAAACAAGCATAACCTGGGAAATTTTTATCAAAAATTAGCACTCCAATATACCGTCAGAATCAGGAAGAGCTGAATTTTTCATTTCTAGAGTCAGATTATGCACAAGTGTTCACCAATTCACGTCGTAGGCCAGTTTGTGAAATCCAGGGTATTGGCAATAGAACAAGCAGATTTAATCTTTGAGCATTTGAATCCATTACAAGGTAGTTCTGAAGACCTTTTGGAACCTGAATGTGAAGAAAATCATCCTTAAGCAGTTTTGTTACATTCTAGAAGTTACATTGAACTGGATTTTCACTTTTACGGTGAATTCATTTTAGTATCAAGAATTAGTTAAATCCTTTCATCATTGCATTTTGAGATATTTTATGAGCCAAAATGAAAGGATTTGATTTTCAGTTACAGAGAGAAGGTAGAGAGAAGCTTTTAGTTATCTTGGGAACGAATTCTGATGGTACACTTGTCGACTGCAAATTCAATCCGAGAATTTTCCTCTGCATACATATTCTTTCTTCTTCTCTGAAACGTGTTGTTGTTGGTTGGTTTTCTAATTTCCAGTTCTTGGAGCTCTGCTCAAGCTGTGAAAGCCACACACCTAGCATTGCTCTCTTGTATTGAACAACATTTATGTTTTATGCAGATAGTTTTGGTCTGTTAGGTGATTTGTGAGTTGTTTTCTGTACATTTCATGTATTTGGTTTCAAGGAAAGCAAATAAAGAGCAGCAAAGGTTTTAAGTTCAGTTTGAATCTTGTCTCCTGATTATGGATTTGTTATTTCTTCTAATTTGTGATCAAAGAGCATAGATTACATTGCATTTCATTTAGGAATGTATGTGATTAAAATGTCTTGCTGGTGGGGCAAAGAACCATGTAATTGCTTGATGTTTGTCATAGGGTTTGCAGATTTCATGATAGGATGTTCTGAGTATGAGATTCATTCTGTAGCAGATGTCTATTCACAAGGTGAAAGATAGATCAGGGATCTTGATGTAGAGATACGTTTGAGGTTTCCAGGAGATGTATGGTTATGATTCATTTAATTGCCCAATAGATAATGCACTGATCAGAGATAGGATCATTAAGTTTTGTTGCTCATACTTGGGTCTTGCTGTTATCAACATATTAAATCAATTTTCCCTTTTATGTTGAAAGCTATTCAATGTTAACCCACACTTAGCTTGCCAATTTCATGAGTTATGTTCTTAGCTATTTCATGCTTGTGATTCCTGGTTAAGTATAGAAGATTTAGGGGTTTTTATCTACTTTACATTAGATTCAGTGTATGCTTTGATAACTGGTACTATATAAGGAATCTATAGGTTCACCCACTTAGGTTTTGTAAAGCCTAAAGTGCAGAAGGAGTATAGCCTTATAGTTGGCCCAGGTTCTTGGTGAAGTGTGTCCATTATTGGAGATAGCTACCCATAGACACATTGTTGCCTTGCATACTTGGTTATTCAAACACTATTAAATCAGGAGCCAACAAAATGGCGACTCTGTTGGGGAAGCTATGAAGTAATTCATTGTTAAAAGGACAAGAATCTCTGGCGTATAATTTGAAAATTTCAGTCCTATTCTCAGTTGGGTTTGGCCCATCAATGGCGACTCTGTTGGGAATTGTATTGAATCAAATTTAAGACAAACCTTGAGAATTTAAAAGAAGAGATTCAATACAGCAGAAGAAGTGCATAAAGAATTTGCAGCAGTAGGTTATCTTATGTGTTTTCCAGGTCTCTTACTCGAATATCATGCACCCCATTTGAGCTTTATTCATGGACAATAGTATGTTGTAAAACTGGATGAAAATTGTGTGCTATGACTGTTATAGGTCTATCTTCAACCAGTTCAATCTTTGCAAGTGTTGTTGAGAAAGTCCAAAGTCAAGAATTGATTTATAAAGTCTAGTTTCTTTTCAAAGTGTTAATGATCTGCAAGTTCTCCTACATTGAAGGTTTGGTTCAGATTTGTCAAGTGACAAATTATGTTTTATTTCTCACCAAGTGTGAGTGGTAACTCTCAAATCTTTGTACCAGTTGTTCCTAGTTGATTTCATTGTAAAAATTTTGAAGGTTTTTCAGTTGTATGGGCAAATCTGAAACTGTTGATGTCTCTTGGAAAGGAATTCTAAATTCTTGATAAGTTTTAAAGTGCTGTTTGAAATCTGCTATTATAAAAAATTTGAAATGTAAAAAGTAGATCATAGCAATGATCTCTTTATCCTCTTGAAGAGAGGTGGTGACTCTACAAAGTTTGATCAGTGGTATAAAGAATTCCAGTCTTGCACCTGTGCCAAATCAGTAGATCGAAGTTCAACATTAGCACTGGAGGTATTTTGATTTTCATGCTTCTTTTCATGGAAGTCAAGTGTTTAAAAAAGTTTCCTTTATTCAGTGATTTTCAGCACTAGAAAGAAGAGGTAGAAATTTTTTTTTATAATGGAGTTAGATCTGGAGTCAAATCTCAAATTTGAGATTAGTTTGCCAAATTTTGAGAGTTTGAAAATTGTGAATAATAACATTGCTATGTTGAATAGATTGGTCTACAAAAGGATTGTCATTCTTATGAGAATTCAAGTAGGAAGTACTCAAGGTTTAAGTGTTGAACAATGTTATTTAAGGCTTAAGTCAGTAATCAGTAAGATGCCTTTTCATTGTAGACCTAAGAAATCTTCCCTACCTAGTGTTTTCCTTGATGTTCTAGTACCTGATTTAGTGAATTGGCCAGCACTTGTAAGATTACAAAGAATTTTGCAAATTGAAAGATTCATTCAGGAGATGGAAAGCGGTGATTATAGATTTCATGACACATCTTCTAATGATAATGAGTGTGTTGAAAGCCAAGGTAGTAATGAATATAATGAGTCAGTA
Source organism: Cupressus sempervirens (assembly GCA_028749045.1). NCBI lineage: Eukaryota > Viridiplantae > Streptophyta > Pinopsida > Cupressales > Cupressaceae > Cupressus > Cupressus sempervirens. The sequence continues at coordinate 523,877,376 of CM053788.1, forward strand.
GAGCAAGATAATATGTCTTCCAAATGTGAAGAGGTGGATGCAAATGTTAATGAGTCAGGTAATAGCGTTCAGCATGAAAAGGATGGATATAAAAGAGAAGATAAATCTTGTTACAGTACATATGAAGTTGAAGAAAGTTGTAACAATAGTAGATCTAGTGATTGCCATGATAAGAAAGAATGTTGTAATAATGTTGATTTTCCATATTGTTACACTAAGGATCTTGCTGTTGTAAGTTCTTCATGTTATCTAGATGATAACCATAGCCGGGAGAAGATTTGTGAGGCAATCTTCTTGAGCTTTGATGAAATCTCAAAATTTTTGGCTCGTGATTATGTTTTATCTTGATTATGTTTTACACGCACGCAAGACACATTAAGTCAAGAATAGCTGTTGTTAAAAGTGAACAGTCACACCACAACCTAGGCTTTAGGATTGTATCCACTGAATTCCTACTTGAACCAAAGTTCAACCACACTTATCCAGAGCAGACAACTTAGGACCTTGGCACTACAGGCTCCCCCTTACAGTGCACTCACTTCTCAGGGCTACCAAGATCCACTTCCAAAGGGGTATGACTTCCCAAGGGACTGTTGTCTCTACTAATGACCACAAGAATGTAGGATGTCCTCACAGGCATGGGTGACCCCTTGAGCCAGTGGATAGAAAGGATTTTGGCCAGTAAAACATGGTTTTTAGTAAAGGTATTCCATTTAGCAAGTGAGTGATAAACTCCCTCAAAAGGTCTCCCAGCCCCGAGAACTGGGGTTTGACACACCACAAGGGTACTGGAGGAGAGCTATCACTCAGCAATACCGCTGACACGGCTTTCACTGTAATTGAGTTTTGTATAGCAGTTGGAATGTTGACCTAGCTTTTGGCCTATTACCGCTCTAAGGTCATCCCCTGGCATACCCAATATCGAGTATCTTGGTCCAAGGCAGGCCTCCTATAGAAGTTACATGGATTTCTCTTACACCCAAGATCCACGAATTGTGAGGGGAGAGGATACGTCCAATGCAACTCCTAGGGATTTAAACATTGTAGACATGCTAGGCAAAAATGAAAAGTTCATTTTAAGCACCAAACGAAGTGTTATTTAATCTAATAAATCCACACACATGGTTTTGACAAACACATAATGGTCTTCGACAACATCCTGCAAAGCAAGCATTAGTAGTTTGTTATGATCATGTCTTCATCCCACGATTCCCACATGCTACAAGGAGACCATTAGTAACACAAAATCATCTAATCTATGTTTTTGAAGGAAATGAAAATCTTAGATGTAGATTATGTGTTATGTATGTGCTCACTATGAACCAGGTGTGTTCTGATAGAGCATATTACACCCCAGAAGGCCAAGATGGCTCTAAACACCCCTAAGTGCACCTAGACAATGCAGACTACATCAATGACGCAGTTGGGGCCTAGTTGGGCGCAGTTGAATGAATTTTATTTGAAAATAAAATTAAATACTTTTCATTAATTCAAGTTGTAAATTAAAAAATTTAGTTGAATGTAACTACCAAGATAATTAAAGTGAGATAAGTAAAACTAACATGTAACCACACTTTAAAAGTATCTAGTTTGAATCTATTTAACTTCAATGTATCCTTTAAAAAACTTCACTAATGAAAGAAAGAAAGAAATAATTTAGATGTTAAATTTTTTTTTAACAAATTCAATAATTTAAAAAATGAAAAAACCAATAAGAATATACATTTCTTAACACCATGAATGTGTTACTAATTTTTAATTTAACTTCAATGCATCTATTAAACAACTTCACTAATGAAAGAAAGAAAGAAATAATTTAGATGTACAATTTTTTTACCAAATTGTGAACAAAGATAGGAAATATTGATGGAAGCGTGAATGAAGATAGGAAGAACATTAATTTGCCGATATTGAGAAATCTCTCAGCTGCCTTTGATTTGACTTCTACAAATGAAATTCGTGGCAAAGACAAGTAATGCACTACCAGGTTGATGGCAAATAGCTTTACAAATTGATCTTTTTAAGGTTTTTTGACTGTTCACACGAACACATTAGATCTAGGCATGTTCGCTCGAACTAGCCCTTTAAATTTTCCAGTGGCCGTGAAATTTTAATGGGCATGTTCACGCGAACATGGGTTCGTGCAAACATTCCCAATCTGTTCGCACGAACGCTATGTTAGGGAGAACGCGTAAAAATAGGAAAATTTTAACCCTTTTTTCATTTTTTTTCTCTTTTAACTTCCATAATTGCAGGAGAATGATCTCCTACTGTAAAATAGAAAATGTCAAAATGTGTTGTTCAGAGCAAGCTTTCCAACAACTATAATTGTAATACATATTAAATAGTCATTAAGACTTTCAAATATGAGTTTAACTCATTATAGGTTCATTACCGATTGAACATCAATCGACTTCGACACCTCGGAAAAATTAGTAAATCAAGTCAAATTTTTTTTGAAAAATATGTAAGAACTAGCTTATTGAGATATCTTTCTATTAAAAAAAAAAAATTAGGTTTATGATAAATTGACTTCAAATTATCTATGTCAAACAGAATGTATGTCTGAATTACGATTCATGTCACTTCAAAACTTCATAAACTATACAATATTCAACCAAAATAAATTAAAACAAATGCATCCTCTAGATATTGATGTTACAAATCTAATGCCAAAAGAATTACTTCATTATCATTTCTAAAAAAAAAGTTATGTGTGTCAAACAGACTGTCTCTCTTTAAAAATATTGAATTTTATTATGTACCACTTTTCAGAGGAGATAAATTTTTTTTACATAAATAATATATATTTTTAGATTAAAAAATATGGTTACAAAGTAGGAACAAAGTACTCAAAATCACTAGTTTATGTCATCTTGAAATTATTTATAATTTTGGAGATATAGTCACTTGAATGTGATGTTTGTTGTAAAAATATTGATTTCAGTGTCAAAATTGGTCAAAAAGTGGAACCCATTATTGTGGGATCACCCATACATGAATTTTAGAGAAATGAGACAATATTTTAGGGTGCACTACCCCCATTTATCAAAGTCATCCAATGATTAGTTTGAATTTTAAGTCTAATTATTCTAATTTAATATTCAAAAGTAAACATATTTATAATATAATCATCAACAATGTATATTTTTTTTTTATATTATTAATTTATTGATTTATTCTTAGGTTTTTATTGATTTATTTTATGATTATATTTTTTGATAGATATTTTTAATATTTATATTACTTAGTAAAAAAAATTTATTCTATTAAATATAAAAACTATATTTCTAGTTATTAGGCAAATACTAGCCACTACGTGGCCCTTGTTATATTAATGATACAGTTCTAATTTTTTGGTTTTTATTACATTATTGTTGTTGTGTTATATATTTGTTGTTTCATTTTTCTATTTTTATTTTGCATTAATAACAATTTTTAGTTGAGAAAATGCAATATTGAAGATTTAATAAACTTTCAAAGAGGACTACAATTCTCCAATGTACATCAGTTTAGAATCAACACAATAAAATCATAAATAAAATACATTTTTCAAAACAATATTATTAAATATATTTGGTGATATAATTGTAATTGTGTAAAATTAAGTTTGCTATACAAAAATTCACAAATAATTAATATTTTATATAATAAAATAGACATGTCAATTTTTGGCAATACAAATGTACATTTGAAATAATTAACATTATAATTTTTAGAAATGATTAAAATTATATTAAAATTTTTAAGAAATGAACATAAATATTAAAATAAATAGTAACGTTTCTACAATTATATATAAAATAATTTAATATCTAGAAATTAATACTAAATATTAAATCCTAAAATTATATAAATCTCCTACACAAGTTTCCCCTAAGTCTAATCAAACTGAATTTTGATGGTTCGGCCATGATGGACAACATGTCTTTCACAATAGTATGGAAAAATTGGTAGTTGCCTATACTCAAAACTACAGAGGGCGCTCAAACATTGAAGTGGAAGCCTTGGCGCTTCTGTGGGGTTTGAGAATTGTGAGAGCACATGGATTTAACAAGCTTGCCATTGAGGGGGACTCAATGTTAATTATTAATGTTGCTAAAGGAGCGAGCCGAAGTAGCTAGTCAATCAAAGCAATAATTGATGAAATTTGAAGGTTGATGGCATAATTCCTTGAGATCCACATGGATCACATATATTGCGAAGGGAATGGCTAATGAAATTTGGCCCATAGTGTCATGCGATTAATTAAATGGGAGGACGTCAGATAGTTTTCATCATCAACTCAAGTTAAGATGGAAAGGGAGCGTACTTACAATAATGTCATATGAATCATCACAATAGGTGGCAAGCCTTCAATTATCTGAGTGGGCAGGATGATAGGGCTCTTCATAAAGGGATCGTTTGACAAGATTGTATGATGATTCACATTAATGATCCATTCTTTGTGAGCTTTAAGTATTTCCAAAAAAGGATGCCTAGGGTAGATTGTTTGAGATGTAAAAAGCTATCAATTGATGATATAAAAGACAAGTTGTTAAATTTTGGATCCAAATAAAGCTAGTGACGACCATTTATAGATAGAAAGGGACTTCTAACACATGTCACTAAGGGTCGATTTTCAGTTTTTAGGAAACCTTGTGAACTTATGATGGTTATTCACTCTCTTTTCCTTTAAATTTTGGATAGTTTTTATTTAATATTTAGTTAAATTGCCCAATCTGCAAGAAGGCTATGTTCAAAAATTATGAAGAGTTAGTGGTTGAATTGGATGATGACATGGGCATTAGTGATCCTATTGAACCTGTGGGAGTGGAGACTTGCATCCATAACAATGAAGCGATGATGGTTTATCTGTACGACGGTGACCTATTACCATTTATGGAAGGGATGACTAAACATGATGAGAATGTTTCAATATAGTTCTTTAATTCGTGGAAGAGTAGGAAAGTGACTATCAATGGGATGGGTTTTGAAATCTTAGAGGAAATCATTGCAAAGGTTGGAGAGTTTGTTATGGAAGGCAAGAACTGGCACAAGCTGGTCATGGTAAATGAGGAAACTAATCTATGAGAATTTTTCAAATTTAATGAGGAACCGATGCAAATGTGTGGTGGGTTTTCAAGGGAAGTCCTTCTTAAACCCTGAGATGTCATCTGCTATGCTATTATGAGATACATTACCCTTGAGGATTGGTTCCAAGTATTCTATAATTACCATTTCCTTATTCTTAATCACTTCAAAAACTTGGATCAGATTCCCTTCCCATTTCTTTTCTTACATTCTATAGAAGATTGTATATACAAGGCTAGGATGAAACGAGAGGAGGGTAAATTTTTTTATCTCATCCATTAGGGGTTTATGAACAAACTATATATCGATCATCTTGCCCAAAGCTCACCACTTCTGGTCAACCCTTTGGCTTCTGTCACCCCCAAGTCTCTTTAGACCCTGGCCTTGGTCCTAGCCACAAAAAAACCAAGAAAAACCTTAGCCTTGATGTTAAAATTAGCCTCATTGATTTGGAAATGGACACTAGGAAGAGTAAATGCCTCTATTTGAAAAAATTTAACTCCCCCCCAAGCATGATTCTAGCTCCGAATCTACCGAAAGTGATGCTAAACCTACAAAAAAGAAGAGACTACCTCAAGACACAAAGCCTATCCCCAACCCCTTTAGGCCCTCTCACATTTATGACACTGTCAAAGCTACCCTGGCTAGAAGCTGGGGGGAAGAGATCACCTCACCCAGGAAAGAAACTTCTAAAGGTAGGGGGGAAAAAAGGAAAGCATAGCCATGAACAGAGCCACTACAAGGCTAGACTAGATAGGCTTGAGTAGCCCATGAGGGATCTAGCAGACAACCACATTGGTAGCTACTAGAAATTTGACACTTCGGTGGAATTCTCCACCAAAGTCACGCATTCCATGACCACCACCCTTCAGTTTTTTTAGGTGAACAATGATGAGAAGGACCTGGGCAAGGAGAGTGAGACAACTTGATCCATTTATGGGTTCCTAGTGGAGGACTAGTTGAAGACAATCCTGCAGAAACTTGTCAAGGTGGAGGTGGAGGATGTGAACAAGGACGTGCCTATGGAGAAGAAGGATGAGGATCCTAGAAAGGAGGGTAGCTAGCCCTGGGTCTAGTTTTTTTTCTTATTGTTGTGTTGTTGGGTACTATGAACTAGTTACCCTATAGGGTTTTACATTATATTATTATGTCGATATGTAGGACTAATAGTAGGGAGTTGTTTGAGTGTTGCAAGTTTGTTTATTAGTTTTCTCTAACTGACTTTTCGACCTTTTTGTACTTTGGGCTCAGCGCCTCGTCCTTTTGACTATTATCTAATACTTCAAAAAGTTTCCCCACTTTGATATTGCTTTTATTGCAAATTAAAATTCTGCATAATGAATAATCAAAAAAATCAAACACTAATGAGTATTTAGAAGATAGCTTTCCAACCCCATGAAAGCCATCTTGACCTGCACACTAGTTTGTTGCTCAACTACAGATTGAGAACCAAAATAACTTTGTTTTATTTTAAAAAAACAATAGCGATATTTTAATTTTGGCTCAAGTAAAAAGTATTTGTAAATGAGAAAGAAAATCCCACAATGTCATCCTTTTCAACCTAGTATAGATGATACAACTTTGATTCCTTGAGGGCAGATGTAAAATTGAAATAGGTGAGAACAGAAAAGAACTTGTCTGTGTTCTTAAGCTTGTGTACAGCAATGGTATCAGGAATTAAATCATGAGAACACCCGCCACTAGAGGGAGGAAAGTCATACATAGCAGGCTTATTGTCAAATCTGTTCTTAGCCTTCTTCCCTTCATTTAACCAGAGCCCTACCATCTTATCCTCTGGCCCTTCTGTCATGTTCTTAGGAATAGGAGACTCCTCAATCCATTTCACCAGATCCCATGACAGGGCAAATCCCATACCAGACATATACTTGTGGAAAGGTGTATTTGCGTTACAAGGTACAATACAGCCATAATAGGTGTCATTCCTTGGCGAAGGCTTAAGTGACTCAACCAACTTATCAATCCTAAAATAAATATCATCATCCACCTTCATAACATAATCATACTGCAATCCAAGTTCTGGCAGACTAGAAAGATGAGCATAAGTCTTACCTTGGTTCATGTTCTCTTCACAATTCAATATAATGATATCATTCTAGGCCATGATCTCCAGAGGCACCAGGATTCTTTGATCATCCTTTGTCAGATTGCAGAATACGAATCTCACGTCCACTTTTGCATGAACCGAGGATTGGATTCCATAGACCATTTGAAGAAAATGTCTCCTTTCATACCAATCTGCCCTTGTTAGAATTCCCATCAAAATACTGAACTCATAGCCAGGTTTATCAGATTCAATAACAGCAGTGACATTCTCCTTTATATCATTTGTGCGGTTATGAACTTGTTTTGGGCAGCTACAGTTGATAAAGATCTGACTGCCTTGAGAACCCACATAACTATTCTCTTCCGTTCCCAGAAGAAATGATTGAGAGGATGAATTGGCATTATACTGCCATAATCTGCGAAAACTAGTAGATGGGCTTGTAAAGATTTCTCTCAACTCTGATACATTGACAAAGGCTACTAACGAGACCAGGATTATAAATAGACATACCAGTCCTGTCGGTGCTGAAGCAGTGATCTTCATGAATCTTCTCACTGAATATGGTGTGCTTTCATCAATTCTGAAAGAATAAGATTAATTAAGCTTCTCTTTCAAGTCTATGAACCTCCTTCGCATGTTGGGTATTTAATGAGGGTTTTGTTTTGACTAAAGACAGGAAGAGAAAGGGCCAAGTCCAAACAAAAGTTTAAAGAAAAAACAGGGCTTAAAAAAACACAAGAGCAGCCAGGAAAACGAGTTTCATAAGGAGTGAGAACAAGAAGGAAGGAAAGAAACCTTAACTTTGTTGGTTCTGTTTCCTTTCAACCAGTGTTAACATCGTTATGTTTTTACCATAATTACAAAGACTACCAAACTTGTGTGTATAAGAGAAGGACGGAGCTGAGAGAACAATAGCATAAAAATTAAATTAAATCAGAATCTATTGTAGGAAAGAAACTGTGAAAATGGTATGTTCTGAGCACACTCGCTAATGTGGCCACAAGTGAAAACCCTTCTTATGTCATATTCTAGACTTGTTATTATTAATATTATAATAATATTTTAATATTTTGTTTTGTGTTCAATTTAATATTGAGCAGCTTCGTTTCCCCTGTTATTTTATTAACGAAAGTTATTAATGAAGATTTCTAAAATTAAGTGGAGTTTTATTGAATAGATTTATGTATATGATGATTTTATATTACTTTAATATGTTGAAGAAAATGATTAATAAATATTGTATATGATTAAAAGGATTTAAGAGGATTAGGAAAATTTAGTTGAAAAAAATGAAATGTTGAGGAGCTTTCGAGAAAAAGGCTCCTATAACACAAACTTAATTGAACCAATTATATTTGAGGTAAATAAATTATTTAATATATTTGATTAATAAATAAATATGAAAATTTTAGAAATATTGAATTAATCAAAAAATAGTTGCTATTCATTTGTCCACAACACTATAATTATTGCATTAGTTGTAGATACAATAACTGATAGAGCAACAATGACAACAACAGCAATAAACAATTGGTGCATTAGCATGCTAATTCTAATAAACATAGATAAGCTTGATAGTAGATACATTCAGCAATAAATAACAAATATAGTTATCAAAACTTAATAATATACTTGTTGTTTGGTTTGTTGTTTGTACTATGTAAACTTTTGCTATCATTAGAAATGTTATATAAATAAAAGTTTATACAATTTTGATGTTAGATCTTGGAGTATAAGCTAAAATGTAAATGTAAACAAAAGTATACACAATTTCTTAATAGATCATTTAATATGATCCTAAACATTGATGTGAACAAAAGTCTATATAATTTTATAATAGAACATAGAGTATGATTTGAATCATTAATATAAACAAAACTTACACAATCCAAGACCTAAACAACCTTATCAAAACACACTTCGTATAACAAATAAAAAGCAACTATAATAGCATAAACACTTGACTGCAACTTATTAGAAAAATTGTGTAAGTTACAAAGCATAGTGAACAATGCCATTGTACATAAAGCACTTAAACTTCTATTTTAAACCACTTTGTTAAGTCTTCTAATCTACTTGCATGCATAAAACATAAAATAGTAAAGTAACAACACTATAACACAATATTGGTAATCTAGAAACCCTCCAAGTACAAGGTAAAAATGGGGTGGGGATGATACCCGTAATGCTTCACTACTGCAATAATAAAGTTAGCTTGTTAAAGCTTACAAATGATCACTTCTGATGATCTTACTCAATTAAAAGCAATAAGGATTATTAGGTCTACCATGTGAAAGGATTTCTACAATATAGTTAAGTATGTACTCTATTAAGAGTTTCTACAAATGACTGTTAGGGCCACCTAGTTAAAGGATTTGGGATTGATGCACCTATTAGGATGAATTGGTGGATTGAAATCTAAAATACAAGTGTGATTGTTGATGAAGATTCTTTGAAGTATTGATCACTTGACTATGATATGTGAGTCTCTTCCTTTCCGTGGGATGCTTGTAGCCTTCAAATAATTTTCTCTTCCATATTCACTAAATTCTTGAATGATAACACAATGATTGATATATTTTGGATAATCAAAATTCCTTTTTCTTATATCCATCCAAATAATTCCACCACAAGTCAGTTACAACATAACTAATTCGAAAAACAATTACCAAGTTGGCTAAGTGTTGAAACTTGGATCTAGTGGCTTACTCGGATGATGTCGTAGATACTCAGACAACTCTATCACCTTGACTAACTCTGTGACTCCGCTAATACTAGATGTTGGGTTCATGATGATCACTCAGTAGACACAACTGACTTGGTTCACTCTATTTTGCCTGCTTGAATATCACCTTGGATCAAAATTCCTTTTCTAATTTGATTCACACAGGAGCTCAGTAGAAACTATCAACTTGGTTGACACTACATCTTGGTGTGAACTATCAACTTGGTTGACATTGCTTACTTCCTTCTTAGTTAACATTGTTCGCATGGTTTCTTACTGAGCTTGGTAAACATTATTGAAGACTAGTAACTTGGTTACTACTGTCTGTCCAATATGACTAAGTGTTTTGACACTAACTAACAATATATCTTGTAATGAGATTAAAAATCTCCCACTTTGGAATTAGTAAAAAAAATGCTTATCATATATAAGATCTAAAAAAATTCTTCAGTCAAACTCCCCCTTTGAGTATGCTCTATTCTATAACTCAGTTTGCATTGAAAACTTTACAACTTTCTCTAAACTAAAGACTCCATTTTTGGGTTTTCAATTTTTTGTTTTTTTGTTTTTCTTTTTTTCTATTGTTCATATTATGATGTACATATTTTCTCCTTCCTATACATATCTCCCTTTACATGTATTGATATGTACAATATACTTTCTCTATATATTTTCTCCCTTTGTACATCTTCTTTCCCCCTTTTTTTGTTACAAATGCCAAAAATTTATAAGGTTATGCCAAAATGAGAAACAAAATTGTTGTGTACCTTCAAAATTACAAACAATATCTTATCCTAGTTATCTTGTAGCACCTTCAAGATGTGCATGTTGGTCTAAAGTGCTGCTCATAACTCATACATGTGATCTTCAACTAACAAATTTGTGTCTTTGACCAATACCCTTGCAAGATCCATTCTCTTCTACATAATGTCCATGTAGGGAAGTATCGTACCTTGAATATCAATCAATGATGCTCTTATTCTACTATCTTTCCTTATTAATTCTCCCTGAAGATCTATCAAGATTTTGGCTTTTGCAAAATGAATAGAACTAGGGCTAGGATTGAGTGCCAACTGGTTTGCACTATCTTTCAATTCCATGTCAACTTTGATCAATTTCTATTTTATTTCCTTGGTAAAGTTAGTGGAATCACTTAACTTTACAAGTATAGATACAACATTATTTACAACAATTTCTAATGCAAAAATTAAAGTAGATAGTTCTGCTTGATCTATTGCTATATTTTGTGCTACATTTTCTAGTTCTTTATTCTCAAACTTCCTTTCAACTTTCATAAGAAATTTGTCCTAGCCATCAATGTCCTCATTGAATTTATGCACAATATCAATTAATTGATAATCATAGGGAATTTTTTATTTACCTCTATAGATAGAGCATCTATAAATATTTCTTTGATGTCTTCCAAGACTTTTCTCTTATATCTTTCAGCTCTTAACATTCATTGTTTTTCTCTTTTCTTACATAGCTCTTCTAAACTATCCATTTCCTCAACTAATAGATTTGATTCGTCTCAATTCATGATTGCAATCTCCTCATCAAGATCAATGCCATCAAATATGTTCCCTTTACCCTTGATCTTGGCTTCTAAGGAAGGAATAATAGCTTTTCCTTTATCAATGGAGTCCTTTGACTACTTCTCGCTCAAGACTGTGGAAGCCTGTTGTAGTTTGGTAGAGACTATGAGAGCCTACTACTTAGTTTCCTTTGTAACAAACCTCAATGAATGTAAAAATTACTTCACTTTAAGGCTCGATTAAACTATGTTCAATTCAACTTATTGTTTCTCAAATGTTTCCTTAGGAGGAGTGGAGGGGAGTGATGCCATGACTTTTGTTGCAATCTTCTTAGCATTAGAATCCTTAATTGTTTAAATTTCTAGAAGAGCTCCTTCTTCATTGATGTCAAAAATGTGCTTTCATGTCTTTGTTGTGGACTGCGCAACATCTTTCTATTATTTGATAAAAGTTGAAAATTTTTAAATATTGGATTTTGTTTGTTTCATTATTAGACATTTCCTTCTCTATTTCTTTATTAGAGAGATTAGATGTGAGACTTCTTAGGGTCTTCTCTCTAATGTCCTTCTCTATTTTTGCTTTCTCTATTTTTGCTTCATTGTCTGAATTATGTGGAACAACCTTCAATAGATTTCTAGGAGCACACTGTTTAAGCTCAGAAGGGTCATATTTCCACTTTTCCAATTTCACAACTAATGCTTCCTTAATCTGTTTATGCTACTCTTTACTTTTAGAGTCATACATTAAGTATTTAAATCCTTTCATACCCATCCCTTCACTTATATAATAAAGTTCTTTCTATAATGTAGGAGCTGCCTTCTTCAAAGATATAATTGGGGTATTTCCTTCATCTTCATCATCTTCATCCTCATCCTAAAGCTTTAATTTCTTCCTTGGTTTTCTTGTCTTGGAGGAAACTTAATCACATGAGTAGGCCTTGTAGACCTCCAAGATGGATGCTTGGATCGAGTCTTCACCTTCTTCTTGGGAGGTTCCTCTACCTCTTCTTCTTATTTTTCACTTTGCTCTTCCTCTTCCTCATCTTCTTCCTCTTCTACATCATCACCCTTGCCTTCAATGAGCTCGAGAGGAGAATTTGATTTGCATAATTTCTTTCCTATGATTTCTAGCCTCTTCTTACCTCTTTTCACAATTTAAAGAATCAAAAACTCAAGTGAGATTCTTGTCTTAGCTTCATCATATGTTCTAAAATAAGTAGCCTTGTGATCCACAGGATCATTGATGAGTTCCTCAACAATATCTTTTCTATCATCAATATTAACCTCATACGCCAGAGGTTTTACCCATGCAATGACCTATCCTTGAAGTTTGAGTATGTGCACCTAGATGTTTAAATCTTGTAAAGTATATGTTTTATATGGAGTTTGACAACCACAATTGGACCCAAATAATTATGAGTAGGGTGCATTATGATATTGTTACAAGCTAGAGTTGTTGTTGCACCCAAAGATCGACATGTTAATGCTTGATACAACCACTAGACTTGTAGAACACATGAGGAGGTTAAGCCATGTTAGAAATCTCAAAGGGGAATGCTAGCAGTTAGTCTAACAATTCCCCCCTCAGCATTTAGTCTAACAATTCCCCCCTCAGCATTACCCAAGAATATTTGAACCCATGACCAAGCTTTACCATTTAGATAAAGCTTACACAAGAGTTGTTGTTGCAAGCTAGAGTTGTTGTTGCACCAAAAGATTGACCTGTTAATGCCTGATACAACCAATATACTTATAGAACATAGGAGGCAGTTAGGCCATGTTATGAATCTTGAAGGATAATGTTGACAATTAGTCCAACATATATGTTCTAGTTAGGTGATGCACAAGTAAAAATTAACAATGACGTAATTCATAAGGGCACATGATTGAGTAATAATGGATACAATCCCATAAATGAGAAGAATGTAAGAAAGATGGTTTAGACTAACCTAAACACAAGATTTTATGGAAGGAACATGAAGGTAGACTCAATTCGTGATAAATTAGAAAGATTATTGAGCTAGATATTAGGTTACAATTTAACCCTAGTTCAAGGGTTAACTCAGTACTAGCTAGATTTTTACATGCAACTTGTGTGATGGAAATTCAAGGAAAGTAAATCTGTGTGGTATTATTAGATTGTGGTTGTTAGATAACATTGCAAAATTGAAGAAGACCAAGGGAGGAGTCTTCAAATTTGAGTCCTTACTGACTCTTTTTTTTTTTCTATGCTACAAAGAAGTTCCCAAGAATGACAAATTGGGAATGTAATGAGTGTGCAATGAAATTGATGACTCAATGCTACATATTAAAGAAGTAGAATGATAGAGATGATGACACCAATAAAATAATGAAGAATTTCTAGAATTAAATGAAACATAGGTACAAAATACCCTCCTCCATTGTAGAGAATTATGAGGATGATATATGCTTCATGGTGGAGACAAACAACACATGCATGGAAGTCATGGAACCAAGGGTTAAGTTCATAGAGCCCATGGGATATGAGATAAATGTAAAGATTATAGAAGGATATGCATAGATCATACTTCAATATGAGAAGGACACTGAGTGCCCTATATGGGGAGCCTATCATCGAAAGATGAGAATAGTTCATTTTTAACTACATATAAAAGAAAGAAAGAAGAAAGTAGAAAAGGTAATTGATTCCATCCTTAAGGAATTAGGTATGACCCTTGAAGAATTCAATGAGGTACAGGGAATACTGTATAAATGAAGACAAGTGGGCAATTTGAAGTAATAGAAGAAACTCCTATTGTTGTTGTAGGCCCTTTAGAAGGTGTAACCAATGCACAACCATGTGCATAGGCCCGCATTGCACCATATGTTGTAGTTGTACAAGTGCAACCAAAAAAGACAAGAAGTGATCATTGTAGAAGGTAGTCTAAGGTGGAAACACTTGTTGCACAGAGGAAATCAGAGAGACTAGTGAAGGTTAAGAAAGAACCTATATGATCCACCAAGAAAAGGGTCAAGCGGAGCACTAGCAGACTAGGAAAGAGAAGGAAGACACTGCAAGTCAGTGAATCTAAAGATTTTGATGATGAAGCTGAAGATAGACCAATGGAGAAAGCAATATAGCAAGGCAAAACTCCAGTAGGCAAGAAATCATGGAAGTGAAAGGTAGAAAACCTTAACATGCAAATTATCAAGGATTGAAATTTTGTACAGTTGATCAAATATTATTGTTTGTACAATAATATAGATAGAAGGTAGTTAGAGAAATCCATAGTAAGGAACATGATACTATGGAATAAGAGGTTTGATATTATATAAAGTAAGATTCCAAAAGATCTATTTAATAGGTTGTTAAATAGAATCAAAAGAGTGTTAGAAGAATTCATCAATTTAAGAATAAGAGTGATAATTTTTTTTTGTGAAACCAACTCCAAAGAGGACTTAGATAGGACTTTTAAGGGCATTGAACCCTTGCTAGGGAACAAAAGAAGAGAAAATCTTCTCATTGGAGGCAACTATGAGGATATTAGGAAGGAAACAAAGGAGGCAATTGTAAAATTCATGACCTTAGTAGTAGAGGTGAGTGCGTAGCCTAAAGTTGAGAGCTAAGTGTATGTACAAGCCAGTACACCTTCCAGTGATGAAGAAGAAGTAGTCAAGACACAATAGTCACTTTCACCATTGCACATTGTTATGGGTACTAAATCCATGCAAATGGAAAATATTCGCATAACTGTGGATGCAAAGGAGAATCCTTATGCAACATTTGGCCAAACCATTGTTGCTAATATCACAACATATACTAGTTGTGATGATGATGAAGAAGAGAAAAAGAAGGTAGAGGTTGAAAAGAAGAGAAAAGAAGTGGAAGAAGAAGAAAAGAGGAAGGAGAAGAAGAAAAAGCTATAAGAAAAAGAGGAGAGAAAGAAGGAATAGGAAAAGAAGATGAAAGGAAGAAGAGTAAAGGAAGAAAGCCAAAGAAGTAACTAAGAAGTTGGAAGAAGAAAAGAAGAAGGCTAAGGAAGAAAAGAAGATTTTAGTTACATCCACTCTAGTTGTAACTCCTATAGAAGTAGTAGCAACAACAACAATAGTAGTGAGGTCTGATGATGATGATAACCAGAATAGATTGATAAGCTTATTGAGAAAACTATTTGAGAAGAATAAATCAGTAAAACCTTTGGAGAAGACAATAATTGAAGCCTTGGACAAAATGTAGAAGATAATTAACACAACTGTAGCCATTCCAAACTTGTAGTCAAAGGCCAAACAATTGGTGAAGACGTTTGATGAATAATTCACAACTTTAGCTAAGGTAGCATTAGCGCAAGCTCAGGCCAAGCATGATGCAACACTATTTGACATAGTGTGCACAAATGTGAGAAATGATTTGAAGGTACTAGATGTAACCATTAAGGAACTCAAGAAACACATTGATGAAAGTAAGAAGTTGTATGGATAGTGCACACTATCATACAAGTCCCTGATAAACTTTGAGAGTTGGATAAAGGGTAAGATGAGTGAACTTGAAACACTCACTACAAAAGTACAACTTCCTAAGGCTAGTATTGAAGAATGTGGAATAGAAGTGGAGAAGATTCATAGTATGATTAGAAGCTTTGAATCTGATAAGGAGAAGGAAGCAAAAAGGTTCTCTAGTCTTAGAGAAGCCTTGTCTCTAAAGATTAACATTTGGCAGAAGCAATTGGCGGAAT
Organism: Cupressus sempervirens; assembly: GCA_028749045.1. Lineage (NCBI taxonomy): Eukaryota > Viridiplantae > Streptophyta > Pinopsida > Cupressales > Cupressaceae > Cupressus > Cupressus sempervirens. The sequence continues at coordinate 523,893,467 of CM053788.1, forward strand.
GTCTTGGAGCAAAGACTTCCTATGACAAGTTTGCCTATACTAACTTGAGTCCACTTGAAGTGGAATCTTATGAACTATGTGAACTAATCAATATCTTAGATACAGTGAAGGAGAATTAGAAGAAGGAAGTGGAAAATGTAAAACTTGTTCATGTAGATTATTTTTCCAAAATAACAAGTTGATCTGCAATAGGCCATCCAATTTTTGGATACAATTTTGACACCTTTGCTATTGATGTCAAGGAGGGAGTAATATGTAAGGAAAATTGCATGTATTTATGTACTAAGGAGGACAAGTAATGTATGTAAGGAATTTTATATGTAAGGGGGAGTACACTTATTTATCAATACAAGGAGTGATAAGAAATGTAATGATCCATCAAAACATGAATAAAATTGTTCTATTTTGAAGGCAATTTTGTGTAGTTACTTTCATTTGGTTTTTATTATGTATGACATCATTTTGGGACTTAGCCGATTTTTGTAAATGTTGCCATCAATGCCAAAGGGGGAGATTGTTGGCATATATGGTCAGATAGATGTCTTGAGAGTTTTCATTTAAGGCAATATGTATTCAACATTTCATTTTTGCATTTAGAGTTAGAAAATTGTCTAAGCGTTACACAATTTGCAGCAATACAAAGACAAATGTGATGTGTACGGACAACTCATTGAGAGTTAGCCTATACGCAGTTGAGAAAAGGTCTACAATAGTGTCATGATGACATGTGCTAATGCACAAATGTGTATAGATAGTTTGATGTGAGTTATGATTGAAATACCAGTGTAAGTATTTGACATAGCGGAATAGAGAATAGAAGGGAATTGAATTGTTGTAAGGTCCCTCCTTACATGTACTTATTAAATATGAATTTCTTTGTTAAAATATATTGTAGGAGATTAGAACAGATATGAAGCAATATTTTATTCTGTGAATGTCCTAATGAAATCTAGAGTAGTTGATACTTCCATGTTTTAAAACTTAGTGATTTGAGAACCACTACATTATCTCGACTATTTAAACATTAAAATTTCACTAACAAAGATGCAAGGAATTTTTACTTGATGATAAGGGTGTAGATTTTGATACCCCGATGATTAAGTTTTATGTTCCAGTTAGTTCAGTATTCCTTAAATGGCAATGTTTATGATGTTAGGTATATGCATGCCTAACAATGATTTTTCTAGCATTTTAATCTGAATTAATGAATAAGTTATGTTATATTGATTATGTGATTTCTGATGATTAAATGTGAGTAGAAATAAATTAAATAGTTAATTATATGAGAGATTCATTTTTTGATTTATGTAACTATCTAGATAAGTTTTGAATAGATGTATGTAATTTTCTCGAGCTATTAATGTGTGAAATGAGTTTGTAGGGTATTTTAGCCAAGAAAATCTAATGGAGAAATGAAACTGAACCCTATGTACCATTTGTGGAAACCAAGGTTAAATCTGATGAAGGATACAAACTCTGTTGTTTGTTTTTTTATTTGTATTGTGCATTGAATGAATGTATCATTCTGTAATCAGTAAATGTTAATATTTTGTAACAATTTTTTTTAAGTGTCACTTGACACTCGTGAATTGTATATGCATTTCAGCATGGTAGTTTGGGTTAACCAAGTAACCTAAAGATCTAAGTTAGACTAGGTTAGTGACATTTTTGCTAATCAAGTTAGTAATTGAGGTTAATTACTGCTAATCCAGATTAGTGTTTAAATCTACATTTTGAAGGTTGTTAGATAGTCTTAAAATTTCCTAGCTTTTGATAGGTTTCTAATTAGTCTTAAAGACCAAAAATTATGAAATCTAAGTACCCAAGGGGTATGGGCATGGGTTGGGGGCATTTTCCACCCCCCTAGCCCCTTTTGTTTACTTTTATGGTTACTCAAAAACACTAATATTTCTTTATTGTGAAAATTGATTGATTTCATCATGGGTTGGATAACTTGAACTACACCTTGAGGTTAGCCTTAGGTCTAGTTGAGTTGGAAGCCTCTACAACTTTTGGGCAAGTGGGCGAGTTATTGCTTTTTGGGAGTGGTTGAGTTTAGGATCTTATTTAGAAGCAATTTTGAGAGGGTTTGATTGTTCATCCAACCTCTAGTTTTAGAGGGATTTCCAAAACTGAAGAAGAAGGAGAGGAAATCAAGCTCATCTCAAACTTGTTCATTTTCCATAACCTAATTCTTGAAGGTAGGAATACTTCACCTCTTTTTGGTTTCATGTTGTGCTTCATGTTTCAATTTTTTTTGCTTATGTATGTTTGTGTGCATGTTGAGTATGTTGGGAGGGATTGAAAACATGTTTTCTTAAATGTCTTTCCTTTGTGTTGTGTTTTGAATTTTTGAAGGGATTATTTGGGTGTATTAGCATTACTCACCCTTCGATAGAGCAGAAGTGGCCATGTATGGGGGAAGGTCTTTAGTTGGACTCCAATAGTGTAGAGTCTCTTCTTAGGATGAGAAGACAGAGAGAGGGTAGGGTGTTATGGGCCTCTACTTGTCAGCACAAACCACGTATGAGTTTTGAATGTAAAAATGGAAGAATGGAAGTTCTTGAGTTATAGCCTCGATAGGGAACCTATTTTGGTGTTGTGTCTGACATCTCCTATTGACAAATTCCACCTTCTCCCTAGTTTGGTTCAATGTTGAACATATTGTGAAAACCCGATATGGGAGTGAATGCCTAATTTTGTCTTCATGTTGTGATTTGGTCGTCTCCTGGTCAGTTTTCATCCTCTCCATGATCACTTTGATGTATTGCAGAATTTGAAATGGATCCCTTGTTAAGGGCCAAGAAGGAAATTCATGGTAGTTATCAAAATTTAGTTATGTTGGGAGATTTCTCCTCGAGATTGAAATCCTGTGTAATAATGTTAATGCTAACTTATTGTGAGAATGGCAACGATGTCAAGTTTTCTTCCTAGTTCTTTCCTAGCAGAGCCTTTGAATCAGGTGGTTCAATAGAAAAAGATAAATTGAGTAATATCCTTGCATATTATCTTTCTTGTAATTTGGTTATATGCATGTGTTTATCAGAAAGTGAATATAGTGATGTTTTACCACTAATAGATTTGGCATCAATTTGCAATGGCTATGTGTCACAATTACGACAGTCATGTGTCGCCACTGTGATAGAGATAGATGTCGTAGTTATTTAGTCACAAATTACAACGTCTATTCTTTCCTATCACAATTACGACACCTATTTATCGCTATGCAGCCACTTATACTAACTTCAATCCCATCACAATTCATGTGCTTTCCATCGCAATTGCGATGGGGTTTCCGGCGCATCTATAGGAACCCCATCACAATACTTGACCAAGTCGCTGCCGACCCCAGAAATTGTGACGCGATTGCTGTGGATGTGATGGAAACCACATCAAAATTTCTATAATTGGCATCGCAATTGTGACGGTCAAAGAAGTAAAACAAAAAAAAAATATTCCATTTGTCATTAAGCCCACACCACTCCTTCTCTCTTCCCTAGGTCATTATCCTGATGATGGATCATGGCGTACAATCAGGAAGCAAAGAGTACACATACTTACTCAAATAGGTTCCTAAACTTACATGCCAGTCTATATGGAAAATATTAACAGCCTTTACACCTCAAAATTGGGCTTGATGACAAATCATCATATTTTAGGAGGCCAAGGTAGGCTAGGCAATTGATGTTAGTTAATGTAAATGTTCCACAAGGAACCAGTCAAAGACATTCTTCAAGCTCTAGAGGTGCACAGTTATTGTCAGGTTGTGTGATTCAAATATGCCCTCCTAATTTTTGGGCCATTTCATTAGAAGGGAACCACGAGATATCTATAGATGACTAGGCATTTTGTTTGAATACTATTAAATTAGCAGCATTTATGTGTATGCTTGGAAACAAAGATGGAAGATAGCCTTGGCCATGCTTCTGATGTTAAACTGAGATTATTGAGAACTTTAACAGTAGATCCAACAACTAAATTAGTCACTGTTAGAAATCTAAATTGCCTTCAATAAAAATAAAGAACTACTATAATGTAAAAAATATTACAATTATAGCACTGCCACCCTAGTTGACAATAGAATTACAATTTAACAACTCCATCTGATAGAATATTTACTAGAAGACCTAAAAATATTTCACACTCTAAAATAACCTTTAGAAAGGCCAGCATGCAATCTTTGCATGAAAAATGAAAATGCATGTTGAGACATCTACCTCTAAATTCCCTAGCAGTATGCTATGCATACAAAGTACAGATGCTGCATCATATGATCTTAACGAAGTAGATCTAGTTGAAGGTGCAGACTATAATAATTGCTGATAGGAAAATATAGTGATAAAATAGAATATGTCAAACACAATCTTGTAGATCTAACTCCCAAAGTTTCACTTTTGAAATATAAGCTCTTCATAGCTACAAAAATACACAGAATCATGGACACATCTGCCAGACATTTAAATGCATGCAGTTCCACCAATGGATAAAAGTGGCAACACATAATGTCCATGTAAAGATGTCATGGTGTGTACATCCAGACAAGCTTGCTCAAAAATGAACGCCACAAAAAATGATAGGCAATACCCCAAGTACAGGATATGAAAATTGAGCTTAATTCAGAAAAATATTTAATTAGAGCATACAGCTCATGAACCAAATCTAAAGCAACTTAAAGTATGAATAAGAATGAGGGTATAGAATATGATGAATGTGTGCATGTTTGCTGACAAATAACATAAACACTATTAAATAATCCTATGTTTAAAAATGATTTACCTATAAGAAAACATATACACCAAATAAATAGGTAATTGAACCAAGTTATATATAATAGTAAAGTGGATTACAATCTCACCAGGACAGATGTCATCAGACCAAGAGATCCAAATCCTGAAAATAGAAAATCCAGTCAGGTTTGCTTCTAAAGAAAGTAATCATGTTTCCTTCCTTACAAAAATAATAGATATATGTAAGACTAGATATAACGATCAGTTCAAAGCCAGATTCAATGAAAAATAGTATTTTGCACCACTAACCCTACGCAAGGAAATCACTCTGCACATCACTGTCATAATTTTTGCATGCCCAAACATAGGCACCATTACTCTTCAAAGCATAGGCTACCATGTCATCAATAAGCCTATGCGCATAATTGTTCATGAATCAATCATTGAAAGAAGTTATTGTGTGCCCGACAGAGTCAAGATAATCAACATTACAATCTTCATATTATTGTGCCAAGAAACAAAACCAACCAAATTCTTGCTGCGTCATATTTAGCTTTTCAACTGGCCTCATATACCTCTTGGAAGATATCTTTAAACCTACCAATTTAAGTCACATATAAGAAGAATCTCCGAGAATATGAGGACCATTAAGCTAGAGAATCATAAAGAATGATAACATGGGAAGTAAGGTGTGTTAGAGAAAAAGGTAAAAATAAGATCATCAATCCTTGTATTGATTTGAAAACATACCTTCCATCATATTTTTTTAAAATTGTGTTTTTAGTACTTAGGTAAAGTGGCCATTTCTTATCATAAGTTGTTGCCATTGATGCATCAACAAATGCACTAATAGACTGCACATAAATAATTAATCATAATTGAATATTTGAGATTTGCTCAATTAGAGTTAGAACAGGAAATTATATTTATCATAAAAGAGAGGAAAACATACCTCATCAATACTATACATAGCTAATGCTATTCCTCCATCTCCTTTAAATCATATACCTCCAACTCTATAGTTTCACCTCCGTTCTCTAGAACTACATCAGTTGACAGAAATCATTGTTGCATGCTACAAAGAATACTAATGAAACAAAAAATAGATGTTTTCCGATCTCTAACAGTGAAACCACAATGATATTCACTAAGCCGAAAGACAATAATATTATAATTCAATGTGTTCACAAGTTGTCAGATATGGAAATAATCCAAATATCCTTAGAAGTGGAGTTCAAAAAGCAACAAGCTCTTCACTTTTAGTGATAAAAACCTCATTACCTTTTTTAACATCATTACCTTTGATTATCTTTTGTGACCTTTTCTTGGCTAAAGACTTATGACAACTATAATGTCATTCCTAAATGACCCTAAAAGACCTTTTAAAACACTCTTCACACACCTATAACCTTAACTAACACCATTCAAGCCTAAGTTGGTTTATGTTGTCAATGCTGGCAATTTTACAAGATCTTGCACTTTGAGTGCATTTTACATCATTTAGGGACTTTAATAGCCTATTACATCATGTAAAAACTACCATCCACCCATAACTCTTCCTAGGACACCCTAGGACTTCAAATGACCCTTTACATCATATTGACTCCCTATTTGTGCCAATTTGAGCTTCACTTACATCTTATTGAGCTTCATTTTGTTTCAAGAATAGTTTAATATTCTCTACTAAACAAGGCCAACCATGTGAAGGTGGAAGCTCATTTGGCCCCACCCCCCTCCCCCTAACATCACTCTACATTCCCCGTTAACATCTAACATTCATTCATTCTTTCAACCATTAATAAAATGTAACAGTCAATCAATATCACATGATAACATTCATTAACACATTAGATTCGTAAATAGGCAACATTCATCAATATTTTGCATTAACACATAATTCATAAACATTCATTAGCACATAATTAAATTCATTGAGACATGAAATTCAGTCATTATCAATTAAGGTATGTAGATGAAAATCATTTCCTTTTTTTGCTTTCTATTTCTTTTTTCTATGTAAGCTCTAAGAGGAGCATCAGTGTCATCATCAATTCCCCCCTCATTAGTTCTTTTCTCTATTCTTGATGATCTCAAATTCCTATGCCATTGCAAAGGGGGGTCCTCTACAATAACAAATAAAAGAGTTAAATTAAAAATAATTTATTATAATTGTTATGTAAGTATTTAATTAGTTTAAATAAAATAACTATGATGCTCTTTACCTGATCTAACCACATCATTTTGTCTGGACTCAACGTCAACACACTCATGAACATCAACCCCTCGATCCTCTACAGCTGCTATACAAAATGTTACGTTAATCCAAACACCAATTGCAATTACATATAAAAAATTTAATAGAAAATGTATACTACCACCACTGGGATGCACATCATGCGATCCTTCAGCATTCACAGATTGTGTAGAAGGATTGTTAGGCTACATTCCAACATCCTACGCATTGTTATCATTTCTTGCTTAAAATAGATATACTCACTTTATATTGGAACTTAACATCAAATAGACTAATTGGTAAAGTATTCAATTTGAAATAAATTTCATTTAGCTTATTTACCTATGGCTCAGATGCATCATTATTAGAACCTTCCACACTGATTTCAGCTCGTAGCCATTCAGACATAGCTCTATAGCCTTGTTGGAAGCCAATTCTCTTATCCTCTTCTGTGAGGCATCTCTTGAAGTCTGAGCCTTGCATTTTTGTGTGGTATGGTGAATTTTACTTGCATTGTTTCATCAACCAATGGAGGGTAGTTAAAATATCAAAAGGAAATACAAAAGTTGCAAAAGTTGAGGATCAACAATACTTACAACTTGTGCTTGAAGTTTCAAAAAACCACCACAACTGAGTTTGTGTGCCCTGTGCTTTTCTAGTCTTGCCTTTGTTGCCTTTGATGTGTTAGGCAATCTATGAAAAGTTTGAAATATGTTAGATAGTATAAATATAGAGGTTAATTAGTACATAATTACTTTCTCAATAGTATCACATACCTTGGTGTACTCTCTACTGGTGTAATTTTATTTTTCTTGTCAGCTTTATACTTTCCATCCAAAATCAGAGCCTGCCACTCAACCTCAGGAACATAGGGTAGACGCTCATACCTAGGGTTATGCCGTAAATTTTTTCTATACTGGTCCCTAATATACTTCAAACATAAACTAGGTTTTTCAAGGATCTTGTTTCTCTCAAATGCACGAGGTCCAAAGAGTTGGGTCATGCTCTCTATAAGATCATCCTTCAACTTTTTGTCTTGGAGATTCCACCTTTTAAGTTAAAAAAAAAACATGTTAGGCTCATAAATGAAGTGAAGCTACCTTTAATATAGTTCAAGAAATGGATGAAAAGGAAAACTATTCTAGCAATGATATGAAATCAAAATAGTGGTTTGGGGTTTTAGTTAGGATATGATGTTCCACTAGGTACGCACGGTGGGCCCGAATATTCGCAAACACTCATCACCAAGTTTTTTCCAAAAAACATCATTCCCTACAAAATAATCATGGAATCATTAGTCTATGAAGAGTGATCAAAAACTAAATTACTATTATATCAGTATAGAATAATAACTTTAAAGTACCTAGAACTTTGGCTACTTTTAATGGAATGCCTTCATCGTCGCTAACAATCAATATGACATCCTTCATCGTTCCCATACTAGGAACATAGGAACATCCAAGGAATGATGTTGTAGCTCTTATTGCAAAAAGTTTCATAAGTTCAAATAAATTAACCTATTTCAGATAAATTAACAGTTTGATCTACTTTGTTTAGAGGAAACTGCCATTAGCATTTTCGTACAGGCATATATTGGCAAATCAGAGATGCATCTAAGAATTGCAGAGACTAAGGATAATAGATCAGACATGGCATCCATCATTGATTGCATGTAATAGATAGACATCCAAAATAGCATCAGATTAACTTTACAAGAATATATATCCATATTTGACAGTGCAACTCAATCTCTATATCAAACATTGCAAGTACAAAAGTCTGTATCTAAAAGAGCAATATCATTGTTATAAGCAACATATCACACTCCATTACATAAACTATAAAGATAAGATAAGATATAGAAATTCTATCACCATAGGCAACATCATCTCATCAATTGTTGGGTATATACTTTGTCCTATCAGATATCACAACTATTTCTGAAAGCAATAAATCATTTACATAAGATTGTTAGCTACATGAGATGCAGTAGCACATTCATATCAATAAAGTGATAAACCATATCCATAAGGATAAAACACTTTTATATCAGTTATTGCATTTATTTCAATTTGTATATAGAAGTTTATCTAAGTGTAACTTTCATTACTTGCTTATTTTGCATTTATTTGGCATAGTGAAAAAGGAAGTAGAGGTAATTATCCCTATTTCCTTGCTTATCCAAAAATGGGATATTACATCTATAATTAATCAATAAATATGAGTGTCCATATTTTCAGAATTCCCATAAAATCTTTGCATAATGTGTCCAGTGCCTATTTGAGGCCACTATGTTGGTGTCCATATGCGCATTCATCCTCTTTTGATGAATAATTTGTGTAGGCTTAGTGGTTAGTGTATATCTGTTCAGGCTGCAATGAACAAGTATAATTTGTGTAGGCTTGGTGTACTCATTGAAATAGCAACTGAATAGGAGTCGACAATGGTAACAGTCAAAAGAAGGTGATGATTCATGCAAGAAGATGTGAAAAATACATGAAAAATTAATGTTTGAGTTCAAAGATAGTAGACATGTGAGTCTGGTTAATCATTCACATGAATTATAAAAACCAAAAGCGTATCAAATAAATAGTTGTAAAAAAATTGTGAAAAAGTTTAAACGTTGAGTGACTACCAAAGGGGGGCCATTACAATCTACATCGTAAACACATAACAAAAGAGAGAAAAAGAGGGATTTGTGTACTAGTAGATGGTGCAACAGTCGATGCCTATAAGTTGCGTGTTGTTGACTCAACAATCAGATAGAGATTTGTGGTTGTCTTGGATGGAGGCAGCGTCATCATAGGATCTGAAGCTGAAGAATAAAATTGTTAGAGCATGCATAAATATAGAACGTGTGCATAAATTCAATCTTAATTGCATGTATTGTCAATGATTATGATAATTCCTATCTATATTCAATGGAAAACACAAGTGGGGAATGGAACATGTGATCTACCTGAACCACCAGCACCCTCATCATGGGAATGGGGCTCGAAATCATGCAAAAAACTTTGTAAAGAAAACGCATCCATATTTTAATTAATGTCATAAAAGATCATAACATAAAAACCATTATTGAACACTTGTTATAATTAAAAATTTCATTAATACTTACTTTTAAGATTTCAGAGGTGTGCAACAATTCAGATGCCCTATTTTTTATTTCTTGAGTAGTAGGCTTAATGGTTGCCAAACGTATAATTTCTCTGTCAATTTTCTTTAGCAACTTTTTAATCCAACCGATTGGGTCATCGGTCTCTGCTAAATCAATATAAAACAGGTCCTCCTCAGGGGCGAACTGCTGAGGGAGTTTAGGTTCCTTTCCCTCCCTCCGACCACTAGCCCTCTGTGACAAAAATAGTATTAGTATTATCAAAATTACTCCAAAACAATGAAGAAAACAACATTAAAAAAATAACATTTTTCTTCTGTTTAGTTTGCACAATTACAATGAGTTTTACCTGCTCATGTGTAGATGAGCTAGGAACATCACCAGCATCCCCTCCGGGTGGTGGCTCCATATTGTGCCCCTGTGTCAAAGATCAAGTATAAAAATGTTAGTCAAAAATTTATATGAGTCAAACATAGTCATGAAAAAGCACATAAATTAGTTATTATATGCAATTAAAAGATATATAGTTAGATAGGGACATCCATAGGGCATATTGAAGAAATGAAATGGTCAAATAGATTTCATATGGGATTTTGAAGATGTTAGTGTTCTAAGGCAAAGAATCCATTCATATAACCATAATGACTCTATTAAGGTTGATTCTAGTGAAAAAAGACTTGAAATTTTTGAAACTCCCGTGCAACAAGATATAACTGAAGAGGTTGAGATGCAATTGGTGGAAAAGCAGGAAACTCAAACCTAACCCCAATAAAATAAAAATTTAACATTAATTCTCCCAATAATTAATATACATCCTTAGAGGAGAGTCCAATAGCTTTCCATTAAAACCCCAATGTTGAGCTCTAATTACTATTTCATTGATATATTTTTGAGGCTTCTTGTGGCCATAGGAGGTAGCCAAGTTACTATAATCTTGAGCACATTTGTAGCAAGACATCTATTTTTAGACAGCCATTTTTAAAAATTTTTTGTCATTGTGGGTTGCTTCATCCCTAGGAAGTTTTTAGGAAGAATATCTCTTATAAGGAGTGAAATTGAGCTGGTTTTTGTTATTTTTTTCTGATGTAATTCATGGGAACTTGTGACAGTAAATCAAACAATTATCATGTTTATTCATTCAATTCTATATAATTTTGGGAGAGTTTGTGTAAATTTAATTAAAGTCATCGATCAAGTTGATTTGTGTGCTCCATTTCTAAATTCATTGTTGTAAGAAGAGAACCAAGTCCCAACTACACAATTGTGAGCTATGCATAGTTTATATAAACATTTTACAATTAAGTGAAGTTATCTTTATTCCCGCTCATTTTTATTTATTTATTTAGTAGTTCCATGAAATCTAGAGCTATGTTAGTTCCTAGGTTGGAATTGATGATTTAAGCAAGTTGCCTGCCTTTTAGTTTCTAGCTTCATATGTATCTTCTTTGAAGATATGGTCTCGTTGTAATGTTGAGCTCTGATTACTATTTCATTGATGTATCTTTGAGGCTGCTTGTGTCCATGGGAGGTAGCAAAGTTGCTGCAGTCTTGAACACATTTGTGGCAAGACATTTATTTTTAGACAGCCAATTTTTTATATTTTTTGTCACCGTGGGTTGCTTCATCCCTAGTATGTTTTTGAGGAAGAATCCCTCTCTAATAGAGGGTTAAAATGAGCTAGTTTTTCTTAGTTTTTTGCAATGTAATTAATTGGACCTTGTGACCGTAAAGTGAACAATTATGATAGTTGGTCATTCAGTTCTACTTACAATTTTGGGAGAGTTTGTGTTTATTTAATTGAGTTAATGGATTAAATCAATTGTGAGTTATGTACAATTTCTATAAACATTTTACAATTCAATGAAGCTATCTTTACTCATCTCACTTTTTTAGCAAATACATCTCAAAGTGTCTTAATCAATACAAATGTGATGTTGAAGGCTATGAATTAATAATTATCTCATACATTGATTTCTTGCGTATAATTGTTTTAAGGTTATTAATCATGCAATGGGCTACTATAAAAATGATTTAACAAAAATAAGATTGTTTCTTAACTGATCCAGCAATGTTATATGGGTGGGGTATTTTCACTAGAATCCAGTGTGATGTAGACCTTTCACACACACCTTTACCAAGAGTAGCATCATCATTCGCAAGGGAAATTCAAAAAAGATTAAACTCAGTGAGAAAGAGCTGTGTGCATCATTGCAATCTTGTTGCCTTTGTGGGTCACAATGAAGCCTATGTAGAAAGAGGTCTGCTATACATACTCTTCTTTGTTTTTTCTACCACACTTATTTAAGCTGTCATGTTCCTTATTTTTCCTCTTTGCAAAATTGCAAAATGGGACTGTGAAAAGTGTGGGTAACCAAAATGCAAAACATGCTTAGCCATCACATACTAGATAAAGAGTCTTAAAATGACTCAAGGGTCTACCATTCAGAACTAGCATCGGTAACTTAGCCTTAAAACAATTAAGTGTTCAATTTCATTCATATATGGCTATCCATAGACATCTTCAAATGAAATGAAATAGATAATTAAAATTTTTATGACAATTATGAACACCACAAAGTTAACAAAAGAATCATAAATGGTGTTTTTTACGAGTGGAAAGCACTCATGCCTCATGGGGATGAAAAACCACTCACAGAAGAATGTCTTACTGGCAAATGAAAGTGCCTCATTGGAACTAAAACAACATCATAGTTTTGAAATTAAATGTACAAAATATCATCTCTATTTTAATATGTATCATTTCATGTGTATCTTAGTTCCTTGAGAATACAAAGCATCATCTATATTTCAATATGTATCATTTCCTGTGTATCTTAGTTCCTTGAGACTTGGGAACTCTGTAAAACAAATTGTATGCAACTCTATGTAGTGCTTCATAAAATAATATATACAGTCTATATGTTATATCTCACCTGATCAAAAGTATTGTTCTATGCAAATCCAATATTTCATAGAATTAAGATTGATAAATGAAACCAATTTCAAAATACTGTTCAAAATCAAGCTCAATATCATCAATAGGCACTATATCCCTACAAAACAACTCCTCCATATCTTTTATAAAAATTATATTTCCAATTAATTTAAAAAATTGAAATTATGACTAGTAAAACAAAGTATTCAATCAAACTTTCACAACTATCTTGGTAATCCCTTGAGATATCAAAGACAACCAACTCCAAGCCAATTTGCAAATAGTATTGAAAGAAGAAATAATAAACTTACGGTTTGAGATTGTTAACCCAAACCAAATGAAGTCACTTGAGAATGAAATTACCAAACCTTTCAACTAATTCAGACTAATGTTCAACAACTATGTTGGCTATAAGAGTAGCTTCGACAACTGCTAAAGATTTTACAAGAAATCTTTGTGCACTAACAGACCACGCTGATGTCGACAACTGTCAACATCAAGATGCTCATATCACTATGTCTTAGATATGCTTTAAATAGGTGATTATGTCTTTGGGTTCTTTGATGAGTATGATGCCAATGACTTGAAAATATACCTTTTGAAATGTAAATGATGCTGACAATAACCAAGGCAATTACAATGCCTTTGAAATGTACAAAAATATCAATGGTGTCAATTATCATCAAGGAAATTACAATGCCTTTCTAAATAATGTCAATGATAATCAAGACTATAAGAAGGCCTTCCATTTGTTTCAATGCATATAGATCAAATCCTCATCAATGTCACAATGCCGACAGTCAAAGCAATAGATTACTACTCGATTATCCGAAATGATCCATGCAAGTTTTTTATACCAAGATGAAAAACATTATCTATGAATCATCATATCCTTTCATCATTAGCACCATGTTCTTGCACCAGTCGCTGGACAATTATCAACCCTGTAGACAATAATAACTTATCCATCTTGTATGTAATAAGACATTTGTAACTTATAAATGAAAAGTTGATAAGATACTAGTTCCTTATGAAAGATAAGAATGTATAGAGCATTGATATCTCATGTAACATGATGAATGATGTATCAAATGACAATAATGCATATCAAGCTTGTACATAACAAGGATGCACGAAGTATCAAGCATGCATAATATGTTATTATACGTAATATGTAAAGTGGACCATCGATCTTGTATATCTGTTATAACTATCAATTGAAATGAGTGTGCAATATTGTGTATCAATTGCCAGTCAATGCTACAATTGTATACCTTGCGTATGCCATTAATGATCAATATATAAATGTATTAAACTAAAGAGGTAATGTGTATCAATAAAGTGTCAAACAATAGAAATACCTTTGTCACCAAGCATCAATAAACTTATATGAGTATGCCATGTATTGAATTGATAATGTGATATTGCATAAAAAAGGAATATCAATAATAAATGTATTAATGTATTGATACCGACATCAATATCAATTATTTTATGATGAAGGACAACCAAAGTGAACAAAGAACAAGAAGAACCCAACAAGAGTATATAAATGTGAATTTGCAAAGGTTGCCCATGGAGAAGAGGATTGGGGTTGGGGCCTATAGAAAAGGATAAGAATGTTATTTTTCTAATGGAAACAAATGAACACTATGGATTTAGAGTTTGAGACTTTGAAGGCTATAATAAAATTGGCATTTGGAATGAAGATCCTACAATATGGCATGGTTATATATAATGACACATAGACTGGGCTCATTTGCAAGACTTACAATGGGCTAAGCATAAGTGACTATGGTATGTCCTTTTAAAGCTCTATATTGAGAGTTTCCCTATGGAACTAAAATTTGATCATATGTATATTTTTCATTAAGTTTAACATAATTAAAAAGGGAATGTAGGAAGAGTAGGCCCAACATAAACATAATAAGATTTTTATGGAAGATAAAGTCATTATAAATCAAGAAAACCAAAAATCTTCAATGTGACTCTTATAAAGCCTTTGTAGTTGGCTAAAAATTCTTTAGGAGAAAAAGAAAACTAGGGAGAATAAATGTACATATGTAGTATCATGTTAACTCAACCCTAACCCTTGGTATTTGTTATGGCGAAAGTTCCAGAGCAGCCTATTGTTCTTTCCTTTCCAATGTCTACAATGGTTGCTTGTAGAAGTGAACTAAAGGTTGGAATTTATCATATATGGCTTAATAAGGAGACATGAGTAGTGAGGGCAGAGATGGGTTCCCCTTGTAAGTAGACCACACCATGTTGGGTGGATGTGTTCTTGCCACTTGTGGGCCTAGGGGTGTTGTATTCTGCCTTTGGGATTAGTTGTGGCAAATGTTCTAGGGCACCCTATTCAAACCCTAATATGGTTGGCTATTCTAAATAAAACTATAAATTGTGTCTACATATGAAATGTTAGTAATTTAGTTGTTTATTTACTTTAAGTTTCAATAGCTATCATATGTTTAATTATAGAGAATAATTTGTATACAAAGTTTGTTGTGAAATTCTTACTTTTGGTAAAAATCAGTAGGGGACACCATAATACCAAAGAGGCATATGTAGAAAGGTGAGCTAAATAGGGGTTTGCAACACAAATAGTTTATGGGAGAAATCAAATAGTTTATGGGGTTTGCCCTCATATATCTAATCTATATAGGGGCACACCATATAGAGAAGCGGGAGATCGAAGGTGCCAAGATCCTCCATTTGATCTATTGACCTATGAAAAATATGCAAAATTCATCACAAATTTCAAAAGATTTAAACAACCTAACCTTTTTAAGATGCATGACAGAGGCTTTATGCACTTTAATTGGTCGTAGGTGAGCAGGCAAAGATTTGAATCCTTAATTTTTTAAACTACTGCTGGATTTTGAAGAATAGCTTTTACTTCTGAGACGATTCCTTGTAGCCCACCTACCATGGTCAATAGATGATGTTTAGATTATGAATGAAACTCAGGTAGCCATAAACTAGTCTAATTTAGGGCTTGAATCACATCTTACCTAGGATATATACTTGTATAGCCGCTTCAAGAGAATTCCTTGGAAAATATTTTTAAGTTTGTGAGCCTCCATTTGTTAGAACACACATAGCTAGGTATGCTCGGCTGCTAGAGCATGCTGCTCACAGATAACACGACGAAAATGTTTGAAATGTGTGCATATATTGTATGGCACATGTATATGTTTTTTTTTTTCAATTAGAGCCCGACGTCATCTCAATTGTGACACTTAAGTTTCCTGATGTCGCAATTGCAACATTGTCAGGCTATATTTGAAAAAAAAGCCAAAGAACACATTGGCATCGCAAATTGGCATCGCAAATTGGCCCCTAATGTATTAGTGTACCCTTTTTGAGGCATTCTTACAGTTTGAAATCATATTCATTTGATTAGTGTTGATTAGATAAAATGATAAAAGAATGGAATGATTGATCTTAAGTATATTTGGTGTGGATCTCCAATTCAATAACAAGTGAAAATTAAATCAGGAAT
Source organism: Cupressus sempervirens (assembly GCA_028749045.1). Lineage (NCBI taxonomy): Eukaryota > Viridiplantae > Streptophyta > Pinopsida > Cupressales > Cupressaceae > Cupressus > Cupressus sempervirens. Next base: position 523,909,982 of record CM053788.1, read on the forward strand.
TTATTCCTTAGATTAAGCTACTTTAGATATGATAAAATTTCTTAGTGTCCTACCTTAATTAATTAATGGATTCAATGGATGCATTATTTCATTTTGCAAGCCATATGAAACATTGGGAGTTATAGCTTCAGGTAATATTGTTAACTTGTTAGTATTTCAAATTACACCTTAAACAAAAAAGTTGGGGGCGGGGGGAGCATCTCAAGGAAAATACAAATAAAAATACATAAAGAGAAATCAAGACTCTCAAAACACCCACGTACAAGATGTTGTATTTTGTATGGGATAAGCTCTTAAACTTTAAAAGTGTAAAACAGTCATATAAAAAAAAATGTGACTATGTGATCTTACCTTGGGTTAGTAAGTCACCTACATAGGTTAAAAATATTCTTATATAACCCTATTCGCATATACCTTATCTACCCCCTTACCAAATAATCTTTCCCACATAAATCCTCCATGTTCTAATCAAAATAAAGGAACCTTTACCTTCTTTCCCTTGGATGATGTCACTCTTCTCCTATGCAAATTTTGGTGCAGGTTGATAAGAAGTCAACTATGACATTAATGGTACTATTGAGCATGCTAATCATCTTGGTTTCTTGGTCCCAATCTTCTTCCCATGCAAATTTTTCCATCTATTATCCTTGGATCTCATGCCCTTTTCATAGTCAAGTCAATATTTAAGTTGGGAGGTCTTACTAAAGTCTAACATATTTATGCATTTCTTATTCCATCTTGCGTGTCCCTTTTCCCAGCAGGTCAACTTGGACTAGGACCACATGCTACCCTAGGTAGGCATGGAAGACATGAGGATAAACCCCAAGTTTTTCATTGGGTAGTGGGGTAGTTGGGAGTTAAGGGAGATTTGATGGGTGGGTTAAGAAAGTTAGGTTAATTTGGGTTTGGTTAGTAGTTAGGATTTAGTGTTAGTAAGAGTTTAAGGGTTAGGTTAGTTGGGGATAAAGGGTTGAGATGTTAAGAAAGTAAAATTAATATTAGTTAGAGTTAAGGGAGTTAGTAATGATGTTGGGAAAGTTTAGTTTAGTACATAGTTTTAAATTAAAGTTTTTAGTATAGGATAGTCTAAAAATTGGTTAAGTAGCATGCTATTAAATTTAAGTAATAGAATTTAGTTAGTTTCATGTTAAAAAAATTGTTATTATTGTTTAAGTTTTGTGTTAGTAATTAATATTTTAAGTTAATAAATTTGTTTGTTTAGAATTTAGTTTTAATTTAAATTAGTTTTAGTTTAGTGTGCTTTAGATTAGTATTATTTGAATTTTGTTTTAGTTGTATTCTTAAATAATGTTTTAAATATTAGTTTATTTTAAAGTTAAAATTTACTTCAACTTTAGTTAGAATGTGGTATAGTAACTTGTAGTTAGTTTTGTTATGCTAGAATTTAGTTTAAATAAAGTGTAGATAGTATTAGTTTTAAATATTAAATTAGTTTAGGACATTGTTTTGTTTTAATTAAAATGTTTAAATTCAAATTTAGTATAAATTAGAGAATGTTAAAGTATTGGATAGATGTGTTATTATGTCAGTCAAGTGATTGGACAATAGATGTTATTTAATTTAGTAAGTTCTTTTGTTCAAACATTTTGAATAGTTAGTTTTGTATTATTTAAATGGTCACTCAAATCAATTACTTTATATTGTTAATTGGTATTTTTCTTAGTAGATATTTTATTTATTAATGTTAATAGGATTTAAATTAATTGTAAAATATGTTAACTAGTATGCTTAGTACTATTGTTCAAAGAATGTAATATTTTAAGAGTAATTAAAAATATTAAAGTGTTGGGTCTTTTAATTAATTGAATTTAGTTAATTTAATTTAATTAATTGATTTAACAATGAACATTTAAGTTTAACAACCTACTCCTACATGATGTTTTAAACTAATTTGTATTCTTAAAGTATTGATAGGAGATTTTGTATCCATCTTGCAATGTACCTAAGCCTTAACTAAATTAAACTTATCAACTTAGTGGATTTAGTTATTAATATTTTTTAAATAAAAAAATTATGTGTATTTTTTACCCCTATATTTTGGGCACATCAATTGTACGACTTAAGGAATTATTTTGTTAACAAAATAATTACTGAGGCATGATGAGCCAACTTTTTGGATGTTAATCCATAAGTTATTTTATATTATTTCAAGTAGGTGAAGATATGAAGGTCGACTAACCAAAGATTTACTAATTTATGAAGTATAAGTATAGATCTTTTCTTTTACAAATAATTGTGTGATGCAGGAGCATCTAGAGGTATAAGGGCAATCTTGTGTCAACCAAAAAAATGTACTTAGACTCAGTTTCTGTTTCATGTGTTCTGATTTTTGGATACCCATTTGGGTCAAATAAAGGTTCCAACTCTCACAGTTCCACTATCAGTGTTCTAGGATAGATTATTTGAACACCTTGGGATACGTGTAAATGTCAAAAAAATAGGGGTATGTAATTGAGCCATCATTTTGGTGAACTAGAAGTTGTAAATTGACTAGATGAATGTAATTGTAATTTAGAGCATTCCAGAAAAAGAATCAGGTCAAAAGGCCCCACGGTTTGAAAGTTATTGCAGTTTTTTGATTTTTGGAGACCTCCTAAGAATGCTTCAAAGTCAAGTTAGGGGCATTAAATGACCTTGAAAAGGTCCAAAAAATGGGAGATGAGAAAAGCTAGTCCATAGGGCTATAGAGTGCTTCACGAGCTTTCTAGAAATGTAAATGGTTCGTTAATCGGAGCTATGGTTCAAAAGTTATGCCTCCCGAAAGTTCGGTTACCATTTCTAATTTCTTCTAGATTTGTGTCGACTTCTAACACAACTTCTAGAGCCTTCTTTTTGGTCAGTGGATGCCAACTAGCACTTTTTAGAATGTACTCCTAATCCTTAACCCTCCAGGGTCTATTTAAGAACATTTTTGGCATTGTAAAAGGTAGTTCGAAGTGGAGTTTGAGAGGAGGTACTGAAAGGAGAAATTATCTCCAGATTTATACTATTGTAAGCCCATAGGGCATGTTTTGTAAGCTTATTTACAAAGCTAATAAAATTTTCCCTTTCCTATTGTGTCCATTCTGTGCTTGGGTTGTGTCCCCATCATTGTGTGACCTATACGATGTTTATGATAGATGTGAAGTTGATGAGATGATATGCAAACTACATGATGAAAGATTTTATGTATGATAAGATTACATGAAAATCATAGCAGTCATAAAGTATTATATGTATATCTATTCTTGTGAAAAAGTTTATTGTATAAATGTATGTTAGGGTAGTGGGCTCTTCTTGCATACATTGAATTTGATCTACCAACTCCTAATAGGGTTGAGGCTTCTAACAAGGCCTAGTCCTCTAACAAGGACTCAGTACACTATATGTACTTCATAGACTCCTAACAGGGTCAATATCCTTAACAAGATCCTTTTGTTTAGTGAATCATCTTGTGGTTATCATCCCCATTGGGGTTTTCCCTTATCTAGGGTTTCCCTAGTTAATAAATAAGGGTGTTATGAGTTCTTTATGTGCATGGTTATATTTATTGTTTAGCATAGTTGGTTTACTTTCATATGCATGTTGTAAAGTAATTAACAATATTTAGCTATGTACAAAAGTTTTTAAAGTACTGATTTACCATGCCCCCCACCCAAGTATTATCTATTTCTAACACTATGTCCATGTTTGTTACAACTATAACATTTTCCATTAAATTTTGGCTTTCCATTAGTCCAACATTTGTTTGAGGTATGCCCTATTTTTCCACAATGATTGCATGTATGCCTTTTAATGTTTTGAGCTCCTTGCTATGATGACTCTCCTTGTTTAGTGTAGCCCAATCTTGCATTTCCTTTATGTCTTTTGTGAGATATTTCAGCTAAATGATCCATGCTTTCTTGTAATCTCATCATTCCTTCATTGGCTTCTCTTTCTATTCTAAGATCATTCCCATGTCTTTCATTTTCTATCCTTAACTTGATGATTGATTTGCGTCATTCAACTAATTTTCCATATGATGTAGTGAAAGTTGGTGGATTTCATTATCGTTTTCATCTATCATAGCATTGAGAAGTCTTTTGTCTTCTTTTGCCATATTTTTGTAATTTTCAGCTTGGTTCCTTTGTTCCATGACTTTGCATATCCTAACTAAATGAATCTTCCATTCTCTTTTAAATGTTCTGACTTCTTCTTGAAGAACAATGTTCCTTCCAAGTAGATCTTCTATAGTTTCATCTACTTCATCTAAACTTCTCTCTTTGCATATATCTTCAAATTTTTCTTCTATGTATAGATTATCATTCATCTTTTCTACTAGTTCTTTTCTTCTTTTCAGGGATTGAGAGATTTGATCCTTCTATTTTTATTTTTTTTCCATGGCCACATGTAGATCCAATTTTAATTCTCAATGGCTTTCTCTAACTTGTATACTTCCATTGTCTCTGGTCTTTTCTCTCAAGCTACAAAACTTTTTGATATGAGAACTTTTATCTAGTACTAAATGTTGGAAATGCAATGGAGGATAGGTAACTAAGTTAGGGGTAATTAGGAACCACTAAAACTTCTTCTATTTAACCACTTTGTTAAGCTATCTAATCTACTTGAATGCATGAAACATAAAATGGTAAAGTAACAACACCATAACACAATATTGGTAAGCCAAAAACTCACCAAGTAGAAGGTAAAACTGGGGTGAGGATGACACCCATAATGCTTTACTACTTAAGTAATAAAGTTGGCCTATTAAGGTTGACAAATAATCACTTGTGATGATCTTACTCAGTTAAGAGAAATAAGGATTGTTCTTTTATATTTTTTGAATGCTTAAATGATATTATAATGATTGATATATTTTGGATAAAAAAATTCCTTATACTTATATCCATCCAAATAATTCCATCACAGGTCAACTACAAAATAACTAATTCCAAAAATATTTACCATGTTGATTTAGTGCTGAAACTTAGGTCCAATAGCTTACTCAAGCAATGTTGCAGATACTTGGGCAACACTATCACCTTGGCTAACTCTGGCACTCAACTGATACTATATGCTCAGTTCATGGAAATCTCTCATTAGATGTTGTTGACTCGGTTTACATTTTTCTTCTAGCTTGATTATCACCTTGGAAAAAAACTACTTTTTTGACTTGGTTCACACTTGAGCTTGGTAGACACTATCAACTCAATTGATACTATAGCTTGGTGTGAACTGTCAACTTGGTTGACATAGAAACTTGATTGACACTACTTACCTCCTACCTAGTTAACATTTTCTGCATGGTTCCTGAGTGATCTCGATTAATACTATAGAGTATTTCAATTACTATTATCTATCCAATATGAATAAGTTTTTTTGACACTAACTGACAATATATCTTGTAATGAGATTATCATTTAGAATATTCAATTCATCTATTGTTTAGTCCATCTGTCATTAAGAGAGTGAGTGATTAAAAGTGATCAACAAGTTTGTAGCATATTTCATTTAACTTTCTAATGTAAATGGAAGGACAATATTATAAAAGAAATCTAGACAACTAAGTGTTCAAACAAAGGATAATAATTTCCTTAATATTCTTTTCCCTTTGTCTACTTGGCCTTTTTTTGCAAATAAGGAAGTCATAAAGAATTCTTAGAAGTTTTGTGTCCCTATGAATAATTTATAACATTCTCTTATTCACTTTTTTCTTGCTTTAGGAAAAGGACACAATACTCCAACATATTCTAATTGAACATATTTCAATGGTTTTAAATGTCTAATTCTGTTAACAACATTGCACTAATCATTGTGAGCTTAAAGTTTTTAGTACAATGATAACTACCAATTATTGAAGTAAATGCATCCTTTATGGTATCATACGAGATGATGTGGACTTGAAACCTTAGTTATAAGTAGAGAATGTACCAACTAGATTATTGTAAAAATTTGGAAATGATTTGAAATTTCTATGTAGAATTTTGATGAAAAAATATATGTTTATTATGTTTTCACTACTTAGTATTATATCCATAAAAAAGTCACTTGTTCAATAATATTCTGCCAAAGTGGAAGAGAAGTAGTGGACTCCTATATAGGGTTACCACCCTTTTGAACATTAAAAATCCCCAGTTTGGCTTGAGCCCCACAAGAGAAATAGATGGGTAGAATGAGCTCTTAATTGATTCAGTGAATGTTCTTCATGCATAGAAAGTGATGGAAGTAGGTTTAGAACACAACAACTTTTCTAAGGTTGGGTTTTACAAAGTATATCTTGAATTATGAAAGTCTATTTAGGAAAATGTGAGTATGCAAATGGTGAAAAGAGATTAATGCAATAAGTTGTTGTCATTAACTCATCTAGTGTTACCTTTCCTATATGGATTCCCTAAACCCAACCAAAGAATATGACATGACAAGTTTCACTTTTAAAAGAAGTTTATTAAATTGAGAAAGGTAAGAGCATATGAGAACCAAAACAATACGAAAACTCTAAGAAATGCCTCCAACTATCTTAATTCAAGTAAGACCCTGATATTTTACATTATATCAATTACCTATATTAATCCTATATGAGTATGATAAACTTCTTAGTTAAACTATTTAGAAAAAAAAATTTAAGACTTAATAGAGAGACCCAAATCAAAATTCATATAGTTTGTAATAGAAACAATAAAAATTTGATTCTATAACAGTGGCATGGTATCATATGATTTGTTTCTTTAGAACAAAAAATAAGAGACAAAAGAATTGAACAAGTCTTAGAGAAGGAAGTTATAACCAATATTCCCAAAATTTCTTTTGTATTGCAAAATAATATACATGACCTTCATTGTGTGGCAATTTCTAACCCTATGCCCATAATGATCTAGACTTGATGTTAAAAGGAGCATGCAAGGAAATAGGAATCAATGAAGAAAGCTCTTGAACTTGTTTTGTTAACATAACCGAACTATAAATCACTTGAGAAAAAAAAGGATGGAGCAACAATAGTGTAAAATATGCATGTAAATATTTTTAAAGATCTCTAAGAGGAACCATGGGATCCAAATTATAATCCTTGGCCAAGCTCACCACTATACAATAGAAGTATATCATATAAGATATATGGGTTAGTGCATAAAGTTGGGTCACAATTTTGCAGAAGTCAATTCCACAAAATGTGACCTCTTCAGAAACAGTTACCCAATTTTAACAAATTGGGTACCCGTTATGGTTTGAGTCACCAATCCATATACAAAAATTTGGTACCCAATTGTTGAATAGGGGTTGGGTACCCGAACTGCAATTTTAAATTTGGGCACCTGATTTCAAATGAATTGGGTAACCAATTTTAAAAATAGGGTACCTGATATCTAAAAAGCATAAAACCCATTTTTTGTGGGGTTTTAGTCATTTTCATTGTCATTGTAAATGAAAGCCCGATTTAAGCTTGGAAATGAGGGCCCATTTTTGGTTTCTTACTAACCCCCAACTGATGTTTTTCATTGTACCAAGTACTTTACTTTGTTTTCTATTATTTTATTTCATTGTTTTTCAATTTCTCACTTTATAATTTCATCAATTTATTTCTTTTTTTTCATGTTTAATAGTTTTGAATATGTAAAATTATAAATTTCCATTATTAATAGTTTTATAAATTTAGAAAATTATATTTTTTCATTTAAATAGTTTTGTATTTGTTCATTTAAAAATTATTATTTTCTAGATATTTTGATGTATTAAATTAAAGTTACAGTGATGAATGATTAGATAGATGTAAATTAGTTTATAAACCATATAACAAAAAAATCAACTTAAATTTGTAAACCATGATGTTAGACATTAGATTCTAAATGTAAATGTAAACCATAATCTTAGCTACCATATACATACTTTAACACTAAAACTAACCAAGTTTAATGAACTTGTACTCTAAAATGTTATTTATAAAACTTAACCATGTAAAGATAATCTTGTAGTTTAAGGTGATTAATGTACATGTTTGAATTGAATTTGACTTTAATATTTTATGTAGATGTATTAAATTTATAAAAATTGTTAAGTGTTATAGTCTCTCAATTATTTACATATGTTGATATATGTATGAATTGATAATATTATATGAAAAAATCAGGTTAGAATTTAGTTTAATTTATAAACAATCAATAATTAATCTTTATGTATTAAAATAAATTATAATTTAAATATATATCAAATAATTGATAATTTACTTACAATTTACATATATATCAAATGATCTTGATAAAAAATATTAAATCATAATGGTAAACAAGGTACAAAATCTTAATAATAATCGTGACATAGACCTAAACCCTATTAAAAATTATATAGCTTCAACCATAAAACTAACTATATTCCTAAGTCTAACCTCAACTTAACCATAACTCTACAATAATTTAATCTAAACCCTAAACATAAAACTAAGTATTTAATGTGCTCTCTTACCTTAAAATTATAATTTAAACTCTAAACCCTAGACTCATCTAACTCCAATTGAAAGCCCAACTCTAATCCTAACATTAACTAAAACCCTAATCCTAAACAATCATGTAACCAAATCCTTAACACAACCTTAGCCCTAATTATGACATAACCTAGACTCTCTTAAATTCTATTTGTAATTTTTAATAAGTAATGTTTCTGTTCCAAATCAAATGTAAAATTTTAAATCCCCTACTCAATACTATGTTTATCATATCCATTTACCATTTCACTATTTAGTTAGATAAATTTTACAACAAAATTTTCAATAATTTAATGGCCATAATTTTTTACTTTTTTTTATAAAACTACACACTAACCCTAAACATTGTATTATCCTTGACATAAAATCTCATTCTAACCATAATTATAAGCCTAACCCTAACACTAATTACAATTTTAACCATTATATTAAAAATGAGAAACCTAACCCTAATCATTAATTGAAAACTCTAATACAAGTATCCTAACCCATTTCTTAAATGATTTAACCTAGAATCCTAAAGGTTAAACCCTAATTCTAATTATAACTTCAAATCTTAAACCTAAAACTTGAACCCTAGCCCTAACCATAATAGTAACCATAATGGAAAGTAATCTTCATCCTAACCATAATTAAAAATCCTAATCCTTGAAGATAGCACATGATCCTAAAATATAAACTCTAATTCTAATCCTAATTTTTAAATAGTAATTCTAAGTGCTAAAATTTAATCTTAAATTATCATCCATATTTATCCTAAATCTTAAACTAAACCATAATTTTAAATTATAATGCCTAATCTTAAATGATAAGCCAAAATATTAGCCATTATGCTAAATCTTATATTTTGTGCCCCAATCATAATGTTAATCACTCTACCCAAATTCTAAATAGATAACCCTAAATCCTTATCCAAACCACAATCTTAAATGTTAAATTCTAATTGTTAATATATTGAACCTTAATCATAAATTAAGACATAATATTTAACATTAATATAAATGCTAAACACTATATTAAATCCTAGAAAATGCATATCATAATCGTAATCATATTTCTAATAATGATGTAAACCCATACCATAATATTTATCCTAGCCCTAATTATAAATGCCATACCATGATTATAAATGCTCTAGACCATAATTGCTCAATGCTTACCCTAAATGCTAAACTCTAAATTACTAAAAACTAAATTATCCTAATCTTAACCATAATTAAAAATTGTAATTCTTAAAGCTAGCACATCATCCTATAATATAAACCCTAATTCTAGTCCTAATTTTTAAACACTAATTTTAAGTGCTAAACTATAATCTTAAATTATCATCCATAAATCCTAAATCTAAACCTAAACCATAATTCTGAATTCTAATGTTTAATTTTAAATGATAAGCCTTGAAATAGTAGCTATAATCCTAAATCTTGTATTTTGTGCTCCAATCATAATGTTAATTATTTTTCCCTAATTCTAAATGGATAACTCTAAATCCTAACCCAAACCACAATCTTATTTATGTTAGATCCTAATTGTTTTAATATTGAACCTTAATCGTAAATGCTAAGGCATAATCCTAAACATTTAAATATAAATGCTAAACATTGATATTAAATCCTAGAACATATATACCATATTCCTAATCATATTTCTAATTTAATGATGGAAACCCATACCATAATCTTTACCCTAGCCCTAATTCTAAATGCCAAACCATGATTATAAATGCTAGACCTTAATTGCTCAATAATTGCCCTAAATGTTAAAATCTAAATTACTTAAAACTAAATTATCCCAATCTGAACCATAATTAAAAATCATAATCATTAAAGCTAGCACATGATTCTAAAATGTAAACCCTAATTTTAATCCTAGTTTTTAAACACTAATTGTAAGTGCTAAACTATAATCTCAAATTATAGTTTATAAATCCTAAATCTTAACCTAAACTACAATTCTAAATTATAACACCTAATCTTAAATGATAAGCCTTGAAATGGCAGTCTTAATCCTAAATCTTATATTTTGTGCCCCAATGATAATGCTAATTACTTCACCCTAATTCTAAATGGATAACCCTAAATCGTAACCCAAACCACAATCTTATTTATGTTAAATCCTAATTCACATTTGAGTTGATTTATTTATAGTTTTTTGGAGTATTATTTTATGAGTAGGCTTAAATTTGGTATAATGTTCAATTAGCCGTAAGATTAAAGTTTATTTATGTGTTTAACTTTATTTATATAATTGATATGGTTTTAAAAATTTATATAATTGATATTTTAGATTTGTTTTATTAAATAGTAAGTTTGTGAATTTTTATGTTGTTTACATATATGCAAATTATATTTAATGGTTGTACCCTCACCCCCACCCCCACCCCCACTTCCATGACCACCTAGTCCTCCTCAAGCAGCTACCACAAAGGATTCAAGGGAGAGCATGAGGTGCAACCTTTGCAACCTCATGCATGATATTTAGACCATTAGGCATGAGGCCCACCCCAACTCCCCTCACCTACTTCACTTTGCAAATAGTATGCAAGGCATTGTAAAATCTATTGAGCATTTGGATAGTGACATCAATAGCTTTAGATTATAGAGGCAAAAACATGTGTGCCTTCTATTCTAATGGCCTATCCTATAGAAAGGTCCATCAACTCAAATTAAATAAGTAACATTTTTAAACATGTTTTGAAGACCCTAAGACAAGTCTTGAGATAAGCAAGAAGAAGCCTCACATATCTATTAGATGGTGCACAAATCCTCGTATATCACAACACTTTTGGGAGTGGTGGTGGATGGCATTTGACTGTCCACTACACACAAATCATGAGGTTCCTAACTACTTTCTTAAGAAACTATGGGCTAAGATTGAATTTTGTTTGAAACCCAATTATTTTGATATTAGATCATTTAAGGGGGTTAGGGGAGGGATGCCTCGGGATAGGCCTGGGGTAAAGCTTAGTAATAATACAAGGAATTGTAGACGTCCTCAGCTTTGTGTACCTCTTCCTACACTAGTTTTCCTAGCACCTCACTATCATCGAGCAATGTCATCTTCTCTTACTTCATTGAGTGCCCTTTCAAAAAATTTAGTAGAGTAGTGGATGTAGGAAATTGATATTCATCCACTTGGACACATTTGTACAAGTTGTGGAGGTATTTGTAGAAGCCACTAGAGTGATGTTGATGCTCCACATGATCACCATGATGCTAAGGGTGTTGATTTTGATGATGATGCATATGATGTTCATGGTGGTGGTAGTGATGACATTGATGTGTCATCATTTGTTGACCTTCTGCATGAAGAGGGATATAGTCAGGAGAAACAAGTAAATAATTAATTAAAATTTATGAAGTACATAATTATTTACTATCTACATAAATTCGTAATTATATTAACAATTTCAATTAATAGAGGATAGATGATATTGTTCCTCCTAGGAGGTAGTATAATCTTTTTTCGAGGCCTACAGATGTTGGCATCCCTCGTATGATATGCACTTTGAATTACACTATAAATAATGTACATTGAACTCATATTTAATAACATGTCCTCATATGTTCTTTTTATCTATTTTGTAGGGATTTTCATCTATTACACAGTTTGATGCTTGTATAGGTCCTAATCCATCAACCATTGAGGCACCTAGGGTATGAACTAAGTTTGAAGAAAAATAATTTGTACTATTTTTATGTATACATTTTTATTAACTTATCTTCGACTTTGATTCATGTACAATAATGTATTTTGGTTTTACAAACAATAGATGGATCTTACTTATCCATATAGACCCTAGTTTAGTTTATTTTCGATTCCATCTTTTGGCAATTTCAGACATGTTGATGATCATCTTGACATGTCTATGACACTAGCTATTACTAAGGTATGATATATATGTTTTAATTTCAAAAAAATTTAGTATAAATTATGTAATTTTAAATTTATGTACTTTGTAACTCATGTATATATAATTTTGACTCAAGGTTTATGTATCTATGATTTTAGGACTATGTGTCCATGAGTGTTGCTGAGACTACTAGACTAAGCTAGATGGAGGTACAAATCATCCTTTTAGGTAAGTATTGTAATTTATACATACATAGTTCATTATGATCTTTATCAAATTTTAAAAATTTATGTATTCTAAATTTTATAAGACCTCACCACTACCACATTTGGTAGCTTTGATTGTGCACCTCCTCTTATTATAGAGGGACACCTATCTCACATGGTATTATTTTTAATAAGTGCTAAATATTTAATTTATTTACTAGCTATATTTTGAAACCCATTTCAATTAAGCATGTACATATTATCTTCTAAGGATGTGACACACTATGACCCATAGGGTGTCCCACATGATGAGACACCTCAAGTTACATAGGATGATCCATCTGAGTCCTCTTTGCATGGAATAAAGAGGACTAAAAATTACATAGATTAGGTCTTTTGGCACCTTTAGATTGTATTTTTTTGACAAATATTATTTATTCAAATACACTTTGCATTAGGGAAGCTAATTGTATTATATGTATTTTTTGACTTCATATATCATGTTATGACCTGTTAGACCATGTTGTAGATTTTTATGACTTCTTATCATGCTAGTGTATGCAGTATAGATTATTATGTTATCCTATTGTAAGTATGAACTATTTTCTTTAATATGACATATTTTATTCATGTTATGGCACATTTTGTAAGTATATGGTACATGTACAATAATTTTAAGTATTTATATGTTAATTTAAACATGTTTGAATGTAAAAGTAATGGAAAAAAAAGGTCATTAATTGGATATACACTTAATTTTTAATATCAAGTACACACCTTTAACTTTCAAATAGAAGTGAACTCCTATTCTTGAATGTTTACAACATGTTTCACAATAAATGTAAGATAATGTGGATGACATAAATAAAAGTGAACTCATGTTTTTAAATTTTTACAATATGTTTTGATTTCCACCTTGCATGGGCCCCCCAAGGATTGTAGAGATTGATATCCCTACTCCCCCCAACCCTTGCCCCCAACAAATCCCCCTTATGATCACAAGCACTAGAGCACCTATCCCCCAACCTTTGCCTAGTGGGTCCCTTATTGAGACAAAGCTCTTTCCCTGAGTTAAAAAGTGAAGTTGGAAAAAGACACAAAGAAGGAACTAGAGGACTTAAAGGATGAGAGGAGAGGAGGTAGGAGGAGGTTGGGGATGATTGTGAAATCCAATGCAAAAAGAAAGTTGAGATCTGGGACCTCACAGAAGGAGGATTCAGATTTACAGGAGATGGGCCACCCTAAAAAAAGGCTTAAATGGAAGGCTTCAAATTTTGGTGGGGGAATTATGGAGGAAGAGGAAGTGGAGGTTTCCAATTCCTCAAGGTCTAGCTCAGGTGGTGTGATTAAAGGGGGGAAAGAGATGACACATGTTTTGGCCTTCATTGGGATGGGATGTGTGGACCTAACTTGAGACCAGTACCCTGATATTGTGGATAGAATGCCCTCCCCTATTATGGTTTCCTCTTCTACTAGGGTTTCTACCAAGGATAATATTTTACCTAGAACCCTCCAATTATGCAAGTTGTCACTAAGGAGTAGGGGATGGCTACCAATGCATCAAGTAGGAGGTCACTAAGGAGGTTTGGAAGATGGCTAGCAATAAGATGAGGGTGAGAATCTATGCCTTGGGGGAAAGAATGTATCTCTTGACTAAATTCACTATCAAGGTGATGCATCCAACTGCTACCATGTTACATCTGCTAAAGGACCAAGAGGGTGACCTGATGAATGAAGACTCTAGAATGTTGTTTGACTTCCTTGCTAAAGATTGGGGAAAAATCTTGCTGAGGGGGAAGGATGCTAAGAATCCTTAGGGCCTTTTCCTCCTAGCTCCCTATGCTTTTAATTTTCTAGTTGTTGAACTTTGCTAGGTTTAAGGTGGTTGTGCCTTTTTTTTAATGCTTTCTTAGTTTTATTAGTTTTAGTATAGGCAATCATTGTTTAATGCCTACTGATACTTTTATCTTCATGCTTTTGAATAATATTATTGTGTTAAAAGTGGCAAGGGATAATTCTGGTTGGCAACAGTTTGCTAGTTGTGGACTAGTTTATCTATTTTAAGGGCCAACCCCCTTGTTTTGGATACTTTTTTTAACTCAAAAACATGTTTCAATTTCAAAATATAAAATTGGCTAAACACATTTCTTTGCATGAGGTCCTGCAAAATAAAATTTTAATGCAAAAACATTTGTTAAAATAAAAGCATAAATTAATAAGAGCTATCTAAATTATGTAAATATGTGTAATGTATGTACTCACTATGTCCAATTACACAAGATGTTAATATTCGATCCACCTTAAACATTTACATTTTCATAAATTGCAATTGAGACTTGAATAAGAGGTATATATAAGCTCTCTAATTTTCTAATTACAATGCATGCATACATTTAAAAATTATATAAGTACATGAATAAAATAACACAATAAAGAAAAATCTTACATGTGTTTGATTTAAATGTAGTCATCCCACTGTACCATCCACATCCTCTCTCTTTTGCAATGCATATATGATTGTCTCGTGCTTGTACATTGAAATTGTCCATAATACCTTATTGGTGGGTCTCCCTTTGTATCTTTCTAATTTGATGTTCATTGCCACAAACAAATGGGAATAGTTTAAAATATTCTTTTTGGATTGGTAGTCTTCAAATGTTGACCATAAACTATTTCTTCTTGTTAGGTATGTACGTAGAAAAGTGCCTGCTACATTGACAAACCTAATTGGATACTCAAAATCATCATTATCTACTTGATGACATATCAATTTTTTCTTAGTTTCTACACATATAGTAGCTAATACTTAGTTTGTTCATCATTATCATTAGGCATAATAACAACATAAACATGTCCTACAAGATAAGATAAAGTACATAAATACTATAATCACATATGTACATGTATAAATAATATATTAATGACATGTACTTGAATTATATTAAGGCCATGCATATAAATAAATAATATAAATTGAAACATGATCACAACAAAATTTAATTAAATTGTGCATACTAGGTTGTATGAGTTCTAAAATACAACCATAGTCTTCTGATGCAAAAGTAACATTCTGGCCTTCATTTACTATATCATTTTCAAAATGTGTGTCAGTAGGTGCTAATTATTTATGTTGCTAATCTTCAACCCATTCTGTACTCTTGCATTCTTCCCATTCATCTGCAAGACAAACCTGACAAAAATAAGCAAGCTCCCTAGTCCATATAGTCCAAGTGTTAGAATCTAAACTCCTAAATGAATTCCATTTAGCTAACTTGCCACTTGTGTTAGAGTTATATTTTGAAAGGATATTCTTCTCTTCAACTAGTCAGAAGAAATGTCTAATTATAGAATTCTGACTTGATACTATGTATAATATTTGTTACACCATTCCAAAAATCTCATGTGCATTTTTGAATTTTTCTTTTCCTCAAATTTTAATTTCTCTCTACTAAGGGCTCTCTTCACACATGCACCAACACCATCTTTTTTTCCTTTAGCATGTCCAGCCTCAAAAAACTCCACACATGTTGGATATTAGTTTACCTGTGTGTCCTACTCAACCAATAGAATATTCTAGCATTCTTTACTTGTCCTATGCAATTATCTGACCATATCCAATGTTATGTCATTTGATTTTCTCTCTTTTAAATTATCATAAAAGAACTTGAAATAATATTGGACAAAATCAGATAAATGAATTTTATTGTCAGTTATATAGAAATGGTACTCTCTCAACATTTTTTGATCCTCCTTTGTACTATCAAATGCATGCTTATAAACTATATGAACATAAATTATTAGTTGCACTAAATTGTAATATTGTGGTTGTACCTCACGTTGCAATGCAAGCGTGTAGTTCTCTGCAAAATCAACAACTCAAACAATAGTACCAATTAGAAACATATTCTTACATATGTCAAATGGTCCATCAAGCTATCTAGCATATTGAGAGTGTTGAACATATTTAGGTATGATGACACTCTTAAAATCATCCATAAATTCAAAAAAACTAAATTTATCTATAACTAGACCACACCTTCTTCCAATCTTTCCATCCTTTTTTTTTTCAATAGCTATGAATATTTTTACATCAACTAATTGCTAGCCAAAAGTAGTCAAAGATTTTTCATCCAAACATTCATCTAACAAAGAAATATCTCCACACATATCACATGTACTAGAAAGACATGCATTGAAAATAAAATATTGGTCATTAGGTGGCTTTAAAAAAATCTTGATATGAAATTCTTTATAGTTTGATGTGGTATTATTATACCACATTCCTGCAATAGTCTTTACTATGCATAGTACCACATATAGATTGAAATACATCATAATGGTAACAAAATTGAACATGATTTTTAAAAAAACTTGTGACTCTTTCCTTGTCAATCCTTACATACCATGGTTTACACTTTTCAAAAGATCTTTGACTAATGGTAATAGTTAACACTTTACCATCTTCAAATTTTCTGAATAATTCAGTTTGAGTCATGTCTAAAAGGATTTTAGGATGTGGATCACATATTTGTGAGCCAACTCTTGATTTAAGAACATCTCTTAAATTAGATGAGACTCTTGTATTATCATGCCAAAAAATTTAACCAAACTTTTGACTTCACTATAACTTTCATATTAGATTTTGAGAGTCTACCACTAGAAGTCCACAAACTATTTGTTGGATCACATTCAAAGTTAACCCTTCTCTTTATAGCTCTTTCTAAAGT
The DNA here is from genome assembly GCA_028749045.1 of Cupressus sempervirens. Lineage (NCBI taxonomy): Eukaryota > Viridiplantae > Streptophyta > Pinopsida > Cupressales > Cupressaceae > Cupressus > Cupressus sempervirens. The sequence goes on from CM053788.1 coordinate 523,927,217, forward strand.
CTTACGATTCACATTAATATATCCACTTTATGTTACTAATCAATGTTTTATCAGTAGTTGATTCGTTAACTAAAGTTGTTGTTATTGCTTGCCATGCTACATTCTTATCTTTAGAGAAACTTCTCTTTCAAATAACATCAAAGACACTAGCAACACTAGATACAACATGTTTTAAAGACTCATTTTTATTCTTGGGTTTTGCATACATTTCTAACCTTTTCATTACTTTTTGCATTTTAGACATTTTAATTAGTTGCAACATAACTGACATTGAAACCCAAATTTTTAATTATACAAAAATATCTATATAATCTATTAGCATGTTCCCTAATTTGTCTCTATTCAACCAATCCATAGAGATTATCTATCACATGATTCAGAAAATGAAAATTATTTCACATATTTCAGTATCATTTAGACATGTTTGTTTAGTACTTGGTGTTTCCATGTCGACATTCATACCATTGTTATTTTCATTTGGCATTTTAATTTCAATGTAATTTGGAATTTGAATCCAATTTTCATTATTTCTTGGTATTTATTTTGGGTTATGCATTTCCATTAGATTTTGTTATGTGTGATCATTTGTCAATCTATTCTCATGAAGAAAATCTAAATTGTTTAAATTATAACATGCTTCTAAAAAATTACCAATTTCATCATGAGAAAAAACTTGAGGGTTTGGAGACACACCTATGTTAAATGTTTGATTAGAATGTGCACATGCATCTCATTGTATTGGGTTCTCTCCTTCACCCTCTTCATCCATTGTGGTATCCTCAATCTCTTTCTCCTCTAAAACATTGCTCAACTCTTTAATTCTCTTCTCTCTCATCGTTGTTGTGCTTCATTATCTTTTTTTATTGCAATCTCCTCATTTTTTAGAACTTTTATTTTCTTCTTTCTTCATTGTTTTGATCCCATGTTTGCACCAATTTTGAATTTGAATCAATAGCTTGTAAATTGTAGAAGATGACAAGAAAACATAATAATTCTGATAAAAAATCATTATTGCAGTTTGAAAATGTCATTCAATCATTGCAATCATTGAAAATTTCTTTGTGGGGCATCTTTTAGGGCCCAATGGGTACATTAGAATTGGGTAACCAATTTTTAAAAATCAGATATGCAATTTTAAATTGGGCACCTAATTATTTAAATATCAAGTGCTTGATTCCATTAATGACTAAGTTCAAATTAGGTGCCCGATTTTAATTCCATGGGTGAGAATTTGCATTAGGTTTTGTCTTGGGGAAAGGCATGGCATAGGCTTGATGGGAGCAAGCCTATGGCTTTATGAACCAAATTTTGACTAAGCCTTTTAGTCAATAATTTTGGGGATTGTCATAATTTTAATACAGTCATGCCCATTGAATTTTTTGACAAAATAAAAACCCATTATAGGTCTTATTTTTCTGATCATTGAAATGTATATTTTATAGTGTTATGAGTTCATTTTCTATTTTCCTATTATTTATTAATTAAAGTTATCTCTTAAACATAAAATAGTGAGATTCACTAAAACTTTAATAAATTTTTAAATTTTTTATATTTTTAAAATTAAATTACATGTTATAAATATTCACATAATTCTTTTGAAGCTAAAAAAATCCAAAAAAAATAAATTTTGGTTAAATTATGGTGTCCATACACAAGAGGTTTTAGAAATTAGCTTAATCATCCATTTAAATTAAATGATAAAAAAATTCATTAAAAAATCAAGAAAATAATTCTTATCAATCTTTGCTGTGGTGGGTAACTTTTTAAAAAGGATTCATAAAAATTCATTTAGTTCTATCAAATTATGGTGTTCGTATGCAAGTGTGGCATGATCCTAAAATAGGCATTTTGAAAATAAATTACATATTCAGAAAGGAGATTCTAGGCACTACAATTTTTATTTCTAAAGTTTGTTTAATATTTAATGTCTAAATGCCTCAAATTTTTGCATCAATTGACAATATATTTCAAAAAAAAAAAAAAACGTCCACTTTTTACCCAAAAGTGATACCCAATTTCTTGCATTATCCCATATGTGCAAATTTTTAGACTTGATTAAATAGGTGATGTAGGAGCACTCAACAAGATTAGGGAAGTCTTGTATCAGCCAAAGATATATCTAGCAATAGTTCATGTTTGATGGTTTTACATTTCTCAATACCTACTACCAATTTGGGAGAATTAGAGATGTTGAGAGAGATTGTTGAACTAGATTGAAAGAAGGAGATTGTTGAAGAAAACTATGTATTTGAATCATTGTTTTGTCACTAATATCAAACCTACTATTTGTTGGTAAGACAACTATATATAAGATTCAAGTACTATCACTTATTTGATTGATGAAGAGGATTTGATCAAAATATGTAACAATAGCACCTAGAGGAAATGTTGAGTTATGATTATGTAATGAAGTACAAGAATCAGTTAAGACATTGATGACATGATGTATTGGTAATCTACTTAAGGTTATAAAGGCTGGTTATAGTAAAAAAGTTTAGAAGAACAAGGTACACAAATTTTTTCTACCAAGATTGATTAAGTGGATAGTAGGTGCTGAGAAAAGACAAAGTAAGCCAAGTAGAAAATTAGTTGGAGCCAAGTAAATGCTTATTCTAGTGTTTGTCGAGCAGAAAAATGGATGCTAAGTATAGTTTAGTTGATGCTAAGCACTAGTAAACTTTAGTTTGTGCTCAGTAATTTCACAGTGGATACCAAACAATGCAGTATGAGCTGAGCATCAGAAGCTTGATTATGCGAAGTTGCTAGATTATTTAAAAGATCATGGGTTGATGAATTTGAACAAACAAGTTTTTTTATTGGATTGTGTGAACTAGGTGGAAGATAAGGTTGATGAGTTGGTGGCACAAAATTCAAGGTAAACCATTTCTAAGAAAATTCAAAGTGGATTCTAGGAGAAGATTGTAGAAGAGATATGAGATATGGGGTAGATACCTTGTCTCCTACCTAATCCATCCAAACCCTAAATTGGATGATGGAGAATGAGAAAAAAAATATCTTAATTTCCTATTTATTAGAATGGTTTGTCATAAAACAAGGTTGTCATGTTAGAGAACTTAAGGGAGACAAGAAGTCAAGGGTTTTGCTTCATCAAGTGACCTAAGAGAAGAGTCTACAATGACATGCTAAGTAAGAAGGCTTAAGGAGATGAATTCTTGAAGGAAAAATAAGCTATGGGAGTTGCAAAGTATGAAGACCAAGTAGAATTAAGGACTAAACAATGATCTATAATCTGCAAATGAAGTTGTAAGTTGTATCAGATCAAAGCCTTATTGTTACTCTTTGAAAATTGTATTAGTCTAAGGTAAATCCTTTGGATTAAGGTTGACCTAATAGTCATTAGTAAATCCTTTAACTGGTTTACATTCCAAGTGAATGCTCTATAGTCGTCTAACAAGGCTCAATCCTAATAGGGTGATTGAAATCCTTTAACAAGGTCATCCATTTAACAATGTGTATTGTAACCTTTAATGGTGTTGGCCTTTCATGAGGTATCACTTTAGAAGAGTCAAAAGAGTTGCATATTACTAGTGGTTTTTTCCAAATTGGGTTTCCATGTAAATCATTATGCCAAGTGATCCAATGAAGATGAGGCAACTCCACTTGTGACTTGTGTAAACAAAAAAAATAGATGAATAATTGATAGTGGATGTTCACATCACATGACTAGAGACAAAAGTAAGTTCATTACCATAAATTTTTATGATGGAAATAGTGTAAGATTTGGCAATGATGCACTATATTTGATAAAAGAAAAAGGTTCTATTAAACTCATAGATAAGATTTTATGTGACAATGCTAACTATGTTGAAGGACTTAACTATAATTTGTTGAGTGTGTCACAACTAAATAATTTGGGATGTAAGGTTGAGTTTGAACATAATATTTCTAAGATATATGACACAAATGGAAAACTAGTTGGAAAGGGTGATCAAACTAGAAGTAATCTATTCTATCTTGATATAGAGGGTGCTACTTGTCTTGTTGTAAAATTTGATGATGTATGGCTATGACACAAGAGGTTATGTCATGTTAACTTTGGTAATTTGATTAGTATCAGTAACATGAAGAAAGTTGGATGTTTTTCTAAGTTGAAGAAGCCTAATAATGTAATGTACAAATAATGTTAGTTAGGAAAAATGACAAAGTCATGTTTTAAGAGTAAAACTAATACCTCTGAAGGAATATTAGAGATTGTTCATACTAACTTGTGTGGACCAATTGATGTGCAAAGCTACATAGGAGATAAGTAAATTATGTTTTTTGTTGATGACTATTCTAGGATGATGATAGTTATGTTTCTAAAATAGAAATCTGATGCTTTCCATATGTTTAAGTGGTACTTAGCAAGAGTTAAAAAGGAAAAAGGTAAAAGTTTAAAATGTTTGAGATCTAACAGAGGAGGAGAATACACATTAAATGAGTTTGAGATGTGTTATAATGACAAAGGAATCAAAAGAAAGACATATGCCCCTTGAACACCTCCACAAAATTGAATAGCTGAAAGGAGGAACATATTTGAAATGGACTGTGCTAGAACACTCATGATGGAGAAGAATTTTTTTCTAAAATATTTAAGAGAAGCTATAAGTACAATTGTCTATACCTTGAATCATGTGCAAGTCAGAAAAGGTACTCATTCAACACTTTTTGAACCATGGTATGGATACTCACCCAATGTAAAATACTTTAAGGTATTTGGAAGTAAATGTTACATTCTTAAAGATGTTAGGAATGGTAAACTTGATGCAAAGAGTGAAGAAGGTATATTCCTAGGATACTCCACAAGAAGTAAACCTTATAAGTGTCTAAGTACTAACACTAACAAAATTGTGGAAAGTGCAAATGTGAACTTTGATTAATATACAGAAGTTTATGAAGCTAAACCTATGAAAGTACTAGAAAAATATAAATCATTTGTATACTTTTATGAAGGTATGCTTGCTGAAGAAGATGTTGCAAATCAAGCGACAAATCAACAACAAGTTTTAGTGATTGTTGAGTCACACCCTATGAATGCCAAGTTGCATTTAGGAACCAAGCTACATTCAGATGCCAAGTTATAGAATGAAGTGGATGCACATTTTGATTCTGAGATTAGTGAACATGAAAGAAATGTTGAGCTACCTAACATAGATATACACAATGATTCTAAAGTTGAATGACAAAATGAAGAAATAAGAGATGAACCAAGATTCTCTAAGTATGTCAAAAGATAACATCCTGCTGCTCAAATCATTGGAGATAAAGATGCTAGACCAATGAAAAAAATCATCTTGAGAAGTGATACATGTTTGCTAAGAATGAACCCAAATTAGTGAGAGATGCATTAGAAGATATGGACTAGAGTAAAGCCATGGAAGAAGAGATTGAACAAATTGAGAAAAATAAAACATGGAGACTAGTTCCTAGACTAGAAGACAAAAATGTGATTGGCACCAAGTGGGTATTCAAAAACAAGTCAGATAAAAATGGTGAAGTCACAAGGAATAAGGAAAGATTAGTTTGCAAGGGATATGCACAAGAAGAAGGAATTGACTATGGAGAGACATTTACCCCTGTTGCTAGATTGGAAGGACTAAGAACTGTAATTGTTTATTCTGCATACAAAAGTTTCAAAGTCTATCAAATGGATTTTAAATCTGTATTTTTAAGTGGTATATTAGAGAAAGAAGTTTACATAGAACAACCAAAAGGGTTTTTTGATGTTAACAATAAGAACATGGTATGTAGACTACACAAGGCCTCTATATGGTTTGAAACAAGCACCAAGAGTATGGTATGAGAGACTTCATAATTATCTTGTGAAGATTGGATTTGAAAGGACTGATGATAACATCAATCTATACATGAAGGAAAATAAAGGAAAATGTATTTTTTTTATGTAAAATATTTTTTGATGATATCATATTTGGAGCTCTAGATGCTTTATTTAAGGATTTCACAAATTAGATGAAGCAAGAATTTGAAATGTCTATGTTTGAAGAGATCAAAATTTTTGTGGTTTTGCAAGTATATTAGATGAAATATAGTATTTACATCACTTAATAAATATGTCAAGGAAATATTGAAATTTTTTGGATTAGAAGATTCTAAACTAGTAAGTACACCTATGGTGCTAGGACACAAGTTTTCAAAGAATGATGATTTAGCTAAGGTGAATTGAATATTGTACAGGTCTATGATTAGAAAATTGCAATATGTAGTACATAGAGAACTTGATATTGAATTATCTATAAGGATAGTTGCAAGATTTCTACTAATCCTAGGGAGAATCATTTAATGGTTATAAAGAGAATAATGAGATTTCTGAAAGGAAAATAAGAGTTTGGTCTATACTATAGGAAGTATGAAAATTTTGAATTGAGAACCTACACTAATGCTGATTGGGATCAAAATATTGATGACAGAAAGGGCACTAGTGGAGGACTAATTTTCTTAGGAAATGGACTAGTTACATGGACTATAAAGAAACAAAATTTAATTTTAGAATCTACTGGTGAAGCTAAATATGTTGCTGCTACTATAAATTACACAAACATTGTATGGATCAAACAACTACTCAAAGGTATGAAGGAAGAGATCATAGAACTAGTGATACTTTATTATGATAATGCAAGTGCTATCAATATATCAAAAAATCTAGTGATACACACAAATACAAAGCACATTGAAATCAATTATCATTACTTGAGAGAGTTAGTTCAAGATAAAGAGGTGAAGATGGAATATGTCAACACAAAGGAACAAATTATTGATATCTTGATGAAAGCATTACCTAAGGATGCTCATGAGTATCAAAGAGGTAAACTAGCGGTGATACCCCTATCAAAGGCTATCTATGTAACAAGAGGAGTTCCCTACATCAAATAAGTTGATATTCATATGTTACACATTGATGTAGAGGATCTCACTTTAGGAGCTGCCTAAAGTAATCAAAGAGCTAGAACTGAAAAGTTTTATCTGCCATGTTAAAGATGACAAGTCTTTGTTATTGTTTTCAAAGAAGGAGATAATCTATTGATAAAGAAGGAGATACAAGAGGGAGATATCAAGAAAAAATTTCCAGAAGAGAGGAAGATTACATCAAAAGATTGTTGTCAAAAAGGAAGATTTTACTGATCCTTAGAGGGAGATAATTGCTGAAGGAAATAGTTGTTGATCAAGAGAGGAAAGAAAGATAAATCCTAATATTTACCTAGTCAAAGGGAGATATAATAAGAGGGAGCTTTAATAAAGAATTTTGTAACCTAATTAGAAGATGCAAGTTGTTGATGGAGGGAGAGATTTCAATATAAGTTTTCCTTTTAGTATTGTCTTACTATTTTAACCTAGCCAGCTTGGTTGAACAAAGGGGTTTATGATTTGGTTGATTTGTTTGATTAGTCTAGTTTACCATCAATGCTAAAGAGGGAGATTTTTGAGATTATATTGAAAAGATCATTTTTGAGAGAGGTTATTGAACTAGATTGAAAGAGGGAGATTGTTTAAGAAGACTACATGTGTTTCAATCATTGTTTTGTCACTTATGTCAAACTTGCTATTTGTTGGTAAGAAAAATGCTTATAAGATTCAAGTACTATCACTTATTTTATTGATGAAGAGGATTTAATCAAAAGATGTAACAATAGCACCTACAGGAAAGGCTAAGTTATGATTATGTAATGAAGTACAAGAATCAATTAAGATAGTGATGACATGATCTATTGGTAATCTACTTAAGGTTATAGAGGCTGGTTACACTAAGTAAGTTTAGAAGAAAAAGTTATACAAAGTTTTTCTTCCAAGCTTGATTGAGTGGATAGTAGGTGCCAAGCAAAGATAGAGCGAGTTGAGTAAAAAATTAGTTGGAGACAAGTAAATGCTTATTCTAGTGTATGCCAAGTAGAATAGTGGATGTCAAGTAAAGTTTAGTTGATGCCAAGCACTAGTAAATTTTAGTTCATGCCAAGTAATTTCATATTGGATGTCAAGCAACATAGGATGTGCCAAGCATCAGAAGCTTGATAATCTTGAGTTGTTGCATTATTTTAAAGATCGTAGATTTGATGAATTTGAGCTAACAAGTTTATTTTCTTGGATTGTGTGAACTAGGTGGAAGATAAGGTTGATGAGTTGGTGGCATAGAATTCAAGGTAAACCATTTTTAAGTGAATTCAAAGTGGATTCTAGGAGAAGTTTCTAGAAGAGATATCAGATATGGGGTAGATACATTGTATCCTACTTAATCCATCCAAACCCTAAATTGGATGATAGAGAATGAGTGGCAAAAAATCTGAATTTCCTATTTATAGGAATGGTTGGTCATGAATCAAGGTTGTCATGTGAAAGAACCTAAGGTAGACAAGGAGTCAAGGGTTTTTCTTCATTAAGTGACCTAAGAGAAGAGTTTGCAATGGAATGTTAAGTAAGAAGACTTAAGGAGATGAATTCTTGAAGGGTGAACAAGCTATCAAATCTACAAAGTATGAAGGCTAAGAAAAATTGAGAATAATGATTTGTAATCTACAAATGAAGTTGTAAGTTGGATCATATCAAAGCCTTATTATTACTCTCTAACAATTGTATCAGTCTAGGGTAAATCCTTTGGATTAAGGTTGACCTAATAGTCATTTGTAAATCCTTTAACCAGGTGACATTCCAAGTGAATGGTCTAAAGTCCTCTAACAAGGCTCACTCCTAATAGGGTGATTGAAATCCTTTAATAGGGTCACATTTAAAGATTGTGTATTGTAACCTTTAACAGGGTTGGCCTTTCACAAGGCATCACTTCAGAAAAGTGAAAAGAGTAGCATGTTACTGGTGGTTTTTTCCAAATTGGGTTTCCATATAAATCATTGTATCAAGTGTGTTGATGAATCTATTATGTTTCATGCTTTACATTTCTGAAAGTTGATTTGATAGTAACCTACAAGTTTTGAGTGATTACATAATCTTATGGATGCATGCATGAGTATAAATGTTTTATAGGTTCACCTTGGATGACTAATTGCCCCCCCCCCCCCCCCCACTTATTCTAAAGTATTCCAACCAACAAGAGATTCTGATTATCATATTTCCATTCTTACTTCTCTCTATCAACCATCTAATCACATGTGAAAATGTAAAAAGATGAGCTATTTTTTGGACCATAATTATAAAGGATTGGAGGGTGTGTGTTTAGGAGAAGGTGATAATTGAAATTTTAAGCACTCTAGAGAAAGTATTAAGTTGAAATTATACAACATTTAAAATTTATTGCAATTTAGAATTGTATGAAGACCTCTTAAGAGTGTGAAAAGTCATAGTTGAGGTAGTAAACAATGTCACACAACCTTAAGATATGTAAAAATAACCTTAGGACATCTATACCATTGTAGAAAATTTAGAGATATTCCAAATGATGTAAATGATTCATTAGTTGGAGATCCAAATGAAAAGTTATGTTTCACAAAAGTCAGTCTAGCTTTTCTAGAACCTTCAATTTTATTGTAGTTGCTTCTAATTTCAATTCTAGATCTTCTATTTCTCTTCCCAATCCCCAAGTTTCATAATATAATTTTCATTCTTGGCCCTAACCTTAAAATACATTAGTTAAGGCCCATCCTTGTAGTGAAAAGGAAATTTTGGGGACTTTGAGGAAAAAAACATTATAAGAAGGGATTTTTGTATAATTTGATAATATTGTAGCCCATAGGGCATACAGTTGGGCATATTTAGAGTATAATATATTTATTAACTTCTTACTTTAGATAATAATAATAAAAAATTTGTGCCCATTTTTATCTCATGTTTTTCCCTCATCAAAAGGTATTAGAACATGAATTCCTAAGTAGGTAGACATGTCATTAAGTGTGTAGTAACATTTCACTATAACTATGATTTTAGTTTATGAGATAAGTAAAAAGATGTCTCCATGAGGGAACCATGGTGGAATAGTTCGAGGTGCTACAATAGAAGGTTTTTGAGGCCTTTAGAGGAAAGTGAAAATCTTGCAAGATTAAATACAAAGAAAAGAGATTGATTTTTGTGCAAGAGATTAAAATCAAGAAGAATATGAAAAGGAGGGGCAAGTTGAAGAGTTTCAAGAAGAAAATGAGGATCCAGATGCCAATTGGCTTCTAAATGTTATTTCTATAATTGGAAAAATGAACAAGAATTGAAACTTTCACTTTTTTAGGAAATCTTTGTTCGCAATTTGGCAAAGGTAAATATTGAATGTTTTCATTTAAGTGCCACCATATCTTCACTATGAAGAAGGGAAACCTTCAAGATGAAGTTATGGTATTCATACTTAGAAAATTGTCTAGTATTTTTTAGGTTATCTGGCAAAGTAGAAGTTGATAGAGGCATTATTGGCATGTGTTGACTGATGGAGGTATAAAATAGATTAACTAGACACTAGGGGGGTTATGAATTAGAATCTAAAGCACTTAAAATTTTCACCAATTCATTCACATCTATCACTAAACTTGTCCATGTAAAAATTCTAATTCAAATATGATGTAACATATAAATATGACCTATCACATGCATGGAAATAAAGACATAACACAATATTTTTTATCTAGGAACCCTCCAAGGTGAAGGTAAAACTAGAGTGGGGATGACACCCACAAATCTTCACTACTATGGTAATAAAGTTAACATGTGATGGTTACAATGTTTGATCATAATATATGATCTACTCTATAAGGGGTTTGCATTGTTAAAAGCTTAAGAGATTGCTAGGTTTCACCTTGTTAGAGTATTTAAAACTTACAACAAAGTAAGGAATTTGTTAGGAGATTTACAAAGATCTATTAAGATCACTATATTAAGAGATTTACCATGATTCAAGTTAGTTAAAACTAATTTAGTAATCGACTCCCATTATGCTCTATAATATGATTTTGAGTCTTCTCCTTGCTAACTTATCCTCTCCTCCAATTTGATCTACTTGTCTTTCCCTTTCACTTCAGTACTATGAATAGGTCACTTGATCTATTAAGTGATAACAAAATCCTTTCACTAACTTTTGATCTCATCTCAATCATTCACTTGCATATTACTCCATCTTCACACATATAATCTTCTTATCTCTTTCTCACATCCCACATGATCTAGGTTAAGATCATTTCTATTTAAAGATTTTCATAAAGATTTTTCTAGATTCTTCCATAGTAGCCTCTCCATCTAAATTGTTGATTGCACAACATAGAGATATGTGATCCACATCACTTAAATTTTATGTAACAACCTCTACAATCTTTAAATGTTCCTTCCCTATCAGATTGTAGAACATGATACCTCAAATCCTATTACTTTTCTAGCTATGTAAACATTATTGCTCCATCTTTACTATTTTTAGATGCTTAGGATTATTGTTACTTAACCTATATTGTTCTCTTCTAATTCTCAACATGTATTGCACTCAGAAAATGCTATGTAACTCAACACTTGTATGCTTAAAACTTGTTTGATCATTTTTTAGCTTGTCTTGTATAGAAAATACTTGGTGACCATAAACTTACTTGAGTCCTATAGAGAATAATACACACTTTCTTATGTACATGACTCAACCTCTACAGAGTATTTGGGTCAAAGTGATGACTATGTTACTTTACCTTGTAAATGACTAAGTATTTGACACTAATAGACAACAATTATTATAGATACTAACAATTTACCCCTTTTACATTAGTGGAGAAAACATTTTTACACACACACACACAAAAAAAAAAAAATATAGTTTGATAGTGAGCACTCCCCCTAAGTCCTTTAACTAATGCCAATAAATAGTGAATAAACAAAGGAAAAATGATTGACAAATCCATTTCACCTTTATTCAAATCTATATTTCTCTCTTTAACTTTATTTGACATCTCATTTCATTTCCCCCTTTACATTATATTCCCCCTTGTTTTTTAACACTACATGTCACTTTTGTTGGTGTTGAATAGGTGAAAGTAGTCCATATTTATTAGTTAACTCTTTGTGAACTCTAGTAATCATGGACAATACGTGATCCCATGTGGATCTTTCTATCTCTAAAATAGTAATCTGCAACTCTAATATTGCAGCCACATCAATTAAACTAGAAACCATTGAAAGATTATGATCCTCTATGATAAGATCCTATGTTGTTTTCAGTTCTCTCTGGATGACCTCCAAATGAGGTTTCATCACTTCCTAAGTATAGATCAATTTGGATCTCATATTACTATTAGCTACCTCAAGCTTGGCCAATGTGCCTTGATCATTTAGTATATTATTGAAATGATCATTGCTTGATCTTATTGAATCTGAAATAATGCTTTTGGATCTCTTTATCTCAGCCTAAATTTGATTTATTTATTCCTCAATATGATTAGCAAATCTTCAGATATCTAACAAAATTTTGTACACATGTTGTACATTCTAAATTAGTTGTAGCATAATGTCTACTCTCTCTTTTAGTTCCACTTTCTCCTTGAAAATGGTTATGGAAACTTTGTCCACAACCTTATTTTCAAATCTTCTCACTGAAAAATCCATTATTTTCTCATTTGCCTCCATATTTCCAGCATTGAATTAATCAAGTATATTTATAAGTTGGTTGATTTTTGGTGCATCTTCACCAAAATTTTAATATGCTTTACATCATGTAGTGTTTGCTTCTACTTAAGCTCTCTTCTTAGCTCTTCTTATCTCTTCTTCTTCACCAAAACTTTGTTGGAATTTGCAAGTGGGAAGAATACTTTTGAGAGGGGGGGGAATGAATATGAAGTACCAAACTTTAAGCTATAAAACATTTAATTGAAATCAATACATGCATGAAACATATCTAATTAATCATGAAAATAAAGGCATGCATGAAAATAGACAACACAATATTTGATCACCTAGAAACCCTCCAAAATGAGAAGGTAAAACTGGGGTGGGGATAACACCCATAACTTATCACTATAGCAATATGTAACTTGTCAGGGTTACAAAGTTTGACCATCATCAATGGTTTACCCTATGAAAGGCCTATCCTTTTAAAGGCTCAAACACTATATTAAAAGTGACCTATCTAAATGATTTACAAACATTCACTTGGAATGTCATCCTATTAAAGGATTTACAATATGGATGTTAAACCAACCTATCTTCATAGTATTTTCATTCTACTAATAAAATGGCTACAAAGTATAGTACAATGCGATGACTTGATAACTTACAATCATCAATTGGTAATTTTAGATCCTTGTTCTATCCATTTTGATTTGATCCTCTTTGATTTGATATGATTCTGTTCATAGTGTTGATACTTTGTTCTATTAACTGATGCTGCAATGTTCTTCTTCTTCTTCTAAGTCTTTTCACCCCTTTCACTTCCTTCAAACTTCACTAGTATTCTCTCCTTGCATGCATTCTCTAGTTGTATACTCTCTCATGTATTCTCATACTCTTATGAATTATGGGATTTCTACCTCCTTAAAAAGGTTTCATGACTTAGGGTTAGGTGTGAATCTATGATCGAGATTCATCCATCTTTCCCACTAAAATCTTTCCATTTTTTTGATTGGTTGCATGTTGATTTCATAGGGAATTAAAAATATTTGATCCTATCTTTTAATCCTTTAAGATTCATCATGAGTTAGCTCAAAAATGGTTTACATCTGAGTTTGTGATGGCAAAAACTCTTATGTTGATTCTGTGTTACTCAAAACTTACTAATTACTAATGCTCGACACACATAGGAATTCTATCTTGCTCGACACCTATAGAAATTCTATCTTTCTCAGCACTTATAGTTTACTTGGCACATATACTAGCTTGATATCTATTAGTCACTCGACATCTGAATGACTCAACACTATCTATTTGCTTGGCACCTATTGTAACTTGGAATCTATATCATACTCAACATCAACTAAGAAAATTTCTTAAGTGTATTGACATTCAATTGTCAAAACCAATCTGAGACCAAAAATCTCCCCCTTTGACATGAGTGTCAAAAACACTTAACTATATGTGATGCATCTAATCCATTTTTTGACTATAATATACATTTGTGAAGATACCTCAAAATTTGTAACTCCCCCTGAGTTGATGTGCCTTTGCTATATCCAAAACTTCTCATGCTGAATTTGTCTCATGTTGATTCTGATACTCTTTCTCTTTGCCTTTCCTTGTCATTCTTTCTCTATCTACTCTGTTCTATTTTCCCTACTCTATTTTTACTCCTCCTTTTACACATCTTCCCTTGTAGTTATAATTTCCTTTTGGCTTATCTATTTCTCTTCCTCAAAATTTATCTTGTCATCTCCTTAGTTTTATCTCCCCCTTTTTATTATAATTATCTCCCTCTTTTTTGATACTTATGTCAAAGGGTTCTATACATTAACTGAATACTTAGAGATTGCTGGTTGTCTATGCTACAAGGTGAACTAGGCCTTCTAATGGAGAAAGATTAAGATCTTTCTTTAGAACATTTTCAGCATAGGCCAGTTCTTTCTACAAAATTTCCATGTGTGGGGTTATGGAAAATTGAATTTGTATTAACTTGGCCTTTACGTTTGCCTAATCTATTGTTAACACAACTAGTTCCTTATGAGTTTGAAGCGTACTTTGAAAATGCTTCTCATTTTGAGCTAGATCCTAAGGTAGTTGCATGCTTGATATTTTAAGGTTCCTCTCCAAGCTCATTATTCATTAGCTGGTCTCTTGTGTGAAAATTTACAAGTCACACAATTTTGAGTATGATGAGAATATATTCTTAAGTACTATCTTTACCTTTTCAATCTTCTTTTCTAGATCCACCTAAGATAGTGGTATTTCACTTGATATTCTTTCATTTACCTTTGTTTGAAACCTCTTTTCAAACCATTCTAATAGTTTTGCATTTGCATCAAGGTCTTCATTCTGTACCTAGTCCACTATAGGTAATAATTGCTCCATGATTGGCTTGGTTTCATTAGGTACCTGCAAGCTAAATGCATCTAAAAAGATGTCTTTTATCTCAATCAAAGCTTAACTTTGTTTATACTCATTTATGAGTATCTCCTATTTCTTTTTCTTTTCTAGTGCCCCTTGCACTCCATTTATCTAATATATGTTCATATTTTCATAGTCATATTTGGGAATGATTATGTCCTCATCTAGTGCAAGGTCTCCATAGTGAAGTACCCTTGCTACTCTTGTTGAGCTCAAGACTAGTGCTCAAATTTGTAGTGATATTTTGCTTCAATGATCATCTTTTGAGATGTTCTAGTTGGTGTCCCCATTATAGGAAAATTTATCAATTTTGTATTGCCTCTTGTTCCTTCTCCTTAGGACTTTCCTTGTCCCTTTTATTCTTTCCTTGTCAATTGCAGTGATCTTTAGGGGTGCACTTTATTCTTGTACTATAGAGATAGAGGTATCCATCTATCTTGATTGATCCTTTCCTGTCTCCTCTATCCCTTGTATCTTTTGTTCAATCATCAAGACTTGAACTATGGACTCAACCTTTGCTGATGTGTCTTGTGCAAATTGCTCTTAGGGTTGTCCAATTGTGGCTATTGGGATATGATAAGGTGGTTCTTGTGGATTCACTTTATCCCTTGTTATGTCTGCTATAACCTTTTGCAATTCTTCCACACTCACCAAGACTAGATTTGTACACAGTTGTGCTTGTAGGGTAGTTTGGTGAAGAATCTTGTTAAGATCCTCTATAGTTAGTGGATTTATGTTCTAACCAAAATTTTTAGGAACATCTTGAATAGTTATTGTATCATCAAGTGTGGGAGTTACATGTGGAGGATTTGGTGGTGGCAATTGTGTGTCTTGCACACTTTTTTCTCGTTGCTGCTCCTCAGCAGTTGCCATATCATCTTTTTTTATGTCCTTCTCCACTATAACCTCTTCCTTGTCTTTTTATCCTTCTTCCTCCTTTTCATTGTCTTCTTCCTCTTCATTGCTTCTTCCCTCAAATGGATCTACTTCACCTTATTTTATAGTTGTTAGGCCATAAATCAACTTCCACATTTAAGTGGACTTTTTCACAACATCCTCAATTTTATTTTGTAGAATACCGAAAGCTCTATATTTGGGTGCAAATATGCTCCCATGTTTCTTATTTGCCTTACTAATTTTCACTTTAGTAAGTTTAGGCATTACTCAAACCAATGTTGACTCTCTTATTTCCTTTTCCATATTCAAGCAATAATGTCATTTATTTTCTATAATTGAATATAACTCCTTACACATTGTATTGTCAAGTTCAAGAGGAGTGTTGAACTTTTCCATCATGCTGTAGACTAACTCTTTGACCATGTTCTATTCCTCTCTATTCAACTTAATAAAATCAATACCTTGTAAACCTAACAAGTCTGCATTATCCCTAATGCTATCACATATTGTTTCCAAATTAGACTTAGGGGTGAGACTTACCACTCTAAATTGGCTATTGTCATGAGATTCTATTCTCTCTTCATTTGATTCAAGGACAGCAACATATTTTCTTCTTAGCTTCTTCTTGGTTGGACCTCCCTGTTCAGTGGCCTTCTTCTTTTCTTTCTCCTTAGCCTTCTTTGATGTGGCTCTTGTACTAGCCCTTGTGGTAGGCTTTGCTTGGCTAGGCTTAGAAACTTTCTTAAGCTTGGAAACTAGTTTGGTGGTGGCTTTTATTTTCTTCCCCTCTAGTTTGGTGTGTGCTTCCTTCATTTCCTCTTCCTCCTTAGCTCCTTCTACTTCTTCTACATCTTCTCCCATGCCTTGGGTCAATGAAAGTGGCCCTTGATCCTACTCTTCTTCATCTTTATCTACCTCTTCATCATCCTCCTCACCCTTTTTTGTGCCTTCACCAAATCTTTCCTTAAGCTTCTTCATCAATTTGTCCTTTTTCTTTAGTTTTGAAGCAATTTTCAACTCCATGTCCACCTTGGATTTGACAACAACATAAGTTCCAAAAGGTTGAGAACTTTTGTCAATGTCTTCTATTAGCAATGTTGTGATTTTTGTTGATGCCTCATCAATATTGATTTCATATCCAAGTGGCCTCAGCCATCTCACCCTTGGTACTACTGCTTGGATGTATGTGAAATCAATGTCAACTAAGAAACACATGTCATTGATGTGTTGTTCAATAAGAGAGACAGGTATCCTTAGTCTCTATTTCATTGACTTCTTAAATAAAGTCTTCAAATTATCTAGTCATTATAGTTTCAAAATTTGCCCCCATCTTCTCTATGTATTCATTCACCTATACTACTATTAACCTATTTGCTTTCCAACTTACCTTTCCAAAAGAGGGGAATTCATTCCATACATAAAAGAATAAACATATAAAAATTGCTCCAAATTTGCATTGGGCTCACTTGGACCTTATTATAGCTCCCAAATTCTCCATAATCTATTGTAATTATGGTTTAGCTAGATTATAAGTATGATCCTTCTTAACAATTTTCTATCCCACATCAACTACAATACAAGGTATACTATTGAATTGGCTTGACTGGTAGAATTTATGAGATATGACTCTAACAACAAATTCTACAAGAGGATCTTTGATTGTGTCAATTTTCATCCCTCTCTTGTTCTATTTTTTCCCAGTGTTCTTCTCTATGGGTTCTTTAGAATCACTCCTTAGGGTTTTTGGCCATTCTAGGGTTGGGTACCTAGTTACTCTATGTATAATCCTTTTTGATAGTTTAATGGGTCCATCCTCTACCCATAGGTGTCCATCATGGATTCTACTCAGCACAATTCCTACCCATTCTTCCTTCAAAACTCCATTCTCACATAGTTTATTGTATTCTTCCCTAATCTCCATATCATCAATAGCTCCAATTTTGTAGTTACAACATCTCGTAACATCTTGCACCATCACAACTTTAGGTGGAATCACAGATAAAGCTCTAGTATGGTCATTCTTATAAGAAACTTTAGGAATTGGTCTAAAATTTAGTTTTTTAACTTCATTACTAACCAATTAAACTCCAAAAAACTCATTATCTTGGCTTTTTCTAGAGCTAGATGCCATTTTGAAAACTAGGGTTTCAAGACATAAAAATTGCTTAACTACATAGCTCAGCACTAGTGTAAATACCTTGAATTGATGAAATGATGCTAAATCTTGGCTTGTATCTATGCAAAAGCTTCAATATCTACTTGGAAACCATTTCTACACTCTTCTTGCTCTTTCTTTGTGTTCATGATGATGAAAAATGATTGAAAACATAACCTTATACCCTTCATTTCATAGCATTTAATGCTTAGTGCATATATAACTATCCATTTGGCTCCTTATACAATTCTATTTCACTCGGCTTCCATTGATTTTCCAACACTTGGTATACATTGGAGTTTCCCTTACTTAGCTTTAACTAGAATTTCTCTTCACTCGACATCCACTACTAACTTGGCTTCTACTGACTTTGGTAGAAAACTTAGCAATAATGTGAAAGTTTTGAAGATTTAACTTTGCATCTTTATTCATGCTAATCTATCCTTTTTAGTACTAATTTAGTCTTGGAATTTATGTATTATGAAACATTTAAATATCAGTCCCACATACCTTCTTTTGCATATTTGGATGTAGTGTGACCACTTGACCTTTTAGGTGAAGTGATCCCTCCATTGGATTTGTTGCTTCCATCTTTTCTTTTCCATGTTCTATTTATTTCTCCTCTAATGTTTTGAAAATGAACTTTTCCTTTTCCTTTGTTGAACTTTGAGTTGGGTGCCTTTGACCTAGTTGGGCAATGCTTGCTGATGTGATAAGTCTTTAAACAACTGAAGCATGTAGTTTCACTCAACCATCTATTCTAGTTCCCACTAAAATGTGTTCTTATAAATTTTTTAGGGTGTTTCCATACTCTTGATAGTAATGATAACTTTGCCTAGTGTTGTAGTCCCAATTGTAGTGATGCCCATGACTACTTGACTTTTCTAGTTGGTTTAGTGTCCACATAGGCTTTGATCTACATTCAAAGGCTCTATCTCCATACTTCTTGCAATTGTAGTAGTGACCTTCAAATCTTGGTGTCCTGACGGTTCTAGTCATATAGTCATTTGCATGATGACCTTGCTTATTGCACTTGTGATAGAGACCCATGTTTTTAGGTTTGTCATGTTGGTTGGCATTCTTGCTCCTACATATATTAGAGGTATGTCCCTTTTTACCACAAAAATGAAAAGTGGGTTTTGTGTTATTATCTTTGTTGTTTCTTTCTTCTACAATCTTAGAAGACTCTCTTTTTTTAGTGTTGGTGTATCCTAGTCCTCTAGTGTCATTGTTGGATCTTGGTGATTTTAGTAACTATTCAAAGTACTTGATGGCTTCATTAGTTTTATTGAAGGTCTCTGTAATTTCCTTCTCTCTTCTCAAGTCATTTTGTAGTTGTTAAATTTTCATCTTTAGTGTGGAGATCTCAATGTCCTTGACATTCAGTTCATGATGGGCATTCATCATTTGGCCTAGGGTGTCTAGCTACATGTTGGAAACTCTTGCAAGCTCAATTGAATTTTATTCTAGTCTATTAGAAATGTTTCTCTTATCATCTTCTATCATGTCTTTATCTTCAATAACTCTCTTCTTGTATTTAGTCACTTCAGAAAGCATCATGGCTTGTGATTCTTGTTCAATATTTAAAGTTTTGATCTCTTCTGCTTGATCTCTATTCTTCTCCATTAGGTATACAATTACTACGTCAAAATTATTAGAATCTCCATTGGCAAACACTTTTGAGGTGTCAACCTCCTTATACTATGTATCATTCTCAGCTATGGTGATTTCTTTTCTTCTTTTTAGGGATTTCCTCAATTCTTTCCTAGCTTCTTCCAAAGAATGTAGAATGAGATGTATTTCGATCTTCCAATTCTCTATAATCTTTCCAAGCTTGTAGACCTCCATTTCTACATCTTTTCTTGATGTTGTAAGGCTTCTCCTTGTAAAAACATGGCTTTGATACCAATTGTTGGAATTTACAAGTGGGAAGAATACTTTTAAGAGGGGGGTAAATCAGAAGTACCAAACTTTAAGCCATAAATTTTTTAACTGAAATTAATACATGCATGAAACATATGTAATTAATCATGAAAATTAAGGCATGCATGAAAATAGACAACATAATATTTGATCACCTAGAAACCCTCCAAAATTAGAAGGTAAAACTAGGGTGGGGATGACACCCACAACTTATCATTGCAGCAATATCTAACTTGTCAAGGTTACAAAGTTTGACCATCATCAATGGACTGCCCTATGAAAGGGCTACCCTATTAAAGGTTCAAAGACTTTGTTAAAAGTGACCTATCTAAAGGATTTACAAACATTCACTTGGAATGTCACCCATTTAAAGGATTTATAATATGGCTGTTAAACCAACCTATCTTCATAGAATTTTAATTCTCCTAATACAATGGCTAGAAAGTATAGTAGAATGTGATGACCTAATAACTTACAATCCTCAAATGCTGATTTTAGATCCTTGTTCTGACCATTCTAATCTAATCCTTTTTGATCTGATATGATTATGTTTGTATTGCTAATACTCTATTTTATTAATTGATGCTGCAATGATGTCCTTCTTCTTCCATGTCTTTTATACCCCTTTCACTTCCTTCAAACTTCCTAGTATTCTCTCCTTGCATGCATTCTCATCTCCTATACTCTCTCATGCATTTCCATACTCTTATGCATTATGGGGTTTCAACCTCCTTAAAAGGTTTCATGACTTAGGGTTAGGTATGAATCTACAATTAATATTCATCCATCTTTCCCACTCAAATCATTCTATTTTCTAATTGGTTGCATGTTGATTTCATTGGAAATTAAAAAGATTCGATCTTATCTTTTAATCCTTTGATACTCATCTTGAGTTGGCTCAAAAATAATTTACATTAGATTTTGTGAGGGCACACACTCTTATGTTGATTTTGTGTTACTTAGCACTTACTAATTATTGATGCTCAGCACACATAGGAATTTTTTCTTGCTTGGCATCTATAGAAATTTTATATTTCTCAGCACCTATAGTTTACTTGGCACATATACTGGCTCGACATCTATTCATCACTCGGCATCTAAATGACTCACTACTATCTATCTACTCAACACCTATTATAACTTGACATCTATATCATGCTTGACATCAACTAAGAAATTTTTTTAAGTGTGTTGAAACTAAATTGTCAAAACCAATCGGAGACCAACAAACTTCTTGAAGAATACTTTTTCTCCAAGGTGAGATTTGCTAGATTTAATTGTGGCATCTCAATTATTTCATCGAGACTAACTACAATATCTAGTGAAAAATCTTTTTTTTCTCTTTTCCTACTCAGTGAAGGAGTGTTGTTGCTCAGTACTGCTTTAGGAGTTGGTGAAGAGGTTTCACAACTTGGTTGCACTTTTGCATCTATGCTCAAGACAAAAATAGTCAAAATTAGTTTAGCTTTATTTAATTCTTTTCTTTCCTCACTATGAGGTGCTAAAAAAATCTTATAATCTTTCTCTTCACCATCTACCTCTATATCTATGAGCTTTGACTACTAGACCTTTGGAGTGTCATGTGTATCAATATGTACTAGGGACATGTTGCCTTATGGACATGACACATCTAAGCTTTCTTTACGGTTGTAGTCATCTTCAATATTTATAGTGTCTATCTCTTCTCTCTTTGTTGATAGCTCAAAAATGATTTTTCAAAGCAAGCCAGTTTTTTGTTCCAAAGCTTCCTCTTTCTTGAGTAAGATTAAAAAATGTTCTATATTTTGGAACAAATCTGCTTCTATATTGCTCCAAATATGTATCCTATTACTATTGGGATAGATCAGGAATTATTTTGACTAATGTGCTAGTCCTTATCTTTTTCTCTTCCTTCTTTGCCTATTCCCATCTTATCTTCAATCTATCATATAGATCTTGAGGTATCTTCTTCTCTTTCACTAGGAGCTAGTTTGAAGTTTGAGATTATTTCTATCATACTCTCCTCAATTTTATGTATATCATCATTATCTAGTGTGTCATATTTTACAAATTTGAAACTCAATAAACTTGTGGAGCTCCTTATGTCTACACATACCTTGTTAGTAGACTTAGATTACCATCTAGGTGGTCCTCTAATCAATATCCTTCTCCTGGTTCTGGGGTTACTAAGCTCTATACACTTTGCTACTTTATACTTTGTAGTTTTATTGGTCCTAGTAGATTCCCTATTCCTTGGCTAGTTTGGTGATGTAGGAGAGAGGGGTGTCATTAATGATTTCTTCTTGGTTCTTTGAGCCTTCTTTCTCAGTGGCATGACAACAACTACAAATTTTCCCTTATCACTTTCTTCTTCCTCCCTTTCCTCAGCAAGACTATCTTTTTCATCATCTTCACCAATAACTTGTGTCAACTACAATGTTTGTTTCCCCCTGCCTAGGGTGCCAAGTTTATCTTCTAAATATTCTATAATTCTTTTCCTTTTCTTTATAAGCTCTCTATATATTTACAATTATTCTTTCTTTATCTTCTTCATATCTACCAAAAGGTCTAGCCCTAACATCTATCTCACCTTTTAGTAGTGTGTCAATGTTAGCACTCACTACATAACTATCTATCTCATAATCAAAATTTTGTAACCAAGCCTTCCTCAATTTTACTTCCTCTACACAAGTGTTTTATGTATCCACAAGAAAACATATGTCATTGTAATACTTTGTGACCAACTCTTTAGGTATCCCCATCCTCCTTTTCATCCCTTGCTTAGATTCATCAAAATAAGCATCCATTACATTCTCAAAATTCTCTCCCAATTGAGTGATGTACTCAATAATCTTCTTTGTCACTAGTTTTTCTTGTTCCCATACAACATTGCTGAAACCAAGAATTTTACTTTGTATCTAAAAGAAAATAAACATAATGAGGGATCTAAACTTACACATTGAATTCTTCACTTTTCTTATAGATGAAAAATTCTTCCAAGTTGTAACCTTTATAGCTTAGCAAGATCATACTCATGATCTTTTAATACTATCTTCCATCCTTGATTCACATCCATACATGTCACACTGTTCAATATGCTTGATTGACATAATTTTTGAGAAATGACTCTCATTGTAAACTTAATTAGTGGATAAAAAATGGTTGTGATGGACAAACCATGTCCATTCCACTCAGCTCCAGTATTAGCCTCAACTCCTCTTAGATCAAACATCACATAATTTTGTTCCTATCTAGGGTTGGATAGCCTATAACCATGTGTATCATTTTCTTTGTAATCTCCATGGGTCGATTATGTAGCCAATACTTCATTTCATGTATTGTGCTTAAAATGACTTTAATCAATTAAATCTTGAAATTCCTTAGGAATTCTAGGGCACAAGTTAACCCTTTCCTTTGGACAACTTTGAATTTGTCCTTCAAGATTTCTTTATTGCACAACTTCTTGAAAACTTCCCTAATCTCATGTTCTCCTACTTTTCCAATTTTATACATATTAGAGCTTGTAACATCATGGACCATAATGACTTTAGGTGGTGTCAAAGATAGTCCAACCATTAAGTCTCTTATCATTGCAATTTATGGAGTAGCAAGAAACTTTGGTGGAGGAAAAATGTCACTCTTCACTAGTTGAATATTAATAAACTCTTGACTGATTCTAGTGGTTGATGAAGATGCCATGTTCATAGTTGGGGTTTGAAGTTATTTCTTCTTTGGATACTTGACACATTTTAGATATTCACTCATTCAAGATGCTTCATCCAAATCTATCTTGGAATCTTTGCTAGTCACTAAAGTTTCCAAATCACTCTATTCTCTAGAACATCCATGTTGTAGTATGAGATAATGTCTTTGAAATTTGTTATATACCTTATTTTGATTGATTTAGGGTCTCCATTAATATTGAGTAGTTAGATAAGTGGAATGCTTTTTAACTAGGTCTTTATTTTATAGCTTACTCTCTTCCATATCACTTAGTCTCTATCATTATTCTTCTGAACTGCTTAGTCTATGTTGTAATCCTTAGTGACCATAAATAATTTTACTGACACTCACAAATTTTTCTTATACATCTTTACATATATGGTAATATTAGCTTTTGGCACATTTATATGTAACTTGTAATTGATGTATGATATATCAATTAAGTATAGAGTTCCATACATACCTTTCTTGTTTAGTTTAAGATGACATGATCACCTTCTCCATTAGATCCTCAACTCCATTTTCTCAACTATTTTCATATTCTACCTTCTTTTTGCATTTTTTGATTCATTTCCTTCTTGATTTTCTTAATGTCCACTTTTCCTATACCTTTTTCTTTTGTATGATTTTCTTAATGCACTTGTGTCTTGCAATTCTTTCTTAGATGTCCAAGCTTGTGACATTGGAACATGCATTGTTAAGTGCATAATTCTTCGTCTAATTTATCCAATAAGGTTTTATTTGTGATATGCATTCATATGTTCTATGCTCATAGTTCTAATAGTTATATCAATATTATTCAAATTTAGTTCTAGTAGTTGTATTCCTCTGTCTTGACCTACACACATGTATTTGATGTCCTTGTTTCTTGCAATAAAAATAGTAACCAGTAAACTTAGGTTTAGGTTTTTCCATACCATGTTTTTTGTGATAGATATTTGGAGTATTACCAAATTTTCCATAGTGATAGCATGTTGGTTTTTCCTTTGACTTTACATTCCTCAGTTCTCCATTCATGTATGATTCTCCCTATTTAGTGCATGACTATTGTAACTCATCAAAACAACTAGATGACTTCATAAGTTCTTCAAAGTACTTCATTTAATCTTTTGGTTTGTTGAATCTCTCCATGGTTTATTTCTCATTTTTCAATTCATTCTTTAGTATTTCCTTCTATGATTTGATATTAGCAATTTCCACATCCTTGTGATTCAATTTTTTATTTATGTGCATTAGTTGATTCATCATGTCCAGTTGAGTTTTTGTGAGCTTATGTACATTTGATATCCTTTCTTCAAGTCTAGTAGACATTACTCTTTTTTCTTCTTCATCTATAGTCCTATTTTTCAAGTTTCTTCTTTTGTGTAGTCACTTCACATAATCATAGTAGTTGGATTTCATGTTCACTTTTTAGTCCACTTATTTCTTCATTCAAGATTTTGTTCTTGTCAAGTAGATCTCTAGATGCTTTGTCATTTGGATTGATTGGTTCAAAAAATCCTTTAGTCTCAACTTCTTCATAGGAAAATTATTTTATCTAGATGATAATTTCCTTTCTCCTTTTTAGGGAATCACTCAGATCTTGTCTTGCCTTCTCAAGTTTTTGTAGTATGAATTGCATGTTAGTGACCTGATTGTCAATAACCTTGTTCGGCTTGAAAGCCTCCATCTCAAAGTTCCAATCTCTAAGTGGTTAATCTTGTCTTAGAGAACCAATATTCTGATACCAATTATTGATTGATGGAAGTATAAACATGATAAACTAGATACTAAAAGAGGGGGGTGGGGTGAATTATAATCTTAAGCACTTGAACTTTTCACTAATTCATTCACATCTATTAGTAAACTTGTGCATGTAAAAATTGTAATATAAATCTATTGTAACATATAAATATGACCTATCACATGCTTGAAAATAAACACATAACACAATATGTTTTACCAAGAAACCCTCCAAGATGAAGGTTAAAATGGGGTGGGGATGACACCCACAAATTTTTAGTATTGCAGTAATAAAGTTAACTTGTGATGGTTACAATGTTTGATCATAATATATGATCTATCCTATGAGGGGCCTTGTTTATTAAAAGCTTAAGAGATGCTAGGTCTCACCTTTTTAGAGCATTTAACACTTACAAAAAAGTAAGGAATTTTTTCTATTATGTGATAACAAAGCCCTTTAACTAACTTCTATTTTGATCTCAATCCTTCACTTTCATATCACTTCATGTTCACACATATAATTTTCTTATCTCTTTCTCACATCCCACATGATATAGGTTAAGATCATCTCTATTTAGATATTTTCATAAAGATTTTTGTAGATTCTTTATAATAGTCTCTCCTTCTAAATCATTAATTGCACAACATAGAGATATGTGATCCACAACATCTAAATATTTGTAACAAGCTTTTCCTCTAAAATCTTTAAATCTTCCTTCTCTATAAGCTTTTAAAATGCATTACCTCAAATTCAGTTACATTTCTAACTTGTATGTAAACTTTGCATTACTTGATCTTTACTATTTTATGATGCTTGGCATTGTTGTTTCTCCATGTGTATTGTGCTCTTATAATGCTCAACATGTATTTCACTTGGCACATGCTATGTAACACATCACTTGTATGTGTGAAACTTTCTCGGTCATAATTAAGCTTAGCTAATATATAAAATACTTGGTGACCATAAAATTACTCATCTCCTATAGAGCTTAGTACATACTTACTTATGCACATGACTTAGCCTCTTTGGATTAGCTTAGTTACACCGATGATTGTCTGACTCTACCTTGTAAATGACTAGCTATTTCACACTAATAGACAATAGTGGTTAGAGATACCAATAGCACATGCAAAGTTAGGTATAGACACAATATAATGACAAGATAACATGTTCAAGTGTGTTAGTGTAGTTAGTATGAAAGGAGATATAATAGTTTCACTAGCCGTGGAAGTATACAAACAAAAATAAAGTATGATAGGAAATGGATAAATATGGATTAAGGAATTATTTTATTTAAAAAATAATTACTTGATTAATTAAGGATGAAATCATAGATGTTAATCCTTAGACAACAAGTTTTAATAATATATTTTTTCAAGTGTGTGAAAGCTTGAAGGCTGACTACATAGTATTTTGAGAATTGCAGAGGTATAAAAGAAATCTTGTAAGTATGATTAAAGTCTGCTTCTAAGGAAAACTATACAAACATTATATGATAATTTAAACTTTGATGTATGATCAAAGGTATGTAATTTTTGTGAAGAGCAACAAGAGTTATATCATATATTGAAGATATCAACAACAAGCAAAGAGGGTTTTGTATCTATTGTTTGTATCAAGGAATTACATTGTCTATTGGATATTTGAGTTGTGGGCTCTTTTTATATACATTTTATATTTGTATATAACAACTCTTAATATGGTTGAGGCTTCTAATAAGACTTATGTCCTCTAACAAGGACCAATACACTATATGCATGTAATAGACTTCTAATAGGACCAATATATTTAACCAAATACTTTTGGTTGGTGGATCATTTTGTGGGTACCATCCCCACTGGGGTTTTCCCTTGTCTAGGGTTTCCCTAGTTAACAAAAATGGTATTAAATGAGCTCTCATATTGCATGGCTATGTTTATTGTTCACTATAATTAATTTTCTTTCATATGTAAGTTGTAAGGAAATTAATAATATATAGTTTTGGGGTAAAGTTTTTAGAATACTAATTCACCTCCCCACTTAGTATTCCTTATTTATAACAACCTTACTCCAAAATAGTTAATAAATTAGATCAATGCTATAGAGGAGTAATTTGAGAATGAAGTTGTAGAAGATCATGAGAGTGTTGAGTTCATAAAGGTTAAATTGAAGAATCATGCCAAAATTTGGTGGTAAGAGGTTTATTTTGAGAGGGTAAAAGCACAAAAATTGTGTCACCTTTTGGGATATCTTGAAGGGTTTTGGTCATAATGCTTTTGGTCATAAGGGTTTTGACCATACGTGCATGGAACTTTCCTATGCCTATGTAGCCACTAGGGTTATAGCCGAAAGGGTTATGGTTGAAAGCATACAAGACATTACAACTAGGCTGAAAATTGGTTTTGGAAGTTATTTGCACTATTGTAGATTCTAGATTTTGAGGAGCGGATTAGGGTGTTTTAGTTGTAAGTGGTAGGTGGTTTTTTTTTTTGGTTTTTTTTTTTTGTTTTCTCAAGTTTTTTTTACTTATTACATATTAGTATTAATTAAATTAATTATATTTTAAGAATTTTAGTAGTTAGTTATTTAGATTAGTTGATTTTTTAATTTAGTTAGATAATATGTTAGATAGAGAACTATATATTATTTTCTAATTAAATATCTACTTAATCATAAATGTAGTTGTTACATCAAACATATAAAACTCAAGTTGAGACCTAGATAACTAAATTAATTATATCTAAGAAAACATTAACATAGTACAAACCTATATAGATGACTAACATGTAGTGAAACATTAGGTAGAACTAAACTATAATAAACTCTAGTTGTTCAAACTTGAAAACTTAAAATTTGACCAATTCCAAAGTTAGAAAACTTGGAAACTATAATAGCATGCATTTACATGAAACTTAGAAAACTTGTTTAGACGTCAAGATAGCTGAAAATTAGTTACATTTTAGAAAATATTAACATAGTAAACTTATGTACATTGACATGTAGTCAAAAATTAGGTAGAAGAAAGTTGACTTAATTTCAAATTTTTTTTTTATCACACATACACATGTGCATGTTTTTTGTTCACATACATGAGCTATACATCAAGTTGATATATATTTGTCATTTGTGTTAAATAAAATGATCTATATTTTTTAGTTACATTCAACTTTATATATATATATATATATATATATATATATATATAAATACATGTTTTAAATTAAATTTAACTTTTATTTTTGTATACTTACATATAGATTAACTATGCATTTATAGACATAGATCTTCTTTGAATATCAATATCGCATTTGGTACTAGTGGTGCACATACATCCTTAGGGGAGGCTAGTGTTCAAGGAGGGGGTCATAGTGCTAAGTCAGGTACAACACATAGACTAGCATCATCCTTTGAGGAGAGACAATATTTATTTAGAGATATAATTGCTAGGTTATCTCATGCTATAGAGTTTCTTGATTCTACACTATTGGCTTTTACCACTCTCCCTAACAGGGGGAAGATTTTTTCTATGAGAGATAAGTTATGTTGTATGATTTAGATGATAGAGACATACAACCCATATGATGCTATCAGTATTGAGATTTTTTACTCTTCCCTTTCTTGTAGTGTCATTGGTATTGTGAAGTATAAATAGATTGATAAACAAGTCTCTATTGCTATGGTGAAGAGTATGTTTCCCTTTTATATAGATAGGTCTAGGATTAGATGTTATTTGCCTACAAAGTATATAGATTAGCTTGTTGCACCATTTATATATCCTTGTTGGTTAGTTACACATCACAAGTGGCCACAAAAGGATGAGTTTCATCTTTATTTCTACAAATAATTATTTGTATAATTTCATTTACATCATGATGTAGATTATACAAATTTTCTAGGTTAGGCTAGACAAGGCCTCAGTAGATTATTACAGAGATTTAGACCTATAGACACCCCTATGCCTACTAATAAATAGGCAATGGTGGGTCTAAAACTTTTGGTCATGTCGAGAGCTCCATAGATGTTGGTTGTGGGTATGACTATTCTAAATGATATAGTCAAGATTCAGATCTATTCTAGCATTGGCACGGTTGCTACATAATTATAGGAAATGTCTTTAGATCGATATGACAAATATATGTTACAATCTTGTGGTACCATTTTGATAGTTGCATCCTCTAGCACAAGAGTTGATGATGTGTATGGGATAGTAGATATATCATCTCCCCTAGAGGTTTTTGCTATATTAGATGTGGATGCATTATTTCATATGGCATCCAATTTAG
Source organism: Cupressus sempervirens (assembly GCA_028749045.1). Classification (NCBI taxonomy): domain Eukaryota; kingdom Viridiplantae; phylum Streptophyta; class Pinopsida; order Cupressales; family Cupressaceae; genus Cupressus; species Cupressus sempervirens. The sequence goes on from CM053788.1 coordinate 523,956,819, forward strand.
CATTTGATCTTCCTGGTTCATATTAGGCATTATCAACAGTCACAAAGATTCCTCTTAGTGATATTGATGGACACATCAACCATATTCTCTCATGTACAATAGGATCACAGGGTTCACAAAGACGGGAGAATATCCCTACACCTTCTACAACACCTACTCCTACAAAAGGCCCTACAACACCCACCCCCATACCTACTTAGGATCCTATAGCACCTACTCCTATACAAGGCCCTAGAACACTTGATCCCCCACCTACTGAGGATCTTGTACCACCTCCTATAGCACCCCACCATACTCGAGGCTCCATAGTATAACAAATTCTCTTTACCACTATGCTTTTAGATGAAATAGTCGACCTAGACCACACTACTTTATCACTACATGATTCAAATATCAGTCAAATTGGTAGAGCCTTCCATGATGCTATAGAAAATACAAATTTATATGTTTAAATTTATTTGTTACTATAATTTACACTTATAAGTCTAATGTACTTGAGCTTTTATTGATGTACTTAGAGACATACATATATTCAAGTGATTCAATCTAACTTGTGTACATACACGTTTTATATAGGGTCTTAGTGATAATATATTATGTTTTGGAGATCTTTAGACCTTGATAGATCCTGCATGACATGAGTCATAGGTATGTCACATTTTAATATATATATATATATATATATATATATATATATATATATATATATATATATATATATATATATACATGTAATATAATACATGCACATACATAATTTTATAATAACACATTTCTTTCATTTGACACAAGTTTCATATCCAAATCGTAGAGCCTTTTGGGGTCATGGACTAGGAGGGAGATGTGGTTGATCTCATTTTAGATGTCTATTTCATTGATGTCGAAACATTATACACACACACACACACACACACATATGTACATGTATATATATATACATATGTACATGTATAGATATATACATGTACATATGTATATATATATACACACACATGTATATATATATAAACATATATATATATATATGTATATATATACATGTGTGTATATATATACATACATATATACACATATACATATACATATACATATATATATATGTGTATATATACATATAGATATATATGTATGTATGTATATATATACACATGTATATATATGTATATATGTATATATAGATATGTATATATATATGTATATATACACACATATATACATATATATGTGTGTGTGTGTGTATACATATACATATACATATACATATACATATACATATACATATACATATACATATACATATACATATACATATACATATACATATACATATACATATACATATACATATACATATACATATACATATACATATACATATACATATACATATATATATATATATATATATATATATATATATATATATATATATATATATATACATATATATGTTATTTGGATACATTTGATGTGGTATTTTGGAGACATTTTATATGATATTTTGGATACATTTTACATGGGTACATTATTTCATAGATGTGTTATTTTCTAGATGTACATGTTATGTTCATATTGAATGTATGTATGTTTTGAATATTCAAATTTTTATTTCATAGATTCATGTGTTATTTTGTACATGTGTTAAAATATTTAATCAATAAATTTAATACATATTTAAGAGCATAAAAAATACTAGTAAATAATACACGTGTTACAACATTTAATCAATAAATTTAATACATATTTAAGAACATAAAGGTCACTAGTAAAGAATACATGTCTTACAACATTTAATCAATCAATTTAATACATATTTAAGGACATAAAGAGTACTAGTATACAATACATGTGTTACAACATTTAATGAATAAATTTAATACATATTTAAGAACATAAAGAGTACTAGTAAAGAATACATGTGTAACAACATTTAATCACTAAAATTAATACATATAAGAACACAAAGAATACATATGAACATAAAGAATGTAGTATGTGCTATAGAATCTAATAAGAGTATATTTAATCAGTAAAGGGGTCCTAATCAGATGTCTTAAGGGGTTTTCTTACTAGGAGGTCCTAAGGGGAAGTCCTAATGGGATGTCTTAAGGGGAGGTCATAAGGGGAAGTATTAAGGGGAGGTTGTAAGGAGAACTCTTAGAATGGGATGCCTTAAAGGGTTGTCTTAAGGGGAATTCTTATGGGAGGTCCTAAGGGGAAGACCTAATGGGATGTCTTAAGGGGTTGTCTTAAGGGGAAGTCTTAAGGGGAGGTCATAAAGGGAAGTCTTAAGGGGAGGTTGTAAGGGGAACTCCCAGCACAGGATGTCTTAAGGGGTTTTCTTAAGGGGAAATCTTAAGGGGAGGTCATAAAGGGAAGTCTTAAGGGGAGGTTATAAGGGGAACTCCTAGAATGGGATGTCTTAAGGGGTTTTTTAAAGGGAAGTTTTATGTGGAGGTCATAAGGGGAAGTCCAAATGGGATGTATTAAGGGGTTACCTTAAGGGGAAGTCTTAAGGGTAGGTCCTAAGGGGAAATCCTAATGGGATGTCTTAAGGGGTTGTCTCAAGGGGAAGTCTTAAGGGGAGGTCTTAAGGAAGTCCTAATGGGATGTATGCATATATATACATCAAACCATACACAAAATATAAATAATAATACATGTTCATAATTTGTACCATATATCCAAGATCCATGATCAAATGTATATAAATTTATAAAAACATGTATCCAAAATGATGTGTATGTAGTAAATATGAAAGTATGAGAGTTGTAAATAGAAAATATATACAAATAGTTGAACTAGAGATCCACAAACATTGTATTGTTAGGATCCTCTCTATTTTTAATTATCCCTAGAATCTTTTCATGCTCTTTAGTAGATAGTTTCCACTTTTGGTTTCCATGATGTCCTATTCTTGGTATTGTGTCAAATTTTAACTTTGTTTCTATAATATAGTTATCATATTGTAAAACCTTTTCTCCAAGTATATATTTAATAAATTCACTACCATTGTTATTTATCCTATTTTGTTGATAATATGTTCCATCAGCAACAACAACTGATCCAATTGGATATGACTATTCATCAACATCTATAGTTCCTTCTAGCAACTTGTGTTTTTCTTTTGTGCATCTTAGAAGATAATACTCTACATTTTCTTCATTATTTGCTAAGGCTTGGACAACAAAAATATCTCTTGCATGTACATAAAAATAGATGTGTTTATAAAGTGAAAAATTTAATATATATAATTTTATTTTAATGAACATACATTTGTGTCACATTTATGTACATATGCCACAAACTTTCCATAACTAAATTAGAAACACACTCATAATAAGTTGAATATATAGGATCATGAATGTCAATGTCAATGTGAGTATATTCAAAATGAAGCTTCCTGACTATGTTCTTCAAATTCCAATATGAAATGTATGCATTAACAATATTTTCACATACACTCATTGGATTGTCCTTATGAAGTTATCACAAAAACATGTTTTCTCTCTTACTTTAATCACTAGAGGTTTCTAGTGTCCTACAGTCACCACTTGATGTAAACTTCTAATACCAAAAATCATTTGGCAATAGTAAGGATTAGATTGATCTATATCTATTACAAATCAAGATAATTTAATTAATATATAATTATAAGAATATATATCACATTTTAGAATAAATATATAATTGAAAAATTCAATTATAGGAATATACATGTGTATTATATCAAATAAATAATTATTTAAAATTTACCTTTCACTTCCCAAAAATAACACTTATTGTATTCAGTATGTTGAGTAGCAAAATGATCTTTGCAGCATTCAATAATATCATTCACACTCTCTATCCTATTACCTGAATGTGTAACATGCATGTATATATAATTTAAAATACATTAAATCTATTTTTTTTTTTAAATCTAGATCTCTAGAGAGAATCTATACATGTATATATGTTATAAGTAGATCAAGATCACACTAAATGCATGTACATATGTACCTACAAGTTGATGTTGTCAAAGTGTATACTTTATACATGCTCCTAGATCATCATGCTCCCCTTTTCTATGTCCACTTTCAAAGAAGTTCCACAAAAGCCTAACATTTCTTCTAGCATGTTGCAGGCTAACCAATTAAATGCTTTTGCAGATTTAAACTGTCTTGTGAGTTGATGAAATGAGATTAAAAATAATTATATAAATCAAATTGAAATAGGTGACAAATCAACATAAGCTTTAAATTTAGAGTGAAATATTTAAATGTCCACATACATACACTAACCTACACAACCATTGGACTGGATACATTGCTCTGAAACATTTATTCCACAATTTCTAAGGTCTTCAAAGAATATTGCAAAACAATGAGCGACGTAGCTCCTATCATGAACTCTATCATCATTAATATAGAAATGAACTCCCTTGATGATTATGTGTTCATTTTCATTTGAACTTTCTATCTCGTCTACTTTAAATTGTGCATGTCTATAAGTCACTTACACAAATATTGCAACTTTTTCATAATGAAAATATTGCCCTTGAAGCACTATTTGAGGTAAAAATGTATAGTTCTTGGAGAAATCTACAATTGAAAGAATACAACCAAGTGGAAGAAAAAAATTTGAATCAAAAAATTGTTTAGCTTGCTATCGTGCACCATGACAATGTTGGATATGTGGATATATCAATGGACAAAACTTGGTGATAAACTCATCATACCAAAATTCACTCTCCTTCAATACAATTTTTTTGGATTCAATTCTTATATTATTTTTCTGTCTCATATTCATATCTCATCCATGAAACTGGTGTCGATTCATCAATATTCTCAATTTGTAATGTAAATTTAGATAAATCTCCACAATCTGGACATTGATTTATGATACATTGTACTTTGAACTCATTTGAATCTTCTAATTTATCACATAATATACACTTCACAAATTGTGACATACTACTAGGGATGACCAAATTTGGATCAAGTACTACCATAACTTTATTTATATGATTGTAAGTGTGGACCAAATTCAGCATGGTTTTGACAAAAACAAGTTTCACGTATCTTATTTATGCATACAAAGGATGGACACATACTCTTAAACATTCTTTGACATATTTTTACATTTGAAAATTGGGTGAATGCACAAAGTTGGGTTGCAATTCTGCGGAAGTCAAATCTGCGAAATGAGACCTCTTAGAAATGGGTACCCGATTTTTAAAAATGGGCACCCGTTTTCAGCTTGAGTGCCCGACCCTAAATTTAAAAAACGGGCACCCGTTATTTTTAAAAATTGGGTACCCATTTTTTATTTTCAAAAAATGGGTACCCATTTCTCAAAAAATTAAAAATTTGAATTTTTAAGAAATGGGCACCCGTTTCTTAAAAATAAAAAATGGGTACCCATTTTTTAAAAGTAAAAAATGGGTACCCGTTTCTTAAAAATTCATTTTTTAAAGTTTTTGGCAAATTTTACATGCCGCTTTTAGCTTTTCAAAATGGGTACCCGTTTTTTGAAATTCAAATAACGGGTGCCCATTTCTTACAACATGAGGCGGGATGTTTTTTTCTTGCCTCAGATTTTCATTTGGGATAGGCTTGGTGAGACCAAGCCTATGCCTTGGCCTCTCAAGATTTGGCTAAGGCATTGAACTAACAAATTCATGCCTTGCCATAATTTTTAAAGGGTCTTCCCAATCAAAAATTTTTTACAAAACAAAAACCCATTAGAGCTCTCACTGTCCTGATTCCAAAAATATAAATTTTATAGAGTTATGATTTTATTTACTATTTTATTATTATTTTTTAATCAAAGGTGGTACCTAAATGTAAAATAGCAACGTTCACTAAAACCTTAATAACTTTTTTTAAAAATATTTTTTCTTAAATTAATTTAGATGTCATCAATCTAAATTCAATTCTTTTGAAGGTTTAAAAAAAATTTGAAAAAGGTGAAATTTTGATTAAATTATGGTGTCCGTACACGAGAGGTTTTAAAATTTTCCTTTATAGCCAATTAAAAATTAATAATTAAACAAATATTCATTAAAAAATTCAAGAAAAATATTCTCATCAATCTTTGGTGTGTTAGGTAACTTCATTTAAAAGGATTTGCAAAAATTTATTCATTTGTGTCAAATTATGGTGTCCATACACGAGTGTGGTATGGTCTTGAAATAGGCATTTTGAAAAAGTGGTTTTTAAAGATCCATACCAAAAAAAAATCTATCAAATGGGTATACAAATAAATTACATATTCAAAAGAAGATTCTAGGCATTGCAATTTTTATTTTTGAAGTTTTTTTATATTTAATCTCTAAATGACTCAAATTTTTGCATCAATTGACGAAATATCTCAAAAATAGGAAAAACACTTCCACTTTTTGGCCAAAAGTGAGACCCAACTTCTTGCACTGACCCAATTCTTTCTTAAATATTTGAAATTATTCACTTTGTGTTATATCTATAAAATATTTTGGATGTTCAATTTTTTCCCTTAATTCTTGATCTTTAATTTGTATAGTATCACGTCTATTAGAAGAAACATGAGATGATGTGGTTTGAAATTCAATAACATGTCTTTTTACATCTTCAAAAATTCTATCTTTTTAAGGAACTCTACAAATATTCACCCAATTATTCTCAATGTTTTCATCTAGCATATATTCTCCTCCTAATGTATCTTTGAATAGTTCTTCTAGATATATGTAGTCAATCAAAACTTGCACTTACTTGTTTTCTATGTGTCAACTTTCTACTATATATAGTAGTCATCAACACTCTGCATTTAGTACTCAAATTACCTCCTTGAGTTGTGTTGTCAATTTTTTTTTAAGCAATCTGCAAATTTTCAACTATTATTTTATTAACATTATACAAATTGTTTTTCCTATTATCAACACCCAATAACTCCAAAACAAACCTTATATCTTTTCTCCTAAATAACTTGACAAATAATTGTTCCTTTCGAAATTCACTTTTGTTTTTGAAATATTCATCCCATGTATTTTAGCAATGCTTTTTAATAGTGTTCTCTTTTACCATTTGTGTAGATGGAATTTGACTAAAAAGTAGGTCCTCATCCAAATCCATCAAATTTCCTACACCTAATAATATGTTTCTATCATTAGAACTACCAATTTGTTCATCTTTATGAATCTTGTCCTCTTCATGAATCACATCTTCCTCATTAACTTCGCTAGGTTGGTTTTGATTATGTTTTCTATGACCTTTCATTTTGTCATCTCTTATTTTATCATATTTCCTTGATGCAGCCTTTTTATTACCCCTTTAATAATTTGACCTATAGGAAAATATTTTTATTTAGATTCCATTAGAAATATATTTCAATACATCAATATAGAGTACATAAAAATAACTAGGTAAAAAAAATACCTTATTGATGATCCTTTTAAATTTTTGTTAAACTCCATGAAACAATTGATAAACACAACTTCAAAAAATATTTATTTTTGAAAATACTCCTTTAAATTTCATAATTTACTATGCAATTATTATAAATTGAAATTAGAACTAAATTATTTTATATGAAACCACCAATGTAACCGCTAGCAATTTTTTTGGGCCGAAAGGGGTTACAACCGAAACAGTTATGGCTAAAAGGGCTACGGTCAAAAGTGTTTTGACTGTAACTATCTATGTATCATCCTTAGTGGAAGCCACACAAGAAAAAGATGCAATTTGAACTTTTTAATTTTAATGCTAATTTCTCCATACAAAATGAAGTTTTTCCAAAAAATAAAAATATGTTTTTGTAGATCCTTGAATCAAGATTATAGTCATATAAAATGTGTAGCACTTTGATTATTTAAAATATGTTATATTTATAAAATATTACAACCATGTATTTTTAGATTCAAGATGTCTGTTCAAAAAAGAAAAAAAATAGTAAATCATGTTCAAAAAATAAAAAATTTAGGTGTACTTCTAGAGTAGAGAGTTATCTTCAGTAATTAAAAAAAAATATATATGTAGATTTGATAGAAAAATTTTGGCAGGGAAATAAAACTGTCAATTTCTAATAAGTTCAACTTGAACACATATAATTTGAAACATATAAATCCAAAATCAAATTATTATTTTTTTCCACTAGGTATACATGTGAACTATAACATAGTTCAAAATAAAACCAAAATATGATTATTTGCATATATTTGTTTGGTGGGAACAAAACTATATATTTTTAGCATTTAAAAAATTTTAAAAATAGACTTTAAAAATTAAAAAAATGATTAAATTTTTCACTCAATTAAAAAATTAAAAATTATAGGGATAAGCTTCATCCAATTTTACACATTTCATTAGTTTACATCATCTTCAAATTCTAAACACAAACTTCCCTTTTCTATCATTAAAGTTGAATAGTTTAAGTTTTGATATTATTTTCCTTTATAAAAGGTGACCTAGGTTTGTGGTTTTACCCGAGAGGAATCATAGAGGAAAGCCAAATATAACAAGATGGGATTAGATGGTGGATACATTGAAGAAATCATTAATTTGCATCAATAGTTAGCTTGATTTGTTCATGAGGACACAATTGTTAAATAAAGAAGAATTTTTTTCCTAAGAATATATAGACATGTTCTACAAAGTCCTCATTGGAGCATGTCATGTAGAATCCAATAAGAGGAAGGTTACCATTAACCATGGTAGGATAAGGTCAAGAATTTAAGAGTAGCTAAGTTTGGATAACATGACCAACATTCAAGAGACTTACCACTTGTCCTTGAGAGTGGAGGAATAGATAAGAAAAGATTGTGAGGCCAAGGTGAAAGGTGTAGTTGTGGGTCCTTTGGAAGTCTAAATAAGAACCAAAGAAAAAATGAAAAAGTGGGTATCAGATAAAATTAGAGGAATTAGGATTTCAAATATGCCCATGACCAAAATCATGGAGACTAAAGAAAAAAGGAAGTGGAAGGCCTAGAAAATACCTATAGGGAGGAGGTTTTAATGGAACTTGTTTTCATTGTGCTAGAGGAGGAGAGTCATACCAAGAGCCAATAACACACATAGATGAACTATAATGTCATACCTAAGGATGCATTCCATACACTCTAATAAGGTCACAATAGTATGGAAATCATGCTATACATGATGGTTGTACAAACACAAATTCTTAAACATACATTTGTCTCTTCATATTGTCAATATGCAAGTAATCTAGTCTAACATTTTGTTTAATAAGATAATACATAATCTCGTTAGTAGATCTTACAATCTAATGTATGCATTGTTAAATCTTCTTTGTATGCATATAACATGCATGTTGCTATTGTAACAATAGGGAAGAAGATTCTATATAATTCAATTAGGAGTGATAACACTTATTGATTTCATGCCAACATCTTTGACAATAGCAAACCAATAGTCATGACTTTTAAAGTTGTTATTGCTCATCATAACTACCATAAAAGAATTTTATCTCCTAGTTATAAAAATAATGAACCTTATGATGACACATCAACATTTAACCAATAAATTATGATTGAGTGGAGGGGTCTTCCCCTCATTTATTTTTTGGTTTACTTTAGGCACCTTGACAATAAAACATGGTGATGTAACATCATATTTAATAACAAGATCTTGAAACCTTACTTATATGTAAGGGACTTGTCAAAAGTGATTAAATTTTGAAATAATTTTTTAAGAAATCTAAAATCAAAATAATCAATTACTTATAAGTTTTTCTCATATATTTACTAGAAAAGTTTGTCGTTGTTGTAATTGCATAAATTAGCTTCTTTGAATTTATTTAGAAAACAAAAACATAATGACGGTAAACAACCATGTATGGGGCTCTACGTTAGTTTGTAGTCTACTTATGATGAATACATTTCTTTGAAGCTACCACTTCTTAAAAAGAAAATAAAGTCCACGTGTGTTATTTTTGTCTCTTTCTTCTTAGTCTCATTCCTTATGAAACTCATTCACTTGGTTGCTTTGTCTTTTTAAGCCATGTCTTTTCTTTAAACTTTTATTTTGAGCTTAGCCCTTTCCCTACCTATCCTTGTATTAATCGAAAGAAATCTCACATGGAATATCCATTTAATTAAAGGCACTACATAGGCTTGAAAGAGATGCATAATTAATATCAGTTTGTCATCTGTAGAAATAATGAAAAAGACTATCTAGAGAAGATTCCATAAGGAAACTGGAAATCTAGTCACTATTACTTCCTTAATTCTATGGGGATACTCTATTTAAAAAAAAATTAAATTATTCTCTTATCATATTTTAATAACATATGTTAATGCACTATATTGCATTATTGGCTTAATAAGTAATAAAGATAAAAGTATCTTGTTAGGTTAGATTCTTTTTTTTTTTCACAAAAGGCATAAAGAGCCTATAAATTTATTAATATTAAAGAAGTTTTTACATCATAATTTATAATAGCTATCAAAACTTTAAAAATTTAGTCTAGAACACTAGGCACACCAATCTATTGGAATGTGTAATTTCCCCTCAAATGAAATGTAAAGGCATAATATAGGATTCTAGAAATTGCTAGATTGGTGAATAGGGTTAGGTAAAATTAATCTTTAGGTTTTTAAAGTTGTAGAAGTCATTTATGTTTAGATAATTCTAGAAAAGTCTATTTCTTCTATGTTTTCAAAGATCTCTATAAATAGAGGCATCTTCTAATGTTATTGTATGGACAAAATGTAATTGATATGAGTGATGCAATTGATATGGGAAAGTTAATGAAATATATTAGCATTGGAGCACTTTGAGTATTTCTCAATTTTAGTTTATTTTATTCATCCACCTTTCAAAAAGTGTATTAGAGCTATTGTGGGTTTCTACAAGTGGTATCAAAGCCAAGGTTAAGAAAATCCTATCACATTTGTGATAGATGAATCAAAGGTAGATTAATTGGGAGAATCCTATCACCATTTTTGACAAAAGCAGCTAATCAAGGGATAGCTAAAGAAGAAAAGAATTTTTTTGTCACCATTTGTAATAGTACAAAGATTTTTATTTTATGTAGCAAGGTTATTTGGAAAACCCTATCACCATTTGTGACAAATGAAGCTATCACGGGGTTGTTGAAAGAAGATATGAATTTGATCAAGGTTATTAGTGAATCTTGTCACCAACATTTGTGATAGATGAGGCAAAATTATTAGTAGATCTTGTGAAAAGAGGAAATCATTGGCAGGCAATTGCTAACAAAATGTTTGTAGGAATTAAAGACAGCAGCCTTGGAAGACACTATTGGTGAAGGTATTAATATATATGAAGATTATTGGAAAATAGCATTTTGACATCAAGCAAAAGAAAGGATTTGGATTTGTATACAATAATATTTAAAGGTTAAATTAGGGGAGGGGGGTGTTGGAATTTTTAATTTCCCCTAAAATGAAATATAAAGGCATAATAGAGGATTCTAGAAATATCGAATAGAGTTAGGTAAAATTAATATTTAGGTTTGTAAACTTATAGAAGTCATTTATGTTTAGATAATTCTAGAAAAGTCTATTTTTTTTATGTCAATTAATTTAGATGTTTTCAAAGACCTATGGTATTGTATGGACAAAATGTAATTGATATGAGGAATGTGATTGATATGGGAAAGTTAATGAAATATATTAGTGTCACAACACTTTGAGTATTTTTCAATTTTAGTTTATTTTGTCCATCTAGATTTCACAAGATGTATTAGAGTTGTCATGGGTATGAGTGTACAACTAATTAATCACAAAGAGTTTTCAAATTTTCAATACCAAGACACACCAAAAACCAACCCCAATGTGGAAGTATGTACACAACCCTATCATGCCTAGATGGATGAATGATGAAGTAAAGAGGTGGTTTTTTTATCAACAGTATGAAAAAGAGTATGGAATAAAACTCCATTTTCAGAATTAGGAACAATATTCACTAGACCTTTATCAATTGCAATATTTTCCATGTAGTCAACCAATTTATCACATTCTCTATATGTGTTAGAAATCACATAAAAGAAACAATTGTCCAATAATGACCAAAAATTTTGAAGAATATAATGTAATTTTCAGTTTTGACATGATCTCTATTGAAAATCTTGAACTATTAGTTGAGAATCCCCCTCAATATAGCTTGACTTATGAGTAGATTAGATTATTGTAAAGAGAGTTTTCTTTTGTTTTTATTTTTTTTCCATTTTGAAACCTTCATATTATGAAGATACTTAATACATTTTTCATTTTAATCTTGTTTAGTAAAAAAACTTTGAGATTGCTTATTAGAACTTTGTTCTTTTTCATTATTATTTTTATTTATTATATTATAACTTGGCATCCTAACTTACTTGAACATTGATAGTTAAATGCATGGAAAATTTCTCTCCATGATAAATGATTGTTACATTATAATGTAAGAATGAATTTAAGATCTTCATACTACCTATTCTTATGATTTTTTTTCTTAGAACTTCTTAAAAAAATTAAATAGTTTTTATGTGTCTAATGGCCTATTACGATTATATATTAATGTTGTTATCCTTGCTAATTGTAAGTGTACATCAAAAATATATGTTTAATGATAAATGTGTGATTTAAAAAAAAATCTTAGGAGTCTTATATCTTAACTCTGTATATTTATAGATTCTAAATGGTATGTTAGATTTAGTATTTAAGATTATTAGTAAATGTGTGATCGACTATTTTTTGATGAATAGTCTTTTTCTATTAATAAATAATATATTAAGTTTACAATTCACAAGAAAGGGCCAGGGATACAAGATCACCCTACGAGAGTTCACATGGCCAAAAGCCAAAATCAACAACTATTCATCAAAAGAAATTTATAAAAGAAACCCTCAGGAAGCTAAAGGAGTTCCACCTGAGGGGGTTGGTTCATCCTAATCATGAAACCCCCAATCAGCCTTGGGATTGGCAAGTGAGTTGGGAACAATCCAACCATGAGTAGCAGAATCAGGGGCCTAGTCAACATCCTTTGTATTAGGTCACAGAGGTGAGATGGCCAACTCCAGGTGAAAAGGCCACACCAAAAACCACCCACCGAGAACTAGGATGAGCTAGGAACTAGCCAGTGCCACCACAAGGTAGCTAAATCAAGCGATGCTACCATCCACCATCACCACCACTAAAATACTAGTGGCAGGAAGTCTACAAATGTGGTGTGTGCAAGAGGTGACTTGAAGAATTGTGCCCTCAGTGGTGGCCTTTGGGTGGCATGGTATCAACTAAGGCATTTGGAGGAACTCCAAAAAAAGTATAAGGGGCATTGCCCTAATGATTAAGGAGATCTTGAAGGTTGGCCACCTCAAGGGCCGCCTTGTTAGCTTGTACTTGAATATGCATCATTACATTATTAAAAATGCATGTCTTAGTGTACATAGCAATATTTATATCAAGAAAACTATAAGTGAAAAGAACAACATTTCTATTTTTCCATAGAGTGAAAAAAATCTTCATCCTAAAAGTATGCCAAATCTAGGTAAATTTCCTATGGATCTCGAGGGATTCACTCAAAATAATCATATGCCAAGAAAAAGGTTTAGGTCAAAATAGCTTTAAAAAATTATGAATCTACTGCCAATAATTTTGAGCACGTCTACAAAACCAAAATGCAAGAAAGACTTTGGTTGGCCATAAAATGGATACATAGGATCTAGAACCCCAATATGCTTAAGCTGAGGCCCAAGGGGAAGACCTTGATAATCTAGGCACTAAGAAAAATGAGCAATCTTAGGTTCTCTAATGGCACTCCAAATAGTGTCAAAGCACTTTCTCCATTAAGAAAGGGAAGAGTGCAAGTGTCATCTCTGATTGAGTGTATCGACCATCAATAGATGAGGATAAATCCATCTATAACCTAGGCTTGGCTTGTAGCTAGTGAAAGGATTGGTAGGATACCACTTCTAATCAGTCCACTAGGCTCTAACAGACTAGATACCCACTTTATAATTTAAATGACTAGGAATTGTAGAATGTAATAAGTCAAAAGTCTACTGATCTGAATGAGCAAGATGGTATTGGACATGCATATCTTTCCAAGATCTAAGATGCATGGAAACCCTATGGAACAAATCTTTAGGAGTCTTGATGCCTCATTTGAAAAAGTGTAGAGCACTAGCACCTTGAGTCTTAGCTAGGGGAATACCCCAGATGGAAGGCAAGGGAGGCCACAAAATGTTCTACTGGTTCAAAGAGATTCCATCATGGAACTCATCACTAGACCAATGAAGCCATGGGTTAATAGATTCCCAAGATTTTCATATGCTTGTGATAACAAAAGAGTCGTGTATATGTGCAGGCTCTCACATGATGAGAATTATTTGGAAGTCAATCCCCTTCCATGTAGGTTTGTTAACATGAAACCTAGAGGAAATGCAATGTCAAACCTAAATCTTCTACGATTCATCTACAATGATGGCACAAATTATCCATTTAGCACACAAAGCAAGGCCTTTTTTTTGTGTGGAGAGAAGGCCAAGGCCTTTAGACTCCTTGGGGAGACAACAAAAGTCCTAAGCAACTTTGTGAAAACCATGATGGTTGGAACCGAAATCCCAAAGAAAATCTTGGAGCAGTTGCTCTAATTTTTTATAGGAGGATTTTGAAGGAGATTAACAAGAAGAATAATAGACATGCATATCTACAATAACTTTAGAGAAAATATAGAATTTTCTCACAAGAGAAAGTGGTTTCATGAGCTAATAATCCAACTTCTTTGTAATCTTGGCAAGCAAAACCTTCCATAGATCCACTAGTGATGCTTGAAAGACAAAAGGAATGCCTAAAAAGAAAAAAATATCCCTATGCATGACTCATTTCCATTCAAACTAGTTAAGCCAAGGTGGGGTTGGCAAAAAAGACTAGTGATAATAGAGGGTTTTATGCCATTAAAAGGAAGAGCTAGAGGCTTCATAGAAAGTGTCAAGGAAATTCAAGGCATTTTGATGTTTTCTTTATCTTCCAAAAGAGTGAGAAAGGAATCATCAGAAAAATGACCATTGACTAGCTAGAAAGAGTATTTTGGTAAAGAGATACCATGAACCAAACTTAAGACATAGAGTGGACTAATAAGTAACCAAACCCTTTAGTAGCAAGAACATAAAGCACTGGAGCCAAAGGGTAACACTACCTAATGGAACAGAAAAGCCTAAGGCATTAGATTAGGAGTTATTGATGGTAATGCAAGCATTAGCATCACCCAAGAGAATCTCCATGGACTATAAAAAATTGGGACCAAAACCAAGAGCCTAGAGCATAGCTAAAATGAATGGCCATTCAATCTAGTCATATGCTTTAGCAAAATCTATCTTCAAAAAGATGGCTGATTGGACATGCAAGCCCACTCCATACCTTCCCAGACAATAATGATGTTGTCCAAAATATATCTAGATTTGATAAAGCTAGTTTGCCCAAGCTACATAATTAAAGGAAGGAGATGACAAATTTTAAGAGAAATTGAATTGGCAATAATGTTATATGACACATTGAGAAGGGTAATGGACTACCAATTACAAATATCCTCAAGATCTCCAACTTAAGGTACGAAATTATTGTTTCCTTTGTTCATAATAGGTCCTAGGCTTTTGGAATGATAGGCTTCAAGAAAAACTTTGTGCAAATCAGGACCAATATACTCCTTGACATGTTTGTAAAATTTACAAGGAAAACCATCACACCTAGGGGATTTATCATTTTCCATGGAAGAAAATGCCTCTTTAAGGTCTCGAAGGGTAAGAAGTTACTCATAGAAATCATGTTGCTCAATTGCAAGGTCATTTGGAATAATAGAAATACACTTTCTAAAAAGTTTCCTTCTAAGCAACTGAATTTCCCTGTGAAGCAAATGTGTTCTCATAGTGATGAACAAATGCTGCAGGATGTTAGGGAGACTAGAGACAATAGAAGTGCCTTGTTTTTGTTTTTTTTAATCCTGAAACAGGTATGATGGGCTCACAGATCTTAAAAGATCTCTTTCAAAGCTTTATCACCAATCTCCAACCAATGGAGGTGAGCTTTGATTTGGGCCCCTCAAGCCACATGATTATTTGTAACTTGTTTTTCATGGTATAGTTTGGCAAGTTGAATTTACAAATCAACATCAAAAGGGTTAAGGGTAAGAGCCTCAAAAGCTTTTTTGAGAGTAATGGTAGTGGATTTATAAGAGCACCTTCTTAAAAATGTCAACTACTACCCATAGATGTGCAAAAAGAGAGAAGTTCTAATAATGGTATCATTCCACCATGGGATCCACCCTTTTTGGCAATACAAACATGGCTCCAAATTTGATACATGTGGGATATGAGCAATAGTGGAAGCATGAATTAGCACTGATGTGTTGAGGAAAAATTGAGACCTAATAGCTCTTTAAATAGTTATGTGCCACATAATAGCAAAATAAATGGGATAGTAGTTTGATAACATCACATCTAGCAAGGGAATGACAGGTAAATCTTGATCCTCAAAAAAGGAGAAAAAATATTGTGCAGTAATCATGACATGATCAAGATGTTTTAAAATATGGTTAGAGCTAGCTCAAAATTTGAACAAAGTGTGCCAAACCCCACTATGTTGGTGGTGGTTAGTATTGGGATAAAAAAAGCCCAATTTATTGTGCATGTAGTACTGGGCTTCCCTTTCCATAGCTATCCAGCAAAAAGGGAAAATGTCATCTTTTTCAGAGATTAGCTCAATTATATTGAAGTCACTACACATAACCCAAGTAGCTAGAGGCAAGTTATTAGCTAGCCAGTCCCACAATTGAGATCTTTCCATAGCATCATTGGGAGCATAAAAATTAATGACTTCAAAAGAGTGAGTTTTAATGGAAAGAAAAAGCCAAATGATTCTATGCATGGGGTTAGAACTATGCAAAATAATAGTAGAATGAAGATGAGGAGAAAAGAGAGTAACTACACCACTTCTACTAGAATCATGTTGAGAAGAAAACATAATGCCATCTGGCCAAATGTCATGACATGTAGAAGAAAGCATGAAACTAGAGATCTTAATTTCTTTCTTATAGAGAAAATTTAAATTACCAAGTCTATGACTAGTATGTAAGGAAACTCAGGTGCGGAAACAACTTCCTACACTAATCTCTTAAGAGAAGTATGGTGCAAATCCTATTAAAATCTTTTACACTCACAAATTCAATATCATGTAAATAATAATATTTTTGCCAAGAAAGCATAAAGAAAATAGACAGAGAAATAAACACATAACACAAAGATTTGCTAGTGGGGAAAAACCTTTTGGTAAAACAACCCCACCCCTCCAGAACCTGCACAATGTATTATCTTCAACACAAGGTTACAATACACTTGTAATGCAAGTTCAACAGCAGCAACAGAAGACACCAGTAGAAACTCATAGTACAAACAATACACTTTTTCGCATTCAACCTCTTCGCAACCCTAAAAATGCTTATAACATGTGCTTCACTTTTAGGGTTACTCCCAAAGGTAACCGTTTTAGGGTTTTACCATTCTCCAAGAAAATAGGAACCCCACTATTGAGGTAGAGTGTATAGTACTCAAATTTATTAGTTGCCACATGTCTTCACCTATCATTGAATCTTCCTAACATAGCTCTTACATGTAATAGGAATCTATCATAACCATTTTAGTGATGATCTCCTTATACACAATTCAAGATGCCGACACATCAACATTATTTGCAAGAAATACATTTTACAAAAAAAAAAATAAGAATAGGAATTATCCAAGGTTGAGACACCTTATTCTTAACATTCTCCCACTTGTCAAACACCTTGTAAGAGCAACATGAACATAACAGGAACTAACTAGTATAGGCCAAAAGGCCCATAGACTTCAAACACCATCTAAACTTCTCAGTGCCCACTAATTTCATTAATGCATCTACAACATTCTTCACAATATCTACCTTCTCCAAATTTACCTTTCCATCTTCCACCATGTCTCTCACAAAGTGAAATTGCACATCGATGTGCTTCGTTCTAGCATGGAAAGTTGGATTCTTCACAAGGAAAATAGCGCTCTGACTGTCACACAAAATAGTAATCTATTTTGCATCAACACCAACATTAGAACAAAATATCTTAACCTAAATGGCTTCCTTACAAGCATGAGTAGCAGCCATGTACTTAGCTTTTGTAGTGGACAAAGCAACCACAGGTTGTCGCTTACTCATCCAACTGATAGCACCACCAAACATAGTGAACACATAAGCACTTGTGGATCTCCTATGGTCAATATCACCTTCCCAATCTGAATCCACAAACCCATGAATAAAAACTGAATGCAGAGATCCAAAAGAGTTACCATGATAACATATGGAGTAATCTGATGTACCCCTCAAATATTTGAATACTCGCTTAACTGCATCCCAATGTACCCGTCTAGGATTAGCCATAAACCGACTCAAGACTCCCACTTCTTGGGCAATGTCTAGTCTAGTACAGACCATGGAATACATAAGACTACCAACTTCACTAGCATAAGGTACTCTACTCATGTCCTCCATCTCACTAGGAGATTTTGGACAATCATCTACATATAACTTTTTTCCCATAGGAATAGGAACACATAGTGGTCTACAATCTATCATGCTGAACCTGTGCAACACAGACTTCACATACTTACTCTAACTCAACCAAAATTTTCTGTTAGACCTATCTCTACTAATTTCCATACCCAAGATGTAACTAGCTTCCCCAAGATCTTTCATCTCAAACTATGCTGAAACCTAAGATTTAAAATCAAAAATCATACCCTTACCCTTCCCAAATAGCAACATATCGTCAACATATAATTTAACAATAAGAAGGCGATCATTTTCAACTCTGAAATAAACACAATGATCTGATTTTGATCTTACAAATCCAATTGACAACACAAAGGCGTCAAACTTAAGGTACCACATCCTAGGAGATTGCTTCAATCCATATAGAGATTTCTTTTAAATACAAACTAAGGATTCTTTACCTTTAACAATGTAGTGCTCAGGCTATGGCATATAAATCTCTTCCTCCAAATCACCATGAAGGAAAGCTATCTTCACATCCATCTGTTCTATCTCTATATGATGCAGCAAGAGATAATAGAAATCTAATGGATGTCAACTTTGTAACTGGAGAGAATATTTTACCATAATCTATTTCCTCTACCTATGAATACCCCTTTGCAACCAATCTAGCTTTGTACCTTTCAGCACTACCATCTACACAGAATTTCTTCTTGAACATCCATTTATAGCCAATAGATTTTCTCCCTTTAGGCAAAGGTACAAGGTCCCAAGTTTTTTTTTTCTCTAATGAAGCTATCTCATCATCCATAGCCTTAATCCAGGAACCTGCATCTTCCATGCCCAAAGCCTCTTTCATAGATCTAGGCTCATTAGTGTTAGTAATCAAAGCAAAAGCACAACTGAAATCTAACATAGAATAACCAAACCTTTCTGGTTTCTTTGTTTCTCTCATGGATCTCCTTAAGGGCTTTGGTTGAGGTTGTTCTTCCTCTTCTTTAGAACTATCAGAGCTGCTAGAGCTCTCCTCATCATTAGACCCAACATGGTCTCTTTGTTTAGTCTTCTCAGGGGTAGGAGGCAACTAAACAACATCTTTTTACTTTTCTTTTTCATCTAGTTGTAGCACAATAGGAGAAGATGTTAGCTCTCTAAAAATAACATTTCTGCTATACAACACCTTACTAGTCACAGGATCCCAAAGCTTGTATCCTTTCACACCAGCACTGTACCTGATGAAAATACATTTAACAGCTTTGTTTTCCAACTTAGATCTTTTCTCCTTTGGAACATGTACATAGGCTTCACAACCAAAAAAATGAAGATGTCTAATTGAAGGCTTCTTACTAGACCACACCTCCATGGGTGTCTTACCAACAAGGGCTGATGTAGGAGATCTGTTAACCAGATAGCAAGCAGTGGCCATAGCTTTGGCCCAAGACCTTTGTTCTAAACTAGCTCCACTAAGCATACTCCTAGCCTTCTCCATCAATGTCCTGTTCATTCTCTCTACAACTCCATCTTTCTTTGGGGTATAAGGAGTTGTCTTATGCCTCTCGATACCTTGTTCTTTATAGAATTGTTCAAACTTTGCTAAGAAAAACTCACCACCATTGTTAGTTCTCACACACTTAATCTTCTTACTAATCTGATTCTCTACAAGGGCTTTAAATTCCTTGAATCAACTAAAGACTTGTGTCTTACTTTTAAGGAAATAAATCCATGTCCTTCTACTATAATCATCTATGAAAGATACAAAAAGTCTAGACTTGGAGATTGAAGGAACTTTTACAGGACCAAATAAATCAAAATGAATAAGATCCAAAACATCAGAAGATTTGTGAGAACTAGAGTAAAACTGAACACAATTTTGTTTACCATAGAAACAGTGTTCACAGAAGTCAAACTCGAGATTGCAATCATTTAACCCCTCAACAAGATTTTTATTTTTCAGGGTTCTGAGACCCTTTTCACCAATATGACCAAATCTCAAATGCCATAACATTATCTTTTCTGCAGGAAGCTTACCTTCCAAAGTGTTTACATTGCCATCGGAACCAATAACCACAGTATTCTTCACTGCTCACTCAGATGGTGAGGATGAAGAACTATTACATAGAGGAATACATGCATGTAGCTGAAATAAGGTACCTCTTCTAGTACCCTTGCAAGCACTATTGATCCTCTCATCATCTTGCATCCTTCTTTCAAAAAAACAACTTGCACACCTACATCATTCAGCATACTTATAGATAATAGGTTTCATGCCAAACCTGGAATGTGCATAACTCCATTGATTCCCTTTACTCGTCCACCAAGAAATTTGATAGTGACCCTTCCATGTCCAACTATCTTTAGGTGAGAATCATCACCCAAGTACACCTTTCCACCATCGAACTCTTCATATTTTAAGAATCAATTTTGATGAGAGATCATGTGAAAAGATGCACGCGAGTCAACCAACCACACATCATCATATACATGAGCTGCCAAAGATACAATGAATGCATCACCATCTT
This sequence comes from Cupressus sempervirens, assembly GCA_028749045.1. Classification (NCBI taxonomy): domain Eukaryota; kingdom Viridiplantae; phylum Streptophyta; class Pinopsida; order Cupressales; family Cupressaceae; genus Cupressus; species Cupressus sempervirens. The sequence continues at coordinate 523,977,825 of CM053788.1, forward strand.
TTTGAGATCTTTCTAAAGCTGAATCTGAACCTTTCTTCTTCTTCTTTGGCTCTTTGCAATCTTTACAAAAGTGCCTAGGTTTATCACAATTCCTACATTTTTCCTTGGACTTATTGGAAGTCTTTGACTTCCCACAGAATTTGGATCTACCCTTATTTTCATTTTTCTTCCCTCTTTCTATGGATCTCCCATGAATAGCAAGGGCTTCTTTTTCCAAAATGGAAGCCTTTCTTTGCATCTCCTCTGATAGCAGTGAAGACACCACATCATCCATTTTGAAAGTGACTAATGTGCTTCCAAGAGCCATGAAAAGATGTTCCCATGAATCCGGTAAAGAACACAAAAGTGTGTAGCAACCATCCTCCTCCTCTAACTTGACACTAGCTGATGTCAACTGTGTAGCCAATAGATTAAATGCATTTAAATGATTTTTTATTGATCCACCTTCCTCCATTCATAGAGAGTACAACTTCTTCCTCAGGAACAACTCGTTCACCAAAGATTTGGCTTGATACATGACCCCAAGTCTTTCCCACAAACTATATGTGGTTTTCTCATCTAGGAAATTTAGAAGAACTGCATCGGTTAAATAGAGTCTTATGAGACCCTTAGCTTTATGTTCTTTGATATCCCAATCTACTTGAGCTACAGTTGCTGGTCTTGTAGCATTTGAAGTCACTTCCCATAGGTCACGATCTTCCAACATGTCTTCCATCTTGAGTTTCCACAACTTGAAATTAGTGCCATTAAATTTCTCCACCTCCATTCTTCCATATGATGAACTCGCCATCTCAATCTGCAAATAAGATTCAAGATGCTCTACACAAGACTCCCACTCAACTTGAGATTAGCTCAAAAAACCCTACCCAACAACTAGGATCTTTGTGTTATGTGTTTCTTTCTCTGTCTATTTTCTTTATGCTTGCTTGGCTGAAATATTGTTGTTCACATGGTATTGAATCTGTAAGTGTAAAAGATTTTAATAAGATTTGCACCATACTTCTCTTAAGAGATTAGTGTAGGAAGATGTTTTCACACCTGAGTTTCCTTACAAAGTATCCATGACATAGTACTTTATGGAGAGGTCTATAAGACCTCACACTTTCCATGATAAAAAATTCATGAAAAATTCTTCCATATCTTATTCATCCTTGAGAGAGGAGTAACTATTCTACAAGAAAGTTGAAACTAAGTCAAAGCTAAAAGAAAAATTCTCTCGATTGATGGCCTGACATGTCTCCTCTTGTTTCTCAACATGTCCAGGAGGACTAGAAGAACATCACACATTCTAAGGGGTGCAAATCACAACAAGAGGGGTGCAAATCATAATTGAAGTGTTATCCCTAGTGGCTACCTTAATCCCTTGTGAACTGGGGTTTGAAACCTATGAAACACCAGGGTTTGGTTCCAAAAAAATAGCTTGCATCCCTACACATGCTAGGGTTTTTGCTCCTATTAAGATAGGAGGAACTAAAATGATAGTCACATACGACTATTTAGGAGCCAAAGGAGCCTTTTCGTTGTGCCCAAAAGTAGTCCATTCTTCCTTTTTCCCTTGTACTAGTTTGGTAGGAACCTCTTTAGGTAGGGGTTTAACCCTAGGCATAGCCAAAGGGAAATCCCTAATCTTGTGTTCGATTGACTAGCACCTATAGCAGGTGTTAGAAAAGATCAAATAAAGCACCTTCTAAGAGAAGATTTGGGAACTAATATGTATTTCCATAGAATCCTTAAGATCCTTGGAAGGATCAAGCTTAATGCAAACACATTTTTGAGGACAAGCATTAAAAAAATTTCATTTTCCTTTGTAATAACTTTACCAATATTATTGGCAATGGACTTAATAAAAGGCCAACATGGCAGGGGTAAACCTAGGAACTCTACCCACACAGGAGCCCTAAATGTTTTGTCATCAAGGATGGTGAAATCTCTTGACCATCTTTGAAAAATAAGTAGGGAAGAATGCAAAAACCAAGGACCATTACTAAAAAGTACATCTTCTTGTGATGGGTTGGCAAAGAGAAATAAAAAAAACCTTTAGTAAGGTTTCACACAACATCAAGGTGGACTCCATGAGGAGTGTTAACCCATTCTCAAAGCATAGCTTGAGGAGGAGTCCTACCCACAAAATACCCTATCAAGGTATTTTGTTCTAACCAATCACAAGCAACATCAAATTCTTGCAAAGGAATGATAATATTAGGATTACCTCATGAAAAATCTTTGGGACAAACTTGCAAGGAAGTTTTTTCAATGGAGGTGCCATGGCTTTCTGAAGTAGCAATGTGAACACTAGTATTAGCACTTGGGTCACCACTGATCGAGGCCATTACAAACTAGCTTAAAAAATCTCACAATAAATGTAGTTTGACAAGTGGAAAACATAGAAGGAGAGCTCAGATAGAGAGTCATATGCAAGGAAACTCAAAGATCATGTGAAACCCTAGCAGAGCAAAATCCTCCCCAGCACCTTCCCAAAATTTGACTCAAACCATTGTGTGATCGACTATTGAAATACATGTTATCATAATTTATATGAGTTAACATGAAAAAAGGTTACTTTCATTTCTTCTAATAAAAAATATGAATTCACAATATGAACAAAGGTAATGCCATTCTTCATTGATCAATAGATTGATGCTTAGTGTTTTTCAAAACTTGGATTTAAAAAGGGCCATGTAAAGAAAAGTGATGCATTAATTATTTTCATATCTTTTCCATCAGCTTTTGTTGGCAATGACAGACATTAAAGAAGTTGAAGTTCCAAAGGTTTGAGCTATAATCAGGAAAAAGTTATATTTTGCAAATAGTGGAAGCATGTTAATATATACAAGTGACATGGTTGTGCATGGGTTTTCAATAGAGAGCCCAAGACCATAATCTATTTACTGATGTTTTTAGTTTAGCATTGCTTTGTAGATGAAGAGTATCAATTATAGCTTATGTTAGAATTATATTATATTATATATTATGATTTAAAAGATTAGAAAAAGATTTATGAGTTAATAGTTTTTTTTTTTTGGAGCACAATTTTATTGTTATTAATCATGTGAGATTATTAATATATTTGTGTAAAAGTAATAGATCAATTATGCAAAATTGTTAAAACAAATTAGCAATACTATAGATAACCTACTTTTAGTGACACTTTGAAGTTACCACCTTTTGACCCTAACACCCATAATAGATCACACAATCTTATTTTTACTATTGAGATGAGGGAGCAATATCTATGAATAATTAATTCACATACAATAACAATTAAGAAAACATTTTTTAAATGCAATTTACACCTTAAGGCCATTTTATGAATAATTTACTTATATACATTCTCTTATTTTTTATTTATTACTTATAATTATTCTAAGATACATTTCTAAACTTATAATATTTTATGTCTCATAATTAGTTAATGGGCATATTTTTAAATGTTGTTTCTTACCAGCATTTGATACTTTAATGTATAATGTGTATTCGATAAATCATAATTAACATTTAAGTGGACTTTGAATCACTCCAAACCTTGAAATCTTAGGAAAACCCCAAATACATTTTCTAAACTGATTTCACTATTAGAAAATGGTGTGACATAAATATGGAAATTCTAGTTTCTAGTTATACAAGTAAGAAAATTAGTGCAAACTTCAACAAGGTTGTCTTCAAAGTTTGATCCATTGTGCATTTAACAATGACAAGCCAAAAACTATAGCTATTTTTTTAAATTAATAATAAAAAGAGAGAGAATGGGTTGATATTAATGCAAAGTTTATATTCATGTTCTTAATTTGAAGAAAAAGATAAAGTTTCACAAGCGTAAAGATCAATTTTATAATTTCTATTTTTAAAAATTCATTTTTTAAGGTATTATTGTAATAAAAAAAAATGAAATGAGGTCAATGGGTTCTTGGTTTAGTGGAAATGTAAATGGTTCTAAATGAAATCACTAGAGATTAATTTGGCTAAGTGAGTAACTCCAATATCATAAAGAATGATTTATTATTATTTTTACAGATGAGCTAGAAGTTCTAGAAGTTCTTGTGTAGCGTTTAGTAGAGTAATGTTGATGCATGTTTTATGAGCCATAAATAGTAGCACAATATACTGAAATATCTTATCCTCTCTTGAACATAGTCTCATTTATGCTAAGATTGAAAGATAATCATACAATGTCTCCAAGGTTCCTTCAATGTTAGGTCTTGACTATGGATAAGTTGAGTGGTGTATGTGATTTTCTAATGATCACATGGGGCCTTATGTGTGTTTAGTAAAATTCATTTCAGGCCATACTAGATGTGGGAGCTATCCAAAAAAATTCAACGAAGTTCCTTTTGGGTTTTCACAAATATGTAGGAATGAAATGGGATAGGGTTTAGAGATTCTATTCTATTCCTAAGGGAAGTGATGATAATAGATGGTATTCTAGTGCACAAACTCCTCAATTTACCAAGCTCTGCTTTGCTAAGTTATACTATAACTACATGTAAATTAGTGCAATCTTCAATGGTTATGCCAAATATTTTTATAACAACAAATAAGCCATCATAAAAAACAATGTATACGAATGATAAAAGTTAAATATATGCATGAAAGAGTTTCACACTGGCTTGGCACAATGATTTATAATTAGTAAAACATCAAAAGTATGAACCAAAGGAATTCATCAATGAGCTATGATCTTCTCCATTGAAATCACAACACTTAAAATATACTAGACTTAATCTAAATGAGGGATTTTTATAGAACAAGTAAGCTCACAAAGACACATCAAGTATTCACCAAGCTTCAATGAGAACTCTATTATCTTAGTATCTCATAGCAACAATCTCATAAAATCCTTCCCTTTACAAATGAGGTGTTGGGCCTTTATATAGATCCTCAATTATAATAGATGGCCTAGATGATAACAATAATTAATGGCCAAGATCATGCCACATCATCTCTAATTAGGGTTAGAGAAAAGAAAAGAAATCTACATTAATGCAATAAGAAATACACTACCATAATGGGTAATAAATTCCCACTATGCATGTATGCACCAAAAGAGAGTGACATGCAATAAATATCCATTGTGCATGTCTATTCCTTGATAAATGACCAGTCTTCCTTGAATAGATTATTTTTTATTATATTCCTCATGGATAGAAGTCTAACTTGGAGAACAAAATCATGATGGAGGTGATGTGTGTTTGATTCTATTCCAACTGCATCATTTTTTATAGCTAAAATGAAACTGTGATTGACTTTTCTAAAACTCTCTCCTCAAACTTCCCATCTTAAATGTACCTACTCTGATATTTATCTCCCTATAATGGATTGGAATATGTTGCTAATAATTTGGTCACATTATGATTTCCTCATAATGAACTTCCTTCACCATGTTCTTGGATTTTTTAATTTGAACTTTGGTCTTTGAACCTTGAATGCCTTGGATTAGATCACTTAGTACTTGGATGTCTTTGATGTTGATACTAGAATTTTTTAATTGAGCATCTTTCTTGAATTTCTAGAACTAGAGCTTTCTCCTCTTGAAAAATATAAATAATTGATATAAGAATCATGCAACAAATTCAAAATGAAACATATAGACCTCTATCTCTCTCTCTCTAGAAAATTAATTTATTTATCAAAAAAATATCCCTTTCACTCTCTTGACACCTTTCTCTTCAAATGATTTAATTCACTTCTACACCTTTCCTTATATTTGTAAATAATTCCCCCTTTTTTTTTATCACCATCAAGCATTTTTTAGTCATGTGTACACACTTGAAGAGGGTGAAATTTAAGATATGGAGGAGAAATTTTTTTATAGTTACTCATTTTTTCTTCCATGTAGGATAAATCTCCAACACTCAGCTATCTTTTCTTCCATGAAAGATAAATTTCCAACAATTAGCCAAATTTCACACTTAACCAAATATCATCTATTCCTTGAATTTTTTTTGATGGAGAAGAAATTTTCCAACACTTAGGCATTTTTCATCTTTCCATGAAAGAGAAATTTCAAACACTTAATCATTTGTGTTTCATGAAGGAGCCACTTTTCCCTTTGATGAAGGTGAAATTTTTCAAGACTTGGCCATTTTTTCCTCCATGGAGGAGAAATTTTCCACCACTTGGTAGTTTTTTCTTCCATGGAGGAGAAATTTTCTAACACTTAGCCATTTTTTCTTCCATGAAGGAGAAAATTCGAACACTTGGAGGGTGAAATTTGAGATATGAGGGAAAAAGTTTCCAACACTTATACAATTATTTTTCTATGAAGAAGAAATTTACAACACTTAGCCATTTTTTCTTCTATGAAGGAGAAATTTTCCAATACTTAGGCATTTTTTCTTCCATGAAGGAGAAATTTTCAAACACATCAACATTTTTTCTTCCATGAAGGAGAAAATATACAACACTTAACCATTTTTCCTTCTATTGAAGGAGAAATTTTTTAAGACTTGGCTATTTTTTCTTCCATGAAGGATAAATTTCCAATGTGAGCTATTTTTTTCCAAGATTTTTAGTTTTCTTATTCTAGGAAATTTTGAGTGGTCATGGATTTAGTCCATGATGGAAGATTTCTACAACAACCATCTTTCTCGAAGGCAAGATTTTTTTAGTGGTCAAGGATTTTGTCCTTGATGGAAGAGTTCCACGAGAACCATTTTTCCTAATGTTTTCATGTCTTTCCACTTTTGGATATTTCAAGGGTGATTCTAGACTTGACAATTTTCTAATTGACAATATTCATTCATTTTGATATGGAAATGGATACCCTTTTGTCTCTTTATCAACCAAAGCTCACTTTTTACCAAAATAAACTTGCCAAAAAAAGACTTTGTAAAAGTATGAAGTTGTCCCAAAGTCAAAGTAAGCTAAATTTGAGAGTGAATGAAATTTAATAATAGAAAACTTACTAAAAATAGACTTTCTAAAAAGAGTAAGTTTTTCCAAAGTAAAAATAAGCTTAATTTGGGAGGCAATGGAATTTACTATAAATAAACTTTCTAAAAAGTAATCAAGATAAGAATAGCATGCTAAGACATTCAATTCTTAGACAAACAAATATTTTCCACTATGGGAGACATATGGACAACACTTTCTAAACTTGGCCAATTTTACAAATTCTGATTCAAAACAAGGGACCTTAGAAGTTTGAGCCCAAGACTAAAAATAAATAAAGCCATAATGACAAGACCAAGAGAAAATAGGGATTCCCCATTTGCAATTGGGTGATCGTGTGAAAACCCCACAACAAGTAACATCTTTTATGGGAAGACTTCTTTTCATTATGATCTTTGCTAGATTCATATTGATTCTTACATGAAAGAAATTCCACATTAGAACATGAATATTGTGACAATTTCATTTGTTAAAAGTTAGTATATCATATATTGCCACATTTTTTAATTTTGATTTTTATGCATTGATTTCACTGAGTCTAGTAGTTTAGATTTCATTATTAAATCATCTATAGAGGATCATGATATTAGTTTTATAGAAGGAACATTTATTTTATTTTTGAATATAAAATTAGACTTTGTGTAAACTCCCAAAACATGATATTTATATACCAAGAGTTCCTCTTGATTTTAAGATCATGGAAATGGTGGATTTGCTAAGTGAATCTTGCAAGGAAATAAAAATAGAGATCACATATTTTGGGATGATTCTTCACATAGTTCATATTTTAACTAAACCTATGACAGGTATATAAAAACATATTCCATAATTTCCTCTTTATAATTTAATAAAATAGATAAAGAAACATTGAATCTGAATTACTGAATCAATAACTTAGTCATATAAACTACAACAATTTATTGAAATATATACTTAGATTCCTTCAAATCTAAACTTAGATTGATCAAACATAATTATAATCATTAGTAAAACATACTACACATAGTTGAAGTCACATGAAACTATTCAAACTCAATATCAGTAATGTATAGGTAAGTCACATTAACCCTCTTTAATGATAATTCATTGTATACTATATCATTACTTCATCTTATTCTACTAGAACAATTCCCACATACACATATTCTACATCCTAGGATAAATGATACAACTTTGATTCCTTGAGAGAAGAAATAAAATTGAAATACTTGAGATCAGTATAGCATATCTCATTGTCTTTTAGCTTGTATACATCAATGATATCAAGAATCAATTCATGGGAAAAGGAAGGATTACTCAGAGAAAAGTCATACATAGAAGGCTTAGTGATCTACCTATTCTTATCCTTCTTTCCTTCATCTAACCAAAGTCTCATGATCTATCCTTTGTCCCCTCTATATTATTTTTAGCAATTGGAGACTCCTTTATCCATTTTACAAAAACCCATGATAGGGGATATCACATACTAGACATATACTTGCCAAAAGGATCTATTTTGTCACAAGGTATAACAAAGCCATAACAAGTTTTATTAATTTAGAAAGGCTTAAGTGACTCAGCCAACTTATCAACCCTAAAATAAATATTATCATCCACCTTCATAACATTTAATAATAGTGCAATCCTAGTTTTTGCATACTAGAAAAATAAGAATAATTCATACCTTGTTTCATGTTCTCTTCAAATTTCAATATAATTATATCATTGTAGGTCACAATATCTAGAGGTATAAGAATTCATTGGTCATCCTTGATCAGATTGAAGAACACAAATCTAATGTCCACTTTTGCATGAACCATGAATTGGATTCCATAAATTATATGAATGAAATGTCTTCTTTTATACAAATCTACCCATGTTACAACTCCAATCAAAATACTAAACTCAAAACTAGTATTTGAGTCATTATTCTTATCAACTCCAATGAATTGAGTGACTTCCTTTGAGAACCCACCTAAGTATTCTCATCTATTTTCAAAAATACTCTATTCATAGTATGGGATTTCAGTTTTACTTTTTTTTATAATAGAATATCTTTTTATTGTATATTCCCTCTATGTTTGTTGATAACATCATTATCAGATATTTAATGCTAACTTTGTATCTATTTATTTAAACTATTTTTTCTACTCCTAAAGAATAAATTGAGGTAATTTCTTGACAAAAATATGTATCAATCATTGTTTTTTAAATTGATTTCTTCCATGCTTACTATAATTAGTTATTTTGGGTTTTTACTAGTTTTTCTTTATTTCAACTTAGTCTTATTCATTGGGTTAAGCAATATAGAACTTATTTGAAATGTGTGTTATAAAATAGGTAACTTGTATAATTTTGTATAGAAGTACCTCTTTAGTCAGTACTTGTTTACTAAAGTAATTGTTTATGTTGAGGATGTACTAAAGTACTTGTTTATGTTGAGGATGGGAAGAAGGGATGATAGTAGGTGAGTTGGTTGTTGAGCATTAGTGTAACCTATATACTTTTATGAGGGGCTGCACCAAGTTGTTTGTGAGAAATTTGAAAGCCTCATTCCTTTAGTCTTCAGTTGGTAGTCCACCAAGCTTAGATATTGAACTTGAACTTTGAACCTCCTAGTTTCAAGTTTAAGTCCAACATTGAGATTTCATTAATTTACCATTCTATGATGATTTTTATTTGTAGGTGTTTCTTTTCTAATAAGAGATCGACTACAAATCATTACAAAGACTTCCCAAATCTAGAATGTCATACAGGATGGAATGGAACTACCAAATAATAAAATATTTTGATAATGATAGCTGGTGATTACATGACAGAGTATAGGTCATCATTAGAAAAGTGTGATAGTAAGATTAGGTCATTAAAAATAGGAGATACATGTGTATTTGACAGGAGGAATTGAAAAATAAATATTCCCACTTGAATGTATTGATTGTTCCACACTCCCATACTAGTTTGCAATATTTTTCAAATTCTTACTATAAATAATAGTCTTTTCACTATTTTTTCTTAGGTCAGAGATGAAAAAGATAGTAAGTATTTGTAGGAGTGTTTTGACACAAGAAATTGGTAAGTTCATGCATTGTCTTCTATGATTTCCCATTTTTGGTTTTTCTTTAAGAAAAATTGGGTTGTTTTATTTTTTGGGTTTCTTTCATTTTTAGATTGACATGTCTCTTTTTGACCAAAGCTCCCAGACATGAAAAAGAGACATATTTTTTGAGTTCTCTCTCTAAAATATTTGATACATACTTGGTGAATGTGAACTTGATGAGATTAATAGACAGAATAAAAATGACCAAAGTAGAACCATTGTTGAAAATCTAACAACCAATAGATTATTAGAAGCCACAAGTTGTCCTCTTTCTCTCAAATTCCTTGAATTAATGATAAAATGTATAAATAGATATGACTCAAAAAATAGATGCATCAAAAAGGTTTGAGGAGAAATCTTGGCAAGCATTGATTTGATTACTATTATAGCAAATTTGAAAATTCCCATAAAGAACCCAATGAGCCTTGACCTTTGAGGAGACAACACAAATATATGAATCAAAGAAGAAATACTATCATTCTCTCATCACACAAAGATGCCTTTTGAAACTAGAAAATGAGGCTCACAATTTCCTAAGCCCTTGACTATTCAATATTTCACAAAGGAGATTGTAGATGTGGTTTTCCTCCTAAATAAGGTTGAAGGAAATAGTCATGCTTTTCATTAGGAAAATTGGATGTATTTCTTTATACAAAAAATTGTTGGAGGTGAAAAATTTATTGATTGGGTAGAGCTAATAGATGAAATATTGTATAGAGAGCTATTAGCATTAGCCAATTTTACCCCATTCTTCATGTCATCCTACCTGTTCTATATTTTAGCTATTTCAAAATACTAGAAAGGGCTTCTCCATGAGCTATAAACTCAAGACATGAAAATTTATGAGGATTACAAACATATGCAAGACAAGAAACCCTCTAAATAATACAAAAGGGTCAATGATGTATTTTTATAGAGATTAGTCATTGAGATAAAGGGGAGATAAAGAAACATGCTTTCTAAGGGAGCTATGGAAGTATTTGATACCTATGGCTGTCATTTTTTACAATTACCAAAATAACCTATATCATAGTTAGGGCTATTGATGGTGAAAGTCTTAAATTACCCTAATATTTCATTGATAATATCACACTATTGGAGGTATAATGGCATCTTTTTTTATCATTGAATAACAATTGAAAGGAATTAAAAGGGCATCAAGAGTCTTGTTCCCTATAGAACTAGGTCATTATAGATGTAAAATTCTCAAAGATGCCATGCTAGTAGAAAATGAATCTAGAACTTGAATCTAAAGCCCTACATCCCAAGGAAATATTTTTTTCAAAAAATTTCCACATGTGAAAGATTATTGGGCCAATTTCCCAAATGAATTCTAAGTCAGAAAGAGGCTATGGTCAAGAATGACTATGAAGTAGATAGTAACCTTCAAAATTGACCTAGACATGAATGGAATAAAAAATGATGAGAAAAATATGTAATAGACCCATAGTACCTAGAAAACATTGAATGGTATCCACTTCTTGAGATAGATTGGAGTAAAAGAGAAGAAGATGACATGTAATCTAGAACTATCGATGTGATCAAAAGACCAAAGTGATGGCTTTTGAAAAAGAGAACCCTCAAAACTAATCCTATTGTTAATGATTCTACAATAGGTAATCAGGAACTTGAAGTTGAACCAACTCCACCAAAGGGTCAAGTTCAAAACATAATACAACCTATCACATGGATAGCTCACTAAAGCACCTAGGAGAAAAAAGCATAAGTATTCCTAAGAAAGACTATGAGACATTAGTATTTTTTATCCTCCATAAGTAAAACAAAAAAAGGAATAGGTTCATGACTACAAAACTTCCAATATGGCTAAAAATTAACAAGCCCTAAGTGGTGAAGGAAACATTCCTATGGATTCCCTCACCTTAACCAGTAGGTTCACAACACTAGAGAAGAGCCTCATAGCACCTAAATGGTTTGAAACTTTCATTACCAAGAAAATAAGTATAGTACCTCTATCTTTTCCTATTGATGACCTAGTAAGTAAATTATTAATAAATAAACCTAAGAGAAAAATTCAAAAAACTGAGTGTAGGCTTGAATTTGATGAGAACACAGGGCACTAGATGACATAAAATGCCAAACAGGACTAGGATATGGAAGATAATTAAATGACTATTCAAGAGTATCAAATATCAAAGGTAGACCTTGGAAAAGAAAGTAGAATGGCTGATATGAAGACTTTTGAGGTATCCAATAAAAAGATTATTGAACTATTATAGAAGGATTCCAAGGATAAACATGACATGAAACAATTTATGAAAATCATAGCTTAATATACTAATTCTATTCAACACCCTATACCAATACCAAAAAATGAAATACCTGCTATTGTAGTCATTAATTCCCTAAATAATAAAACATTAATAGATCATTTGTAGAGGAGCAAGAGGCAATCAAACATGTTAGTGTTAAGAGTGAATCTTGAAAAGAAACTGCTAATGTGATCAACAATATGGAATCAACTTTCATGTTGGTCAGGATGAATGGTTTATCTGTAAATGTGCATTTAACAAGATCTAAATCATTTTATTTAGGGGAGAGCTCAAAGATAATAAAAAAGTTAATGGTTATTTTACATGCAGCCATGATCACCTCGTTTTGGTTATTCCTCCAACAAAAATGATGGAAAAAATTAAATATTGGAATAATCATATCGAGATATGAAAATTTCTAGTAATTTGGATTTCCTTATCAGCTCTTGAGGCATGGATTCATCACTTATGGAAGGTGGAAGGAGATATGGAGGTAAAGATAGATAGGAATAGCTATTTTTTTGTTGTATTCTTATGCATGGATGATCATGATCATATTTTTGAAGAAGGCCCTTATTTTTACAACCATTTTAGGTTATTTGTCAAACCTTGGCATTCAAGATTTAATTCTACTGAGGATCTCCCTTCAATAGTGCCAATATGGGTTCACTTGCCATGCCTTCCCCTAGAATTTTGGTGAGAAGACATTCTCCATCAAATTGTTGCTTTTCTAGGAAGACCAACTACGATTGCACATCAATCCCTCAATTAAAAATTTATTTCTTTTTCTAGAATTTGTGCTAAAATTGACTTGAATAATCCATTAATAGATTCTTTGGAAATTTTTCTTGGGTCTTCTTCCTAGGTTAAATAATTAGATTATGAATACCTTCCTTTTTTATGCTAGATATGTCATGATTATGGTCATTTACACCATCATTGTCCTCAAAACATGACTTCCAAAGAAGTGGATGGTTCTATGATTAACAAATGGAGGCTCTTTGGAAGATGTTGTATCAAAAGGACAAGCCCAGATGGAAAATAAAACTAAGGAGAAGACTCAACTAGATAATAAAAGAAAAGGAAAGGTTCACATGTAGGATAAGGATGGATATATTTTACCCATGATTTCCAATGAGCTAAGGGGCATGGTTAGAAGAGGCTTTTGAAAGATTGACAATATGATTTCAATTTTACTCATTTTAAGGTGCTAGATAGTATGGTTTTAGAGGTGGATATTCCTCCTACTATCTCTTCTTATCCAATTTTCTCAAATGAGGGAGATGCACCTCATGACACTTATGGGGCATGCCAAGTTTTGGTACACTAGAAGAGTGAGGTCCCTATGGCTCTTAAGTCTAAAAGTCTGGTGACACTTATGGTTCTTGAGGATAATTACATTGTTTCAACCAACTTGGTTAAGGATGTGCTAGCATCTAGTAAGGGTAAGAGGTCTCCTCTCCCCTTGGAGTGGATGCACTGACCCTTTAAGAGGGTTTCCTTTTCTCCTCCTCTAAGGAGTTTGGGTAAGTGAAACCATTGGATTCTCATTTTCCCCATTCTACTCAATTATTATTATTCTCTCATGGGATTTTATGGCTTTGAATAACATCCCTAGAAAAAAAGGCTATTCATAATCTAGTGGTTGATCATTCTCTTGATGATTTTTGTATCCAATACAATAAGCTTTCTATGGAGTCTACAATCTAATGTGCCTCTAGAATTTGGCCTCGTTGATAATCCTAGTGTGTTGGGGCTATGGGAAGTGCTAGTGGTTTGGCTATATTTTGGGATCCATAAAAAATTCCTCACTTTGGCTGGGTGTCTTCTCACTTAGCTCTCTCTTGGTGGCTTCTTCTTTGGACTCTAGTGAGGTAATCATGATCTTACTAATGTGCATGCACCTATTTATTTTTTGTGAAAGGAGGAACCTTTGAGGCATATTAAATATGTTAGATATTTTCACCCTTTTCATCCTTGGGTGTTAGTAGGAGACTTCACTTTAGTTTTAAGTCTAGAAGAGAAAAATGTGGTTTGGCTAGACTAGGGCCTTCTTCTACTCTTCTTTGTCAATGCATAGCATTTTTGCACCTCTCTAGTGTTAAGCATTCTAATGGTCTATATAATTGGAATAATAGAAGGACTAGGAATGATGCTATCTCAAAACATCTAGATAGATTTTATTTTTCTTGTTTCTAGGTTAGTGGCACCCTTACTCTCTATTTGGAAATTCTTTATTTAAATTTTCTTCAACTAGGGTTATTATTCCAAAGTGTACACCTTTTAAGTTCTAGTTGATGTAGATTCATAACTCCTCTCTTCATGGTCTTGTATTTTTTTCATGGAGAGATGGAGCTCCTACATATGGTACTATTATGTTTTAATTTTTGAAAAGGATTCAATATGTTAAAAGGCATATCATGATACGAAATAGAAAATTTTTTTAGAACCTTTACTGTAGGAAGATAATTTTTTAGGAACATCAAGATGTCATAACTAGGAGGATTAAAGATTGAGGTCTTTCTAAGGATCTTGGCAAGACTAAATCCCTTGCTTCTAAAGTTTTGGAAGAATGGGAACTTCAAGAGGAAATTTTTTGAAAGAATAAAGCTAAATTTTATAGTCTCTAGGAAAGAGATAAGAACACTTCTTTTTTTTCAAAGAATTATGCAATCTTGCGAGAATCAAAGCAATATTTTTTCAATGGTTAATTCTAAAGGTATTTAATTATCTTCCTTGTTAGATTTTTTCTAAGAGGCTATTCAATACTTCTCTACCCTCTTATCTCAAGACTCTCCTCTTGCTGATAATGAAGAGAATATTATTTTTTCTTGTATTTTTTCCCTCATTACTTCACTTATTACCAAGGAAATGAATGATTATCTCATGCAACTGATCTCTTTGGACAATTTAGAGGAGGTGGTCTTTGGCATGCCTAAGGGAAACATCCTGGTGTCCATGGATATCTAGTTGAATTTTTTTAGGAATTTTGGGACATCATTAATCATGAATGTTTTGAGATGGTTAAGGAATCAATTCTAGCAATCAGATTCTTCAAGCATTGAATTCTTCTTTCTTAACACTTATTCAAAAAAGAGAGGGGGCTAGTCAACTAGAGTTTTTTAGACCTATTGCTTTATGTAATGTGGTTTACAAAGTCATTACTAAGTTGATTACTATGAGAATTAAAAAGTGGCTCCCCATTATTATCTCAAAGGAATAAATTGGTTTTGTTGTAGAAACAATTTTTTTGGATGGGGTGGTTATTACTACCAAGGCTCTCCACTCTATGGCTAGTTCAAGGAACCGATCTATGTTTTTTTAAAGTTGGATATGGATAAGCCCTAGGATAGAGTTAAATGGAGTTTCATGAGGATTATTATTCTTACCTTTTTCTTTAGCTATGCCTTGGTGAGTTAGACTATGAGTTGTCTCACTTCTTCCTTTTTATGTTCTTCTTAATGATTAACCTTCCTAGCTATTTGATGCCTCTACAAGTCTCTGCCATGGTGATCCTCTCTATTCCTATACTTTCATCATTATGGTTGAGGGCTTGGGAAGATTTATTAAGTATTAGGTGTCCTAGAACTCTATTCAAGGGTGGTGGTGGGATAATGATTTATCTACTCTTTCTCACCTTTAATTGTGGATGATTCTACTCTTGTGAGACTTGCTCAAATCAAGGAAGTTGAAGCCTTTTAATATACTTTGGATATTTATTTAGCAACATCAGGACAACAAGTTTTGATTAAGTAAAAATAGGTTTTAGAGGACCCAAAACCTTTTACAAAATAACAAGATTCATAAAAGAGAAGCATAAAGCTAACATCATAGTATAAAAGCACAAATTAACATAAAATAGACCTCCTAAAAGAGAAAATAGGAGGCCAACCAAAAATAGAGATAAAAAGGATAGAAAAAAGGAAACAATAGACTAGTACCCAAATAGCTAAATAGTCTTTATCAGGTCAGCAGTCTCGTCTACCAAAATGTGCATATTATCTATAGTGGCCTTCACCTCATCCATCTTGTTCATTTCCTCATTCTTCTTAGAGTGGGCTCGAGTGTGTTTTCTAGGACCTTGGTTCTCAACCACTAAAGGGTAGTCCTATCCTTTATCTTGCTCAAACTTTTTTAGGAGATAGCTCACACTATCTACCATAATCTTTAGAGAGTTGCTATTATTGTCTACCATTTTCTTGATCATCTTTTCAATATTATTCAGTTTGGCCTCTAGATTAGTCACCTTATTTTGACAATAATTGTTAGCCTTCTCCAACACCCTATTTTTAGCTTCAATCTATGGAATCTTGTGCATAAGGTTTTTAACCTCTTCAGTATTTACAATTACCTTAGAAATTTGACAATATGTTGACCCAAAGTGCACTCCCCTCGAGCTAGTTTGGTAACCTACCCCACTTCCTTTCCAATAAACTATATTTGTTGTTTTATAATTCCAATCTCCTTTAGAATGGTCATAGGGTTTCCTAAAAACCTTTGATAGATCTAATCTCTCCCTCAGTAATGTCAAAATTTAGAATTTCCTCCTAATCCCCATCTTCCTCTCTTTTTGGCTCCACATTCTTCATAGAATTTTGAATCATCTGCTCTTGAAGCCTCAAATATTTTCACTTCCTCTCCATTCTATGAGCTATAGGTTTATCATCTAATGGGATCAAAACCCTATCATCATTTTGACCCCTAATTCCCTTTCCCTTACCACCACTCCTCTTCTTCTAGTAATCTCTCACTATTTCCTTCACAAAATCACTTTCATGGTTAGAGTCACTCCCTTCAGTAATCAAAAAGCTAATGAGAAAAAATCTTCAATTTATTTTTTTAAAAATCCTAAATCTATTCAACAAAGGATTACTAATATCCTACAATTTTAGATTGGCTCCATTCCTTTGACTTATCTCAGCATCCCTATTGTTGTTTCTAGATAGCCACGACTCTTCTGGAAGAATTTGATTAATAAGATTCATGAAAAGGAAAAGTACTAGACTTATAGATGGCTCTCTACTACTACATAGGATACCCTTCTTAAATATTTTATTCAAGCTCTTCCTACTTATAGATGCATGGTTAAGGTTTCTCCTATTTACTTTCTCAAGGATTTTGATGCTCTTTCTCAAAAATTCCATTGGAGTGGTAATTTGTGTTGCTCTAAATGAAGTTTGATTAGTTGGGAGACTATTTGCAAGCCTATGAAGGAGGGTGGTCTTGGTCTTTGATCAGCTATATTGAGTAGTTGAGTGTTGGCTACTAAGCTTTATTGGCGATGGTGCTTTGGACAATATCAACTTTGGGACTGCATTATTACTCATAAATATTTTAGACGTGTTGATCATTTCTCTATTTATGCACTTCCTCTTGAAGGTCATGGCTCTATGTCCTGGCATACTCTAAAGATTGGTGCTCTTTTAGTTAAGATGGTCTTTTCTAGATATGTAACAGGGGCTCCAAGGATTTGTTTAGGTCTAATGCTTGGGATGGGTTCCCCTCCATCTTATCTATGTACCCTCATCTTTAGAATATTTATGATTTATTTATTTTGGAAGGGATAAAGTGGCTCATTACAAGAATCCTTATCAGTTGGGACCTATTGTTAGTTATAGATGGAAGTACTCTTCAAATTAGCCTCCTAGAGGCACAAATCATCAAGATATTTCTCAAAGTTTGGCCTCTAGGGTGTGTTCCTATCTAGTAGGACCAAATGTTTTGGCTTGGGGCACTACCTTGTCTAGTAAATATTCTGTCTCTATTGGGTATTAGGAGATAACTACATAACTCTTAGGGGATTTTGAGATCCCTTGGTGGAAACAAGTTTGGAGTAAATTTTCTTGGTCCAAGTGTAATTTTGCATGTGTCTAGTGGCTCAAAGTCATTTTCATACATGGGATAATTTTTGTAAATGTAGATCTCAAGGCGTCATTTTTTGTTTTGTATGGTATTGGGGAAGAGTTTGTCTCTCATCTCTTCTTCCATTGCTCCTTTTTGCTCACTTATGGCACCTTTGGTGGAGTTTTTTGGGTTTCTCTTGTTGGCATGCTTTTTCTTTGTCTAACTTATGGGCCTACTTGGGGAGTGCTCCCTCCAAGACTTCTCCTCTCTATGTTTCTTGGATTGTTAGCCCATCATTCATTCTTTGGTATATTTGGCTAGAGAGGAATTAATGAATCTTTAAAGATGTCCAAATTAGCATTATGTATCTTTGGTGAAAGATCTCACATTCTCTTTAGGAATCTATTCATGCCAAGCATGAGTTTGATGGGGATATGGATCTAGTTGATCTTTCTATGTTTCTTGGATTGTTAGCCCATCACTCATTCTTTGGCATATTTGGTTAGAGAGGAATTAATGAATCTTTCATGATGTCCAAATTAGCATTATGCATCTTTGGTAAAAGATCTCACATTCGCTTTAGGAATCTATTCATGCCAAGCATGAACTTGATGGGAGTATGGATCTAGTTGATCTTTCTATATGAAATAGCCTCAATTTTCATCTTTAGAATGGGGCAAAAAATAAATGGTATCAAATATTTCCCAAATATCCTTAATGATAGGGGAAGGGACAAGTAAATTGGGAGGGATATTGGACTCCTCCTTCTCATGGAGCTCTTAAAATTAACACTGATGATGCTTCCTAGGGGAATCAAGGACCTACTAGTATTTGGGGAGTGCCTTGTTGTCTCTGGTGAAGTTAAATTCTTTTTCTTAGTCCAAAAGGGTTACTATTCTAAGAATCTCATAGAGGCTCAACCCATTTTATATGTTGTGTAAAAATTTTGTTTGAGGGGATGGCACAAGATTATCTAGTAGTCTTACTCCCAAGTGGTGGTGAACTTTCTTATCTCGTAGAAGCTTCAGGACATTAGTTGGAAACTAGCTAGTTTTCTTAATCAAGATCTATTTTGTACCTCTCTTGAGTTCATTAGTTTTACTTAAATTCCTCACAAATGGAATAGAGTTGTTGATTGTTTGGCCAAATGGCTTTCTATTCATGCACCGGGATGGAATATTATGTATATGGAATCAAGCATAGAGTCCCATTAGAAGGAGAACATAAATTGGGTAAAAGAGGTCTTTTGGATAGGAAAAGTACATGAATATGGCTTACAAAATTTTCTTATAGAATAACTAGTATCATGACTTGATGATAAAAAACCTCTAGATGTGATAAATGATTGCATTGAATGGAGGAACAGATCTATCATGCATGGAATTTATGATATCAAGGAATTTCTCAATGGAGAAGACAAATAGCGTACAAAATGTGGGTATAATTTGGCCATGTCTAGTGAAGAAATTGTCAAAGATTTGTGAGGAGCTGAAAGAAGTGAAAGCATAGACAATATGAGAATTTTTAAAGATTTCTCATGTGGAAGCAATGTTAATAGTCAACCAGAAACATTTGGAAATGCATGAGACAAAGGCCAATTAGATTCACAAAGAGAAGGAAGTATACAAAGAGAGGATTGTGTATCTCAAGTTGCCACATCAATAGATCATCTCTTCTTTTACTTCTACCTAAGAAAAATTGAAAATTTCTCAACTACCACTTACTTTAGCAAAGAAATCCTAGGGTTTTGGGACACATGGATATTCTTCTTTGATGATGAGCACCATAGTTTAGTTTTATTTTCTATTATGCTTTAGAAGTTTAATTACTTAAGGTAACTAGAAAATTATTCACTCTTGGTGGAGTAATTTTGAATATGGTTAATTTTAGCATTGAGTGAATATATATTTAATAATTTGATACTAATTTAAGGTTGACCCTAGGTAGATACAAAGAAACACTTGTGTGTGTGTGTGTGTGTGCACTAATTAAAGTAAAAACTCTATGATGAAACATATATAAAGTTAGTTTTATAATAAGAGTTTTTGAATGTTGGCTATTGTTGTCCACTAATCTATATGAATTTTTTCCTATGGAGATGAATTTTATTTGAAGATACTCACATTTTATCATAGATAAATTCTTATATTAATCTAAAATAATGGAGCAAAGAATTGTTAAATTTATAATTCATATTCAATAATAATATCAATGATGTGGTTGATTATTTATTATTGTAAAGTTGGAATGGTTCTTTATATTTCACATTTGCTTCATTTTGATGAATCTAGAGTATTTTACATTTGTATTTTCTAGTTTAAAAAAACTGTGAGAGACATTCTCTCTTGTAATGAAGTTATTGAATATCTTTCAGAAAGGTAGCTACACCCAAAAGTAAAAATATTAGAGATCTTCCGATTATAGAAACTCAACAATTGGCTTTATAAATAATCATCTTTCCTTTTGCATGAAAGCAACAAACTTAATTTTCAAGGGAAAAATTGCTTTCCAATAGGATTTGTTGACTCTACTAGTGAATGAAATCATAATTTTTGGTGGTCAATTAAGTCATACAATGTTTAAAACATGGTCCTTCCTAATCATAATGAATTTCCAATCTTGTATCCAGATTTAGGTTTTGAGAACAAACAAGAAGACCTTATTGAGATCTTAATGCATGCGCTTGGGATAACAAAGTAAGAAATCATCAATACCGTCATGTTCAAAGGGTGTTATAAAGAGAAGAGGAGACATATGAGAGGATTAGATGAATTTTTGAGGCTTAATAAGTGGTACTCATTATTAGAATCAGTGTCATAAATCTATAAGGTAGTCCAAGGTAGTAGAAAAGTCAATGAACCTAGCTAAAAGAATGTACACTCATACTAATAAGTTCCAATGATTACTAGATAAATATTTTGAAGACCTACCTAAAATTTATTTCAAGTTGAATCTTTCTTTGAAGAGAACTAAAACAAAAACCACTAATAGGTCATTGTCCCCAACAAAAGCCACCCCTCAATCAAATTCCTTCTAATTCTTTCTTATTCTTAGAACTATAATCCCTTCTTCCATAAATAAACAACCCTTCATATGGTATTACCAAAAATGTCTATAATTAAGCCTTAAGGTGTAGTTGTAGGCCCTTTGAATCTAGGAGGCAATTTGGGAAGATTACCTAAGGGAGCACAAGAAAGGAGCATAAGAAGTTTTAACCAAATTCAGGAAAGAGAGGATGAAATTTTCTATGGAGCATTTTAATGTTTTTAGCACAACATGTTGTGTCTTGGAAATTCCAATAGAAGATCTAGTCATAAGACTAAGTTGGAAATAAAATAATAAAGTAGACTTTAAGGGGTGGGGAGGGGAGGGTGGGGGACGGGGGAATTAGCACTTAAAACTTTCACCCTTAGAAACTATTCACCATACATCCATCTCATAATCTATGCATATAAACAGAAATACCAAATTAAGCATATACATGTTAGATTGTGGTGACTAATCAGGGAAGTATTATAGAGACTCCATAATTCTCTAAGAAAATTTTTTGGTCCCTATTTTATCAACATTTTGGGCTGATATGTAATTATTAATTATAACCCTAAATTGGTAAAAATACTTGTATAAAAGGGGTTAGGGTTAGGGATGGTATTATTGTGGGTGATGTGAAAATTGGTTCTTGTGACATTATTGAGCTGTAAGGGATTATAGATTGTAGTCAGTTGTAAACACTAGATTGTAATAATATTGCACTTGTTGTTTGGTGGGAATAGCCTAGGGATTGGGTGAACCATGTTAAATCTTGGTGCCTTGTGTTCTTTTCTATGTGATCTATTATTTTCTGATATTGGTTATATTTGCATGTAAGTGTTATCTTTGTCTAAGGTTTGATTCTAACAAGTGGTATCAGAGCCATGTTATTTTTTCAGTTATTCTCTATAGGAAAGTCACATAGTTGAGTGGGAGCGATGGCAGGTGAGGGTAAGCTAAGGGTTGACAAGTTAATGGGTGGAACTTTTAGCTATGGAAGACTATCTTTATCAGAAGGATTTATGGAAGCCATTGGAAGGAAAAACTAAGAATCAGGTATCTATGACAAATGATGACTGGGACCTTTTAGATAAAAAGGCACTTGGAAGCATTTGATTATGCCTAGCACCATTTTTGGGATTTCATATTACAAAAGTGAAGATGATGGAAGAGTTGATGGAAACCATAAAGAAATTGTGTGAAAAGCCATCTACTTCAAATAACCCTAAAGCATTAAAAATACTTGTATAAAAGGGCTTACGGTTAGGGATTCTATTATTGTGGGTGATACAAAAATTGGATCTTGTGGTGGTATTAAGCTATAAGGAATTGTGGATTATAATAAGGTTGCAATCACTAGATTGTAATAATATTGGACTTGTTGTTTGGTGGATGTATCCCAGGGATTGGGTGAACCACATTAAATCTTGGTGCCTTGTGTTCTTTTGTGTGTGATCTATTATTTTCTAATATTGGTTATATTTGTATAAAATCATTATTTCTATCTAAGGTTTAATACTAACAATACATCCATAGCATAAAAGTAAAATATTCAACTCATGTATATGACACAAGATATTTGGTTGCCCAAAACAAGGAGAAGGTAAAACTGGGGTGGGGATAACACCCACAAATCTTCACTACTATTGTAATAAAGTGTATCCAATGAAGGTCACAATGTTTGATGATTAAACATGATCTACCCTATGAAATGTATTCCCTATAGAAGGCTTACAAGATTATTAGATCTTTCCCTATTAAAGGATTTCAACACCTTGCTAAAAGTGTGTTTGGTAAAAGGACTTTAACTTACAGTGAAGTAAGTACCATGTTAAAGGATTTACAATATCTTGTCAAGACTAATTTGTTAAGAGATTTAACTAATTTACCTATTATAATTTCTCAACAGTAGTCCTTTGGTTAGAATTTTATTTCTTGATGTCAAATCACCTCTGTCCTAATGTATACTTGATCCTTTCTTATCAGTTGTATCTCTTTTGTCTTATGATTTCTTTGCTATGTTCTCCTTTAAATAATTTTGTAATGTAACTCAAATCATAACACCTTAGTCACCACGAATCCTCTATTTTCACATGTAAACTATCTTCAATTCTCCTTAAGCATTCATAAATTTTTTAGGGTTTTTCTTCCTTAAGAAGACCTAGGTGACTTAGGGTTAGGTATAAATCAATGGTAGTGATTCACCCATATTATTGGTTAATCCTTCCCTTTTTTTGATTGGATGTTCATGTAATTGTTGACAATTAGATTTATGTAGTGATGTAATTATTGTCATTAATGGTAACACATGATGTACTTACTTTTAGAAAACCTTAGAAATAAAGATACTTAGCTTTTGGTACTCATAAAATTGTCTAAGTATGAAATTGGTTTATAGTAGTATGTTATTTTATATGTAAAATGTTTTTGACATCATATTATAACTAGGGAAGATAGATGGACACAATATACATTTTGATGATGATGTGTATAACCTCATACATCAAAATAGAAAGTACAAAAATATACATATTCATGATTTACTAGTGAAACAAAATAATGGAATTAAAGGTAAAGGAATTATTTTATTTGCAAAATAATTACTTGACCAATTGTGCTAAGATCCTAGATGTTTACTCTAAGCTAGAAAAGTATAATATAGTCTTAGCTAACCTAGTAGAAATTTGTGAAAAGCCATGAAATTCATGTAAAGATATCTTGCAAATTCATGAGTGAATTAATGTGCAATTGTAATATGAAAAGCTATATGTCAACTTTTGATAAAGCGATATATGTGAAGTGTTTGAGAACCTAATTTTGTGATCCGAGATTGATTTGAGGTTAGAGATCAGCCAAGAAAGAAGGTACATCATCTATATACTTGAGAATTAATTACTTTTTTGGGTAGTGAGCTCTTCTTGTAATTGGAAGTGCATATTTTGGTGGTGAGCTTTTCTTGAATTCATTGTACTACAACTCCTAATAGGATTGGAATATCCTAATAGGGATTCAAAAACTCCTAACAAGAACTCTCTATACTAAATTTTATCATTGACTCCTAATAGGGTCCATCCTCTAATGAGGAACATATATATAATAGTATATAATCTACTGGTTATCATCCCCTTTAGGGTTTTCCTTGGCTAGGGTTTCCCTAGTTAAAAAAATAAGTTGTTATGACTTCTCTTTATGGATTCTTATTATTGCTATTTAGGATTACTTTTTTACTTTCTTATGCATGGTTCAAAGTAATTAATAATATCTAGTTTGCAATTAAAGTTTTTATAACACTGATTCACTCCCACTCTAAGTATTCCCCATTTCAAACAATTGGTCTCAGAGTACAGTTACTCAAAAGAGGCTTAATAGCTCTATTAATATCCCTATGGATATGGAATAGTTGATGAAGAACCTTGAACAACCACTTGAGAAAATTGATCTCCATACTAAAGTAAAAGATAAACTAAAAGATAGATATGAAGACTCCAAAGTATACATTTGATAATTGAAGGACAAGATTGAACATTTTGAATCCAATCATAAATCTACTGAATCCACTAGTGATGATGAATATTCAAAATTAAAAATAAACTACAAGATCTTGAAGCATGAATTGAAGATTACCAATTTAAAGTTCAGTTTGAAGAATGATCCTAGAAAAATTGAATCTAATTTGAAGATTGAAAATTTAGATCTTAGAGTGACTCTAGTGAAGAAGACATCTGAATTTGAAACATTGAAAGAAGATCATGAAGAACTTCATAAGTACAACCCTATTTTGAAGGGTGAACTAACTAAGTGCAAGAAACACTTTGAAAAGCTTTACACTAGCAAAGAAAAACTTGATGAATAAAAATCAATATAAAGAGCTACCTATGATAAGACGAGTTCTATTTAACATGTCTACAAATAAACCTAAAAGTAAATTAGATTTGAAAGAGAAAGATAAATTTTATGATAAGATTTAATCTAGTCAATCTTTTGATAAATCCAAAGAAGTTAGACAAGAGAAGGAAACTAAGAAATTGGATGAACCTAAGCAAGTGGAATCTCCTAAGGAAACTAGGTATGAAGTTAAAGGTAAATTTTTTCATGTAATGAAATAGGTCATATGAAAAGAGATTGTATAAATAAATCATTTAATCATGTTACAAAATTTTATTGTCATAATTGTCATGGTATTGGTCATAATGCAATTGAGTGTAGGAAACATAAATATGATAATGATAGAAGAAATAGTAGAATGTTTGGAAACACTAACCCTATAGATAGATGAAGATCTAATGAATGTACATGAAGAGAAAGTTGACATTATGAAGAAAGGAAGTAGATCTTGTATTATAAGTGTAACAAATTTGGTCACATAGCCTAGAATTGTCAAGCACCTATTGATCAACAACATCCTAGAAGCAGAACTCGAGTAAGTCAATTATGCAACAACTTCAGACATACAATAAAGTACTATAGAATGGATATAAGAAATCATGGAGGGAACTTTGGAAATGATAGAAGGAATAATGGATGAAACTTTGGAAATAGAAGAAATGATGGGAGGAACTTCAAAAATAATAGAAGAAATCATGAAAGTAGCTCCAAAACTAAGAAAGACAATGAAGAAAAAACAAATTTAGTTAATGAAATTTGAGAAGAACTTAATGAGGCATTTGCAAAGGGATTAGATATTTCAATGGAAATGTTAGATGATTCTATGATAGGAAAATCGAAGTCTGTAATTGAGTTTGATTTAACCAAGTTGAATTAAGCTTGTTCATAGCACTAGAATTGTTAAATTCATTTAGAAATTGATCTATGAGTAATGAGGTTGAGAGAAGATGTATCTTAATGATTTTGGACTATAGTTCAGCTCACTTTAAATTTTGAGCTTATTGAAACAAGTTACAAAGGAAATAAGAGTTACTATTATAATAGAGAAAGTTTACTCTGTAACAGAAGATGAAATCTATGTTTCCACATAAAATTTTGTGAAATGAAGTTTTGTGAAGTATATTCATGATGAAAGGAAGCTATGGTGAATCTCATATAGCATTCAAAGATTAGATAATTGATCTTGAGAAAATATTTTATTTTAGAATGAAATAAATAGCTTTTTTCAATTTAGTAAAGTAGACAATTAATGCAAGTTCTAGATTAATAAATAGAGTATGAACTGATTATTTCTAGATTCTAATCATCTTGAAAGCTTAGAGGACCTAGAAGCAAATTGGAAAATTGATTTCGAGAAAAACCCTACTCCAAGAAAGGTGTTTTATCATTTTCTACACATAAATTCTTTTATAAATTTGTATTTGGCATAATCATGGATATGTTTATAGTTCATAATGTTGGAAATATTGTGAAACCCAAATTAAAAGTTGTTCTTGTGAAAACCCTAGAGGAAAACCCAAATTTGGCTTTATCAATTACTTTGGACAACATAATTTTCATGGAAGATGTAGGAAGATACCTGTGTACTAAGTTTGAAACCATTGGAAGTGAGTTTATGAACAAAGATATGGAAATTATTTTCAATCATGCTATGACTATTAAGCTTGGATATGAGGATTTGAAATACTTAGACTTAGTTAGATATCATTTTCACTACGAACTTGATATAAAAGGATGGACTCAGATCATATTGAGAAAAATTCATAATGGAAAAATTTGGAAGGGAGACAATGTAGTCAACATCTCACCAACCTTATTCATGAGGTCAATGATCTTAGCAAACAAGGGAGTGTACCTATTGGTGATAAACTAGTTAAGAAAAAGATTGAAACTTACACTAAAGTAGTTTACAATGATAAAGAAATGGTGACCAGGACCATTAGACAACATGATGTGAGATTCTTGACTAGAATGATTACATATTCTATTTGTGCAAGTTCTAAGAGTGATGAGTTGTTAGCAGGTTTCATTTATGCAACTTATAATATTTGTGTTGAGTAAGAACAAGTGAATTTAAGTGAGATTCTAAGAGCACAACTTCTTGAGAATTTAGAGAAAATTAATAGAAATAAGAATGGTGTATTTAGATTCCAGTATTTGATTAATCACATTTCTTTCGTGTCCTTAAGAGATTTCCACTTTTATTAGTTGTTGATATTATGAGTAGTGAAAGATGCACTATGGAAAAGATAAAATATGTATGCAAAATGCATCCAATAGAGAAAATATTGGACAACAAAAAATTGATTATGAGAACATTTCAAAATGAGATGAAATAGAAATACTAAATTGCCTTTGCAATTGTTGGTAGATTTAAGAATGATATATGTTTTATGGTGGATATTGACTTTTTTGGAAATATATATGATAGAGTAAGTTACTAAGAGGGGAGGGGTGAATCAGTAACTAATAAAACTTGATATTTATTTACCAATTAATCCTTCATGTGAATTTTGATCATGCATGAGAAACTAAAAGCAATAAACATTCATTACACTTTGAAACACAATATGGTGACCTAGAAACCTTCTAAATTGAAAGTAAAATTGGGGTGTGGATGATATCCACAAGCCTTAGTACTATAGTATGAGGTTGACTTGTTAAGGCTTACAATGATCACTTCTAATGACCTGCTCTATTAGGAGCAGTAAGGACTAGTAGGTCCACCTTGCAAAAGGATTTACAAATATACAATGAAGTATGCACTCAGTAAAGAGATTTACAAAAGACTATTAATTTTACCTTATGAAATGATTTAACTAATCCACCTATTAGGATGAAATAGTGGCTAATCTCTAATCTAAAATTTTGTTTCCTGAATGAGATTCCTTTGAGTGTAATGATCACCTTCCTATGATAGATAAATCTTTGTTACTCCTTATACTATTGTAGCCTTTGTATTTCACACTTCTACTATTCTCTTCAAGTTACATTCTATTACATCTTATTATATGTGATACAATACATTACATATATACCAATCCAATTTACAAATAAAAAAAGTCAGCTACAAGACAAGTTTACACAAAAATAGACAATGTTGCCTCAACCACAAGAACTCATGTTCTAAAGACTAGCTCGATGAGGTTTGATACTTGACATCCACTATCAATGCTTAGCATCATCATGTATTTGGTAGACATAGAATCTTAATCCATATTGATCACTTACAAGTAGTTTGAATTCAATCTATACTAGTGACATAGTGAATACTATGAAGCTTGGCATATAAACTGAATCATTTGATTCATACTGCATAGCTTGATCAATGCTATTGAAATGAGATTGATATTAACTAAATCACTTGGTTAACTCTAAGTGGCTTAGTTAACACTAAATTCACATCACTGCAACTATGAACTTGGAAAGAACTACACAACTCAGTTTGCATTGAGGAACTCAGTAAACACTAAGAGACTTGGTTTACACTGTTGATCACCATCATGGTAAAAACTACTTGAAGCTATTCCTTGAACTTGGTAGCAACTATAGAATTTGGTAAAGCCAAAAATGCTTGATTAACATTGTTAACTATATAATAAGCTCAGTAGATACTTTTCATCTGAATAAGTGTGTGTCACTAATAAAAGCATGATTGCAAATTCAGCAAACTTAACCTATATTGAAGTAGTACAACCTTGGGAAACATTTCTTGAGTGCCCCTATGTTATGAATTGAGTGATGATATAGCTATTAGTTATATTAATTTAATTTTGAAATCCTAAATAGATCAAGTATCATACAGATTTGGAACTTATGAGGAGACAACCCAGTTAGCCTACCAAACATCATTAGAAAACCCATCTCATAAGAAGATTGCATCAGTAATGAAGAAAGAATTATTGGAGGCTAGTATGTTAGAAGAAAAATCACAAGTATTTAGATAAACAATCCTTGGACTTCAACAAACTACTTTACAAGGTGTAATTTATTTGACACCTTTGTCAATTGGCTAAAAATTTAGTGTATCTATTGTAGAAACACCTAAAAAATAGAGCATCCCATATGTTGTTGTATCAACCAAACAACCAAGTGGATCCAAAGGCAGTCAAAAAGAGTTAAGCAACAAGCTAGTAGAACAAGGAAAAGAAAGAAGAAATTGTTGACTAGGGTAAATATTAAGAAAGCCACCTCCAAGAAAAGATATAAAATATTCATGAATCTTTCATTATTTTGAATGAACAAAACCACATCTATCAACAAATCTCTCAATTTTTTATCCTAAATATGATTAATATTGATGATTATTTTTGAAACAAAACTTGTTAGCATAAAATATTGATGAATCACAATAATAATAGGAAGTTCATTAATCATCATGGAATATTACAAATCAAAATTGAACATTTTTTTTAACCTTGTGGAATATTTTGAGGATCGTTACATATACTTTAAATCAATAGTGAAAACTAAATATTGGTAATATATCCCTAAAGTAACTAATAATTATGATAATTATTGGTCAATTCAATTTAATTTCTCCAATAATATAATATTTAGGTGGCTCAAATCTAATCATGCATCGAATGTTGTGGAAAATTTTTTAGTTTAAATTTTTCAATAAAATAAATTATTGAGTGATTTTAGATATTCTAGAACAAAATTTTATAAAACTATGGAGATTTAGGTTGTATCAAATCCTAAATTATTTGCCAAATCACTAGCCAAAAGAATTTAAAATTAGCCAATTTGCAAATATTAGCCACTAAAAATTACCTTGTTGCTGACAATTGAAGACTCTAGTGATGAAGAAGAAGAAGAGGAACAAGAAGAAAAATAGCTAGAGAAAGTCACTATTTCCAAGTAGCTAGCAAGTAAAATAAGGAAACCCTAGAAACCAAAGATAGAGAAGATTAACATAGCCATTGTTAATGAAGGGAATTTTATGTAGATGAACCAATTTTATGATTTGTATAGTGATATTAAGAAGGAACATATTGATATCTCTACTATGAGATATATGATTCTAAATAACTTAAAACTTAAGGATATTAAAAGTTTTTTCAATCAAAAAGTCTATGATAGACTTATAGAAAAGAAGACACTTGTTCAGGAACAAGATATGGAACTTTGGAAATCAATAATAAGAATTATGTGCAAGACTAAAGATGAAGAATAAATAAAGAAATTGATTAGTAAACTAGCACCCTATCTATGGAACAAAATGAGGCCTATTTTATTTATGGGAGGTGATAAGAATACAATAAGAAGTGAAATTGTTGTAGCTATCAATAAAATGTTGATGGAGTTAGAGATAGCTCCTACCACTACTGAGAAAATTTTAGAGGTATAAATAAGTGGTGATACTATGAAAGTTGATCAAACTAGTGTCACAATTAACATTGATCATAATCCTTTCGTAAGTTATGCTGAGCTTGTTCCCCTTTTCGAAGATATTCAAGATTAGTTGATACTAATTGAAGAAGAGAAATGATAGCTAGAAGAAGAAAAGAAGAAGATTGAAGAAGCCAATCTGAAATTACTTGAAGAGGAAAAGAAGTAGAAAGAAGATGAAAAGAGGAAAGAAGAAGAAAAAGAAAAAAAGTTGGAAGAAGAAAAGAAAGAAAGAGAAAAGAAGGAAAGAGAAGAAAATGAAGAAAAAGAGAGAAAATTTAAGAAGATAATAGAGAAGAAACAAATGGAAGATGAGGTGAAAGCATCTAGCTTATCCTCTCCTATATCTCTTGCTAACATTATAGGTGATGATAAAAATCAATCTAACCTAATCTCATCCTAGACAAAATTATTTGAGAAGAACAAAAAGGTTAAACGTCTAAAAAGAGCATTAATGGAGATGACAGACAGATTACACCACACCCTCACAGCTAAACACACTAATGAAGACCCCAAACAAAGAGTACAAGTGGTTGTAAAATAATTTGATGATGAATTTACAAATTTTTTGAATGTTGTTGAGTCTAAAGCTTATATTTCACATGATGCTAATCTTTTTACCACCATTTGTTAGAATATTCAAAATGGTGTATTGAGTCTTGATACTTGTATTAAGGAACTCTAAAGACATCAACAAGTTGGCAAGATACTTTATATAAAATTTTATTTATCTCATAATTTGACCAAATATTTGGATAGAAAGATTCAAGGGAAGTTGAGTGAGCTGGAAGTTCTAACTAGTCAAATATATCAACCCTCTTGTAGAGTTGATGAATTGGAAGGACAAGTTGTCAGTGTTCACATAGATATCAAGAAATTGGAACTTGAAAAATAACTAATTTTGAGAAGACTATTAGAATTCAGAGAGTCTATTTCTTTGAAGATATTAGTTGTTGAGAGTTAGTTGGAAGAATGTGTCAAAGAAAAAGATGCTTATGCAAACTTCACCTACTCTGACCTTAATATAGGTAAGATTGCATCGTATACCTTATGTGTAATGCTCACTATTTCCAAAGTAGAAAAGGAAATGTGAGAGAAATTTATGAATAGTTTGAAGGTAAATTTTGATGATTGTATGAAGACATTAGTAGCATGAGGCAACAAGATAGTATTTTGATAGCAAAAAAACAACTTTTTTCATAGTTTCTTTAACTTCATGACCTTTATCATTGATGTCAAAGGGGGAGAAGTTTGAGAAGAAAATTGCATAGTAAGTTATGTGTGCAACAATCATATCCAAAGGGAGATCAATTTAGCAATTAATTATTTGTAATATGATGTATATGTAATGAAATAGATGATAATTATTGTAAGTTTTTGTTAAGGTTTTGTCACTTAGCCAATTTTCCTTTGTTTCCATCAATGCCAAAGGGGTAGATTGTTGACAATTGGCTTTATGTAGTGATGTGTATAACCTCAGACATTAGTACAGATAGTATAAAAAAGAGATATTCATGATTTACTAATGAAACAAAACAATGAAATTAAAGGTAAGGGAATTATTTTGCTTACAAAATAATTACTTGACCAATTAGGGCTAACATTCTAGATGTTTACTCTAAGTTGGAAAAGTATATTGTGGTCTTAGCCAACCTAGTAGAAATTTGTGAAAAGACATGGTATTTATGCAAAGGTATCTTAAAAATTTATGAGTGAAGTAATGTGTAATTGTAATATGAAAAGCGATATGCAAACTTTTTGTGAAGCAATATATGCAAAGTGTTTGAGAACCTAATTTCATGATCCAAGATTGACATGAGGTTAGAGATCAGCCATGAAAGATGGTAAAACATCTATATTCTTGAGAATTAATTACTTATTTTGGTGGTGAGCTCTTCTTGTAATTTGGAGTGAACGTTTAGGCAGTGAGCTCTTCTTGCATCCACTGTACTACAACTCCTAATAGTGTCAAAATCTCCTAACAAGGATTCAAAGTCTCCTAACAAGGACTCTCTTTACTGAATTTTCTCATTAACTCCTAACATTATCCATCCTCTAACAAGGAACATATATATCAGTGTATTATGTAGTGGGTATCATCCCCACTAGGATTTTTCCTTGGCAAGGGTTTCCCTAGTTAACAAAATATGGTGTTATGAGTTCTCTGTATGCATTTTTATTATTATTGTTTAGCATTACTTGTTTACTTTCTTATGTATGGTTCAAAGTAATTAATAATATCTAGTTGATGACAAAAGTTTGTATAGTACTAATTCACCTCCCTCTCAATATTCCCTATTTCTAATAGTAATGCATAGGGATTCTCAATTAAGATTCATCCTTATCATCAAATATTCTAAAAAAATCCTTAAGTCATCCCAAAATGGTTTACATAGAAGTTTGTGTCATTAAAAACATCTATGTCAAAATTGTGTAACTCAGTAGCTGAAGTCCTTGATGCTTAGCATCAACTATAATTTAATGCTTTATCTCAACCTTTGAATAACTTTCCATCCACTGATCACTCAACATCTAAATAGCTCAACATATACCATTTTATTGGTGCTTGAGTGACTCAAAACTTACAAGTTACTTAGCTAATAGTAAATATCTATCGCTCGGCATATACTATTTGACAACTTTATGTTTGGCATGTATTAGTTGTTCAACATGAACTAAGTAAATGACTTAAGTATATTATCACTCATATGTCAAAAACAATCTAAGATTAATAATCTCCCCCTTTGACATGAGTGGAAAAATACTTGATCATGTGTGAATAAACTTTAGCCTTTCAAGCATAACTCAGATAATATCCATCTACATAGAAAATTTCAAAACTTCAAAATTTTGTAAAAGCTTACAACTCATCAATCATACCTCAAAATTCAATAACTCCTCCTAAGTTTATTGTGTTGATTTGTATCCAAACTCATAATTATTCCTCTATCTGAGTAGATTTCTATTAGCTTATCTATGTACTCTATTTTTGTGATAGCTAAACTTTTCTCAAAAATTGTATCTCCCCCATAAATATTATCTCTCCATCATATCTCTTATTTCTCCTATACTTCTTATTTCTCCCCTATTTTGATACTGGTGTCAAAGGATTATACACTTATAATGTGTTTGTCCAAAAATGCTTTGTGGAACTCAAGCATGATTTTTAGTGCAACATCCTAATTATCACAAGCTACCTCCAATGATTTGATTTGGATGTTCATCTTGGTAGTAAGGTGAACTAAGTTGTTATGACTTGGTTCATCTCATTTTTTTCAAGTTTATCAAATTCAATATGTGTGAGACTAGATAAATCAACATTATTCTTTATGTTCTCACATATATTGTCTAAATCTGAAGAAGGATAGTGACTTACCACTTGAAATTGGTTGTTTTCATTAGATTTTGTCCTCTCTTCAATAGATTTAGCTGGAGCTATGTACCTTGATCTCTTCTCAAGTTCCTCTTCATTGCTAGCTAATATAGCCCTCTTGTCTTTTGTCTTATCTACTTCTTGAGCCTTCTTGGTAGTAGCCCTTCTGCTTTCTCTTATCAATGAAACAATAGGCTTAGGTTTTACAACCTTCCTTGGTTTGCTAACAGTTGGGGTCTTAGCTTACCTCTTCTTTTTCTCAGGTGCTTAACTAGCCTCTTCTCCTTCCAGGTGCTTAACTGGCTTCTTCTCCTTCCACACCTTCTTCCATTTTTACCTCTTCTAGTTGGTCTTCTCCTTGACCTTGAGTTAAGGCCAATGGTGCTTGAATAGGTAGATCTTCTTCTTCTTGATTTGCTTCTTAATCAAATTTCTGCTTCAACTTTTTGACAATCTTGTTCTTATTTCTAATGGCTAAAGTTATCTTTAAATCCATTATTATCTTAGAGTTAGCCATGTCATAGTTCCCAAAGGAAATAGTCTTAGCATCTATATCTTCTACAAGTAGTGTTTTTATTGTTGTAGAGGCTTCATCAACATTGATTTCATAGCCTAGTGGCCATAGCTACCTTACCCTTGGAACACCAACTTGAACATATGTAAAATTAGTTTCAAATAGAAAGAAAATGTCATTAAAATGTTTCTCAACAAGTGAAACTAGTATCCTTAGTCTCTTCTTCATTGATTGCTTGAAATCCTCAAAGTAGTTAGTCATAACTTACCCAAAATTGTTTCCAAATTGCTCAATAAATTTTCCTATTTGCACTGGAATAGATCTATTTCTTTTCTAGGAAACTTTAAAAAATGTGGGGAATGTATTCTATACATAAAATAACATACATACAAGAATTGAACAAAATTTACATTGTGCACTTTTGGTCTTCCTTATTACTCCCAATTTTTTTGACAATCATTGTACCTGCAACTCGACAAGGTCATAGATATGATCCTTCTTAACTATCTTATAGCCCATGTGAACAATAATACATGGTACACTTTTAAGCCTACTTGATTGGCAGAATTTATGTGCTATTATCCTCATTGCAAATGCAATTAGGAGATCTGAGATAGTATCAATTGTCATGCTTCTTTTGTTCCACACTGCCTCTATATTCTTCTCAATGACCTCTTTATATTCACTCCTCATATTTTTAGGTCAGCCAAGTGTTGGATACCCTATTATTCTTTGTAAAATTTTCCTTGTGAATTTCATTGGTCCATTATCCAACCATATAGAATAAACATGAATTCTATTTAGGACTATCTCGATCTATTCTGTCTTCAAAATATTTAGAAAATTTAAGGCACAGTTCAACCCTTTTATCATTATTCATCCTCCAATGCTTCATTTTCACATAATTTTCCATAGGTTTCCCTAATCGTCATGTCTCTTATGCTACCCACCTTGCATGTGTAGCAACATCTTACATATTGAATCATCAAAACTTGAGGTGGCATCATTGATAATGCACTAGATGAATCTTTCTTGTAAGAAATATCAAGAATGACTAGTTGTCTGATCTCATTTCTTATCTATTACACATTTAAAACTTCTTTACCCTCTTTAACCTTAGGAGCTGAAGAACTAGACACCATTATGTAAACTAGGGTTTGCGAAAACTCAAATTGCATAGCTCAAAATATGATAAATACCTTTGTAAATTTTTTGTGATGGTGTTGAGCAATTGTTAAATCCTACTTGAAAATTTTGGAATGATTTCTTCAATTTTCCTTTCACTCTTCATAGTGTCCTTCAAATTTGAATGATGTAAAATGAGTAGAAATTGATCATATACAACTTAAAACCTTGAATTTAATTATTAGTGCTTACATAGCTGTAAGCTCAAATTCAATAGATATTTTGACTCACTCAGATTACATGAAGTTTCCTTTTCCACTTAGCAACCACTACAAGCTTGGTCAACACTATCACCTTTGATAGCTCAAAATTAACTAACATTTCACTTGACAACCATAGTGAAAATTTTTGTGGTTGGCAGTAACACGAAAACTAACAAAACTTAAAGATTTCTTCTAGGTTATAATCAACACCTTGTATCTTTATTCATGTATATGTAATCTTCTTAGAACAAAATCCTTAGAAATGATGTATAGTATATCTTTTTTAAATATTGGTCCCACATACCTCTTGATTGTTTAATTGGAGGAGGTGTGATCACTTGACCCATTGGGTGAAGTGATTGTTGAAAATATTCAAGACTATGCTAAGTTACTAAGAGGGGAGGGGTGAATTAGTAACTTCTAGAACTTAAAAAATTTCAATTCTTAATCTAATGAATCAATTAGGACTTAATTCATCACATCTAATCTAATTGTATGCATGAGAAATTGTTAACATGAAAGCATCCATAACACTTTGACACAAAGATTTGGTGACCTAGAAACCTTCCAAATAGAAAGTAAAACTAGGGTGGGGATGATACCCACAAACTTTAGTACTATAGCATAAAGTTGGCTTGTTAAGCCTTCCATTGATCACTTCTAATAATTTTCCCTGTTAGGAGCAATTAGAACTGCTAGGTCCACCTTGTGAGAGGATTTACAAACATACAATGATTTATGAACTTAGTAATGAGATTTATAAAAGACTATTAGGGCTACCTTGTTAAAGGATTTTGATTGGTTCACCTGTTAGGATGAAGCACTAGATCTCTAATTTACAACTGAGTTTTCTGATAAAGATTCCTTAGTGTACTAATCAACTTTCTATGATAGATTAGTCTTTGGTGCTCCTTATACTGAGATGGCCTTTTCAATTCACCTTTATCTGTTGTATTTATAACTTAAACTTTTTGCATCCACTTTTTACATTACAATACATATGCTTACACACTAATATGGTACAATACATTGCATATATATACCAATCCAAATTACATAATATCAAAGTTGGCCATGATACAAGTTAACAAAAATATAACAAAGTCAGCCCACATGAAGATACTTAAGTTATGAAGACTTACTTGGTGAGGTTTTGATGCTTGACACCCACTATCAATTCTTGGTATCATCATGCACTTAGTAGATGTAGAAGCTTGGTCCATACTAATCACTTTCAAGTAGTCTTGAACTCAATTTTCAATAGTCACTTGATAGATATTGTGCAACTCAAAAAACACTAAATCACTTGGTTAGCATAAAGTAGCTCAATTAACACTAGATTCACATCACATAAACTACAAAGTCAATAGATAATGCAATGCTTAGTAACTGCTGATAAACTCAATGTATACTAAAATGCACAATTTGAACTATTGGACTTCACACTGACTGAATCTACTCAATAACCACATGGATTAGTCCAAAATATTTGGTAGCAACTGTAGAACTTGATGGCTACTAAATTACATTGAAAACACTATAAACTATTGAATGAGCTTGGTAGCTATATAGAATCTAAATAAATGTGTGTCACTAATATCAAACTTTAGTAATATGTCAAAAATCTCCCCCTTTGACATTAGTAATAAAAACACTTATTAGCCCAAAACTTAATACCTTGTATTCATCACCATGTGATACTAGCTCAATAAATTTTTGAGACTTTTCAATATTGATCTTTGTAAGTATATACAATATACCATACATCTTTTGGTGTATACAACATGTCTTACTAATACAATTTTTTCACCATAGCATATTTTTTTACTATGTGTCCCTCTATGTACATATCTTGCTTCATCATAATGTATAACCTTTTCTTCCATATACATATGACTTTCTTTAATATAAATTTTCTCCCCCTTTTTTATAGTAATGCAAAATATTTATTCTAACATATTTACATAGAAACACCAAAATGGGATAAGAATTCAAAATGTACCTTGAGAGTGATTGCCAAGGTTTTATCCCAATTTTCTTGCAAGACCTAGCATGTATGAATTGTAATTTGCACCTCTGTTGATAGTTCAATCATATGATCCATAACAGAGAAGTTGTTATCATGGATCAAAGTTTTTGAATATACAATATGTTTTTGCATAGCATCCATGATTGGAAGGATCATATTTTGTATGTCAATCATTGTTGAGTAGATCCTTGCTTCTTCTCTTAGCAATTTAGCTTGCATGTCTGACAAAAATCTGATCTTATTGAAATGATTAGAGCTTGAACTAGGGTCAAGCTGCAACTGTAGAGCATTAGCCTTAAGATCTATATCAATTTTGGACAATTTGTCCTTTACTTCCTTTGTATACTTAGTGACATCACATAGTTCCCCAAAAAGTGATGAGACATTTGAACAAGACATCTCAAGATTGACAAAAATTGTAGAAAGCTAAACTTGATAAATGACTATTTGCTATGTAGTGTGCTCCAAAACTTTATTATTAAATTTCTTTTTAGCCTTTTCAACTAGCTTATCTTGACCTTTGGTGTCCTCATTGAATTTTTGGACTACTTATCCTAGCTGATACAAAATAGGTTGAGAAGAATCAACCTCAAATCTTATTGCCTCGGTAAAAATATTCTGGGCATCATCTATTATATTATACTCTTTTTCTCTCTCCTCTCTTAATCTTTTCTATTTAGCCTTTTTCTAGAGGAGTTCACCAAATGTGTGCATTTGGTCTATAGAAAGATTGTAAATATCCCATTTGGGAATTACTATTTCCTCATCTAAATCTATGTCTTCCTCTATTTCCTTTCCTTTCCCCAAAAATCTTGTACTTGGTTGAACCTTAGGCTCAACTATCCTTGTACTTATTGCTTTTGTACCTAGAATGGAAACAATAGTAGACATACTTGGACTTGCTAGTAAAAACTAATATTGTACTAACTAATGGAATACTTACACAAATACTTGAAGAATCCAAAATTGAAGTAGCCAAAACTGAAGAGGTAAAAATTAGAGAGCTTATTGTGGATGTACTCAAAATTGAAGAACTCAAAATTGGAGAAGTGAAGACTAAAGAACTCAACTTGGTAGATGAAGAAGGATTCTATAGCTCAATGGATGAAGTGTAAGTCACTTCTATAAATGATATGCTGAGCTGAGTTGGGGCAAAGAGTGATTGGACATTTAATGTATCACTAGTAGTCACAACCAAACTTGCTAAAGTTGTCTCCATACTTGATTTAGTCAATGGTTTTCTTAGGGAGTGAGGAAGTGAGTCAATGACTACTATAGCTATCTTGGCTAGGTTTGTCTCCTCATCATCTTGCTTTTCTTCCTTGGTAACTTCTAGACCTTGATCCTCTTCATCTTCTTCATTATCAAAGTGAGTCACTTCTTTAACATTTTCTTCCTCATCTTTCTCCTTATCTTCTTCTTCTTCATCATCCTTTACTTCAACTAGAAATTCACTTGATTTATGAAGATGATAAATTCTTTTCCAAGTATTTGTAGCATTTCTGACAACATTCTCAATGTCTTTAATCAAAACCAAACAAGTTTTAAACCTTAGAGTCAATTTTTCTTCATTTTTCTTTAATGAGACTTTTACCTCAGCATCTTCTATGCTTGATAGTAACTGTCTCTAGGTTTGTGCATAAATGTCTTTGACTATTTGTATTGAAAAATCTCATCTTGGCTTTATCTTATCTAGTAATTCACTAGAGACTTGAGAAGTGACCTAGTCTAGTGAGTACTTCCACTAACCCATTTTGTTCAGCACTAGGTCTTCAACTTACTTTTGCTCTACCTCAATCTTGATTTCATATTTCAAAGATTTTTAAAAAATTATTCCGGCTCCTTCTTTCATTTTATTTAACCTATTCTAGAAGGTGGGTGGCGGTCTTCTAGATACAATGTCACCTCCTTTCTTTTGTGACCTCCTTGTGAAGATTGCAGTGGATGATTTTTCAAGCTTAGTGATGATCACCTTGCCCTTTTTCTTCAAAGGTTCCTCTTTTCTCATATTCTTCCTCATCCTTTTCTTCTTCCACATCCTCACCTTTTTCCTTGGTTAACAAGAGAGGTTCACTTGATTTCAGCTTTTCTATCCTTCTTTTCCCTTTGTTAACCACTTGTGGGAGATTTATTTCTAGCTCTATTCTAGCCTTAGCTTTACCATAAGCTCCAAAATAAGGGGCCTTGGGATCCATAGGTTCATTGAAAAGGGCTTCAATGATGTCCTTTTTCCCATCAATATTCACGTCATAGCTAAAAGGTTTCACCCACACAATTCTAGGCTTAACTACCTGGATATATACCTTGTCACTATCCACCACGAAGCACACATCATCCTCATAATCTTCAACTAACTTCTTTAGAATCCTCAATCTATTTTTCATTTTCTCTTTCAATACATATAAGTAGTTGTCCATGATGCTTCCATAGTTCTCACCCATTTTTGCAATATATTCATTTATTTGGTGAACTACAGGCACATCTTTTCTCCAAACTAAAGTGCCTTTAGAAGGGAAGAACTTTTGAACATAAAAGAATAGATAGGTTAACAATGAACCAAATCTGCATAGGTCGTTCTTTGATGTTCTAATACTTTCCATTTTTTTATTGAATTGCCCCAACAATAGGTCAGCAAGGTCATATGATAAGTTTTTCTTAACCACATTATATGCCAAATCTATGGCTTCACATGACATAGTGTTAAGTTGGCTTGAACTATATATCTTATGCACAATAACATGAATTCCAAATTTAAATTCTACATCTATAACATTGTTGATTTTCATACCTTGGCCATCCCATTTGGATAGGGTTTTCTTCTCCAACTCTGCCTGACCTAGGGTTTTAGGTTTTTTGGCTTGTGCTAGCATGGGGAGGCTAGTGATTCAATGAATCATCTTATTTGTTATGAAAATTGGTTTCTCTAACCATAGTTATCTATCATGCACCCAGCTAGGGATAAATGTAAAACATTTAACTTAAACTTTTCATGGCATATGGGGAATATGTGTCAACCCTTTTTCTTCTAGATGTTGATGCTTAGGTTTTAGGGTTCCATCAACACATAACTATCCTACGACATTATCCATCTCTAAAGTACCAATTTCCTAGATAACACATTTGAAATGAGTACAAATGTTGTTAACAAGAAGTACCTTAGGAGGGATTTGGGATTGAGCTCCACTTTGACCTAGGGTTTTAATAATTGTGGGAGCGAGTTCAAAATCTAATGCTTTCCATTCAACTCCTCAAACCAACATGTTAGACCCTTTCTTGACCTTGTTGCTACTAGATACCATTTTCACTTGATAGATTGAGAGAACTTCAAAAAACTTTTGCAAGAAATTCACTCAAGTCACTTTGATGGCACTAAAAATAGCTCTTTGCAATATCACTCAAAAATTCATGGTAAGAAATGAATTTGATTTCATGCCTTTTGTTAAAACTTTTCCATTAATGCTTAGTATGGAGGTAGATAAGTTGATAGATTGTCATCCACTATATGGCATTGATTACTCTGTGATATCTCCATGATTCAATAACCATAAGTGCCTTTGCTACTCCCGAACTTGCTCAATAGAGTCTATGAACTAACCTTACTTGGTAGAGAGGGTAACTTGCTAATAACCAATACTGATTTGCTCAATGACCCCTTTGTATCTTGTATACAGATTTGGATCTTTTTCACTTTTCAACTAGAATTGATTTTGATGTCTTCTTTGATAGCCTAGTTCTAGTTTTTCTTGAGAACTTAATTAGAAATGGTAGAGTCACCCAATTCTTGAATGACTTGACCATTATTTCTTAGACCATATCCTCAGTAGACTTAGGAATCCATTGTTGTCTCATCTACTTTTAGATGTTATTAGCCTGTTCTTTCTTCTCATTTTCAATTCTATCAGTATTCATACAATTCTTGGCAAGATGACCAAGTTTTGTACAAATGAAACATCTTTTGGTAGTATCTCTTTTCCTCATATGATGTTTAATACAATTCATACCAATGTTTCCAAATTCTCCATAGTAATGACATCTACACTAGGTATTGTAGTTCCAATCAAATATTACTTTCACAATTTTTTTTGCAGGATTCAATGTCTTTGTTTTTCATTTTGATGCCTTGTGTTCATGTTTCTTACATTTCTGGAAGTTGCCTTAAAATCTTGGTTTCACTTGCCATTCATTAGCCCTATGACTTGCTTTTCCATTGCTCCAACATTTGTTAGATGTATGACCTATCTTACCATAGTGATTGCAAGTAGATCTTTGATTCTTTTGAGCACCTTGTTTGGAGGATTCACCTTCTTTGTTGTATCCAATTCCTAATTTTTCTTTTTTCCTATAGAGGTTTTTCTCATTTACTTGATTCATGTTTGCTCGAGATTTCATCATTCTCTCATTGATTTTCTTCTAAGAGTTTTCCTCAATCTTTCATTGATTTGTCTTTTAGATCTAAGATCATTTTTAATTCTTTCATTGATTTTTCTTTCATAATTTAGATAGTTCATTCTTCTTTCATTTTCAAATCTTAGTCTCATAATTTCCTCATTTACATTTGAGAGCTGATCAATAAGGTCTACTTGCCAAAGGGATTGGTTCTGAATTTCATTCTTCCTTCCATCCATCTCTTCTTTTATCTTGTTTCTCTACTCCAAGACTTCACATAACCTTACTGACTGAATATCTTGTTCTCTTTTTAGCTTTCTTACTTCTTCTTTTAGGGAACCATTCTTTTCTAGGAGTTTCTTGATTTCATCATTTGCTTCATCTGAGCTACTTGAAGGGTGAAAGTCTTCAATTCTTTCTTCAATTTGAGGATGATCATTGATTTTATTGGCATGTTCCTTTCTTCTTTTTTAGGGATTGGGAAAGTTGCTCCTTAGATTTCTTGAGTTGGGAAATGGCCATTTCTAGATCTAACTTTTCATTATCAATAGCTTTGTTAAGTTTGAATATCTCCATATCCTTGATCTTTGCTCAAGTTGTTAAACTTTCTCTTGAGACCCACAATGCTCTGACACCAATTGTTGGAAATATTCAAGACTATGCTAAGTTACTGAGAGGGGAGGGGTGAATCAGTAACTTCTAAAACTTTAACAATTTATATTCTTAATTCAATAAATCAACTAGCACTTAATTCATCACATCTGATATAATTGCATGCATGAGAAACTAAAAATATGAAAGCATCCACAACACTTTGACATAAAGATTTGGTGACCTAGGAAGCTTCTAGATAGAAAGTAAAACTAGGGTGGGGATTATACCCACATACTTTAGTACTGCAGCATAAAGTTACCATGTTAAGGCTTACATTGAACACTTTTGATTATCTACACTATTAGGAGAAATCAAAACTACTAGTTCCACCTTGTGAGAGGATTTACAAACATACAATGAAGTATGCACTCAGTAAAGAGATTTATAAAAGACTGTTACATCTACCTTGTTAAAGTATTTTGACTAGTTCACTTGTTAGGATGAAGTAGTAGATCTCTGATTTGCAATTGAGTTTGTTGCTAGATATTCCTTAGTGTACTAATCATCTTTCTATGATAGATATGTCTTTGCTGCTCCTTATACTAATATGGCCTTTTCAATTTTCTCTTTATCTACTACATTCATAACTCAAGAAATTTTTGCATCTACTTTTACATTACAATACATATACTTACATATTGATATGGTATAATAAATTACATATATATACTAGTCCAAATTACATAATATCAAAATCGACCATGATACAAGTTAACACAAATATAACAAAGTTAGCCCACATGAAGATAATCAGGTTCAGAAGACTGACTGGGTGAGGCTCTAATACTCAACATCCACTATCAATTCTTGGCATTTTCATGCACTCAATAGATGTAGAAGCTTAGCCCATATTGATCACTTTCAAGTAGTCTTGAACTTGGTCTGCATTGGTGACTTGGTAGATATTGTGCAACTCAACAAACACTGAGTCACTTGGTTAGCATAAAGTATCTCAATTAACACTGACTTCGCATCACATGACTTGAAAACTAGGTAAATACTGCAATGCTTAGTAACAGCTAATAAACCTAGTGTATAATGAAATGTACAGTTCAAATTGTTGGACTTCACACTAACTAAATCTGCTCGGTAACCACTAGGATTAGTCCAAAAGACTCATTAGGAACTATAGAAATCAATGGCTATTGAATTACATGGCAAAAACTATAAACTATTCAATGAGCTTAGTAGCTATATAGAATTTGAATAAGTGTGTGTCACTAATAATAAACTTGACTAATATGTCAATAGTGATCCCATCTAAACTTGATGTGATGCAATCTTCCTTTCTCTTCCATGTCTTGTCCATCTTATCTTTGACATTCTCAACATTTACCTTTCCTTTTCCTTTGACCTTGTTGGAGAATTCCTACTTATGTAACCAATCTTCAAATAGCTAAAACATGTGGTTTGGCTCAACCATCTTTTGTAGTCACTTTTGAAATGTGTTCTTATGCAATTTTCATCAACACAGCCAATCATAAGAGTTACCATTGTGATTTACCTTTGTCTACTTGTTTGATGACCATTTATGCTTGGATCTACACTCATATGCTCTATTTCCATACTTATGATAGTTATAGTAGTATCGTCAAAATCTTTGTGTGCTTATGGTCTTGTTTTTGTATTCATGTGCTTAATGTTCTTGTTTATTGCATTTTTAGCAATAACCCATGAACTTCTACTTAGGATTCTGATTTATAGTATTACTCTTGCAAACATAAGCAATATGACCTATCTTACCACAATTATGACAAGTAGGTTTGGAGTTCTTACCATTGTTACTTCTTTATTCACCACTTTTGGATGATTCTTCTTCTTTAGTACTAGTGTAACCCAATGTAGAAGTGTCATTGTTGGATCTAGGGAATCTCATCAATAAATTTTCAAAGTACTTGATGGCTTCACTAGGTGTGTCAAAAATTTTAGCAAACTCCTTTTCTCTTTTTAGATCATTTCTTAGTTGTTCATTCTGCAACTTTAATGTTGTGATCTCAATATCCTTTGCATTCAGTTCATGATTTGCAATAATCATTTGACCTAAAGTTTCCAATTGCATGTTAGCAATCTTAGTTACCTCTAATTTTTTTTTTTGTTGGATACAATTGATTAATTGTGTGTTGTCTTTGATGTTACACAAATGTCATATTAGTTGATAGTCAATGTATGCTGAGCTCACTTGGTTAATGAAGATAGTTTTCCTAGTCTACCGAGCATTCCTA
Organism: Cupressus sempervirens; assembly: GCA_028749045.1. NCBI lineage: Eukaryota > Viridiplantae > Streptophyta > Pinopsida > Cupressales > Cupressaceae > Cupressus > Cupressus sempervirens. The sequence goes on from CM053788.1 coordinate 524,022,778, forward strand.
AGTTTACTTTATGTAGAATGTAGTTTCTACTAAGCTCACTCGAGCATCAAAGAAAGTTAAGAAGAAAAGAGTGTTAATTGAGCTCACTCAGTTAATGAAGGGAAAGTTGAATGGAGTCAATTTTAAACATGTTCACTTAGTTACCAAAGTAATTTTTAAGTTTTCACTATTAACCAAGCCTCTATTGGTTGACACAAGAAATTGTTTTAGAAATAGTTTCTACTAAGCTGGGTTGGCTACCAAAGGATTTTTATTTATTTTGACATGTAAAGCTTAATTATTTTACCTATTGATTCTATCCAATTGAGGTGATGAATATTGGTTATTATTATTTTTATTTGAGCTGACTTAACAATCTAAAATGTATAAGTAAAAGGTCAAGCTATGATTTCAAGGTGTGTGAGATGCAAGTTGAATAAGTTCAAAGAGATAAGAGGAGGAATCAAACTTGAAGGGTAAGGAGACATCCTTATGGATTAGAAAAGTATTATTTGATCAGGAAAGGATCAAGTGTGAACTAGAATAGAGATTTGTAATTAGTAATTCAGTTGCATCACAATTAGGCCATTTCATTGTTACTCTTTAACAATTGTAGTAGTGATCTAAAATCTCTTAACAGAGTTGATTTAACAACCATTTGTAAATCCTCTAACAAGGTGGAAATTCTATTAAATTTTTTTAAGACCTTTTGCAAAGCAAATCCTAATAAGGTGATTAAATCCTTTAAGAAGGTCACACCTAACAATTTATTTTGTAACCTTTAAGAGGGTTGGCTCCTAACAAGTCTTACTTTAGAAGAGTGAAAAATAGTAACTAATTACATTGGTGGTTTTCACCAAATTGGGTTTCCACATTAAATCCTAGTGTCTCATGCATTCATGTCATTTCTTTCATGCTTGCAAGTAATTACTAATAACATCTTAAGATTCACTAATGTAATTCACTCTCTACATTTACTAAGTTACAAAAATTTCTATATGCTTACCATGTAACAAAAATAATCTATTTTATTAGTCTAAAATTTATAGTTGACATCTACGGGACTTGAGATATATTTTAGTAGTAACTGATTCACCCACCCTCTTAGTTACTCCTTTTATATTTCCAACAATTGGTATCAAAACCTTTGGTTCTTGTAGTGAAGGTTTCAAGGACCTAAGCTAAATATCAAGATGTCTTACAAGAGAGAGGTTCCAAAGTTGAACAAAGATAACTTTGCAGCATGGCAAGGATTTATGAGGCTTCATTTGGCTACCATCAATTTTTTAGGATGCAAATATCTTAATGAATAATATAAAACTCCCATTGGAACATTATCAGCCAATTATATTGCTGAGAAGAAGAACTATAACATCATGATGATTGACATTGCATTTGCTCTCAGTTATGCTAAATTTGATGAGGTCAAAGACTATAAAACAACTTCTAATATGTGAAACAAATTGAAAGAAATCTATGGAGGAGATGACAATGTAAGAAGAGCCAAAGTAGAAAGCCTTAGAGGACAATTTGATCGAATGAGAATGAGAGAAGATGAAAATGTTGCAAAATATGTAGAAAGAATCAAGGCCAGTGTTAGTGCAATCAAAGCATCTAGAGGAAAAATCAAAGAAGAAATTGTTGTAAGTAAAGTACTCAGAACTTTGCTTCATATCTATGCAATTAGAGTATCTACTATTCAAGAAAAGAGATGTGATCCAAATCACAAGTTAAGTTTGGATGCCCTACTAGGAAGATTGACAGGTTTTGAACTAGACAGCTTTGACAACTATGTTCCTACTTCCAAGAATATTGAATTTCCATTTGAAGCTAAACTCTCACTCAAAGAAAGAGGAAAGAAAATGAAAGATAATCAATCAAAAATTGAGGAAGAAATTGAAGAATTTTTAGACAATGATCTTGAAATTATTGAAGCTTTACTTGCAAAGAAATTTTCTAGGAGCAGAATAAAGTATAAAGGTAAAATCCCTCTAATATGTTTCTCTTGTGAAGAAATTAGTCGTATTGTTGCTAGGTGCCCTATCAAAGAAGGAAAGGAAGAGAAGAAAAGCCACAAGTACAAAAGAAAGAAGGAATTCAAAGGTCACAAATTGTATAAAGACAAAGGTAAGAATACTTGTTTTATGGCTAAAGATTCTGATAACAATGAATATGAAATAGTGTATAGTGTTGTAAAATATGAACTTGATGATGGAGATAAGATGTCACTTGTCTCTCATGTTAGCAAGAATGACACATGGATCATAGATAGTGGTTTTTCTCACCATATGATTGGAGAAAAAACTAAGTTTAAACATTTTGAACACTATGATGGAGGTAGTATAAATTTTGAAAATAATGAACCTTGTTGCATAAAAGGTAAAGGACAAATCTCATTAACCAATGAACTTGTATGTGACAATGCCTATTGGGCTAAAGGACTAAAAAATAATTTTCTAACTGTGGTACAATTGAACAACATTGTATTCAAGGTAGAATTCATGAATGGCAAGGAAACACTATTTGATAACCAAAGAAATCTGATTGGATTAGGTAGGCAAACAAAAGGTAACCTATTTTACCTTGATCTTGGTGATTGTTCATGTTTTATTGCTCAAGTAGAAGAAAGTTGGTTATGGCACAAAAGACTATGTTATGTAAACTTTGATAATATGGTCAAGATCAACAAACTCAAAAGAGTAAGAGGTCTTCCTAATTTGAAGAAACCTAATGTTGGATTATGCAAAAACTACCAAATTGGTAAAATGGGAAAGACTAGTTTTAAAAGAAAAAACTATCAGTCAGAAGATGTCTTGGAAATTGTGCATAATAATTTGTGTGGACCCATTGGAATAGAAACTTATAATGGAGAGAATTTTTTCATTCTTTTTGTTGATGATTATTCTAGAATGATGACTATTATGTATTTGAGAGAAAAATTAAAAGCTTTTGAGAAATTCAAATGGTATCTAGCTAGAGTAGAAAAAGAAACTACAAAAAGATTGAAATGCTTGAGATCAGATAGAGGTGGTGAATTCATCTCAGATGAACTCAACAATTTTTATATTGAAAGAGGAATCAAAAGACAATTATCAGCCCTTGGTACTTCTAAGTAGAATGGAATACTTGAAAGAAGAAACAAATCCATCATTTATTGTGCAAGGATACTAATGATTGAGAAGAATGTTGCTATCAAATACTAGAAGGAAGCTATTAGCACTATAGTTCATACTTTAAACCAAGTTTATTTGTAGAAGGATTCAAAAAAAACTTTCTATGAACTATGGTATGGATACAAACCCAATGTAGGTTACTTGAAAGTATTTGGCAGTAAATGTTATATCTTGAAAGAATCAAGAAAAGAAAAATTTGATGTAAAAGGTGATAAAGTTATATTTCTAGGATATTCCTACAGAAGTAAAGCATTCAAATGTCTAAATTTGTCTACTCACAAAATCATAGAAAGTACACATGTGAGAATTGATGAGTTTGTACAAAAGATTGAAGAAGAAAGCAAAAAGGAACTAGAAGATTATAAAAGATTTGTCTACTACAAACTTGATACATTGCCAAATACATTTGACAAAAATGAGACTTCATCTCCTAAGCTCTCCAAATCTCCATCAGCTACCAAGTTGTAGGAAGTTTGAACTAAGTTATAGGGACCCAAGTCAAATTCAGAGACTATCAAGTTAGTGCATACAAAATTTGAAGAACCCAAGCTATAGATAGAAGGACCCGAGCTAGAAGTTGAAATTCAAAATGAAGATAGTGTTGTTCATTCAAAAGTCAAAGAACCTATATTGGCTAAATATGTTAGAAGACATCATGCATTGGCTCAAATTATTGGAGATAAATTAGATGGAACAATGATAAGAAGCAAACTAAAAGGTACATGTTTACTTGCTAAATTTGAACATAGAAATGTTAAAGATGCATTGGAAAATGAAAGTTGGATTGAGACTATAAATGAAGAAATAGAACATATAGAAAAGAATAAAACTTGGACTCTTGTACCTAGGCCCTAAAGATAAAAATGTAATTGGTACAAAATGAATATTCAAAAATAAGCTAAATAAAGATGGAAAAGTGTCAAGAAACAAAGCAAGGTTGGTATGTAAAGGCTATTTTCATGAAGAAGGTATTGATTACGGTGAAAATTTTTCCCCTATTGCAAGATTAAAAAGTGTTAGGACTTTACTTTCTTATGCAACTCATAAAGGATTCAAAATATACTAGATGGATGTTAAATCTGCATTCTTAAATGGCATTCTTGATGAGAAAGCCTACATTGAACAACTAGAAGGTTTTGTTGATCCAGACAAAAAGGACATGGTCTACAAATTACACAAAGCTCTATATGGTCTTAAACAAGCTCCTAGAGCTTGGTATGAAAGACTACATAACTATTTAGTATAGATTGGTTTTCAAAGAACAAATGATAACTATAGCCTATCCATTAAGGAAGGACTAGATAAGAAGATTGTGTTGGTAGAAATATTTTTGGATGATACTCTATTCACAAGAAATGATGACTTATGAAAAAAAAATAGAATAAATGAATAAAGAATTTGAGATGTCTATGTTTGATGAAACAAAATTCTTTATTGGATTGCAAATACAACAGAATAGAAATGGTATCTATATCACTCAATCTAAGTATATCAAAGAGATACTCAAGAAATTTGTAATGGAAGATTCAAAACTAGTTGGAACCCCCATGTGTACTAGACTTAATCTTACCAAAGATGATGACTCCAAAGAAGTAGATCAGACCTTATATAGATCAATGATTGGGAAACTATAGTATGTGGTATGTCCAAGGCCTAACATTGCCTTAGCAGTTAGGATAGCAGCAAGATTCTTAGCTAAACCTAGAGGAAACCACATGATGGAAATAAAAAGAATCTTGAGATATCTGAAAGCTACTAAAGACTATAGCATATGGTGCAAACTTGGAGGCAACCTCAACCTAAAAGTATTTATAGATGTTGATTAGGCAGGAAATCTTGATGATAGAAAGAGCACCAATGGTGGAGCATTCTTTCTTGGTAAAAGGTTAGTATCTTGGACAAGCAAGAAGAAAAATTGCACATCTCAGTCTACAGTAGAAGCAGAATATGTAGCAGCAATAGTACATTGCTCTAACATTTTTTGGTTCAAATAGTTTTTGGATGGAATAAAGGTTGAAATCAAAGATTGAATAATGATGTATTGTGATAACACTAGTGCAATCAACATATCAAAGAATCTAGTGATGCATTCCAAAAAAAAATACATTGCTATCAAATATCAGATTAGAATATGCACATACAAAAGAACAAATTGCAAATATATTCACCAAGCCATTACATAAGGATCTATTTTTATATCTAAGAAGTAAGCTAGGGGTCATTCCCTTATCTAAAGCTCACTAAATAAAAATTTAGTGATGCATCAACATGATCCAAGTTAAAGATCAATTAGTTGATGTAGTGTTGACAAGGACATATTGCAGATGAATCTATACTCAAGGTACATTGATACAAAATTAGAATGGTCTTTGGCATGTTTTGTCAAAGAGGGAGAAGTTTACTATCATATCTTTTTGAAATTTTGTAGAGGGAGAAGTTAGGTAGTTCCTTCACAAAGGGAGAACACTTCAAGAGAATTTTCTACATAAAATGAAAGAGGGAGAAACTTGTTCTCAAAATTTCATTGTGCTATGAGATGTTGTGTTTCCATTAATGGCAAAGAGGTAGATTGTTGGATACAAGTTATTAATTGTGTGTTTTCTTTGATGTTAGAAAAATGTCATATTAGTTGATAGTTAGTGCATGTTGAGCTCACTTGATCAATAAAGATAGTTTTCCTAGTCTATTGAGCATTCCTAAGTTTACTCTATGTAGAAGGCAATTTCTACCAAGCTCACTTAGGCATCAAAAGAAGTTAAGTAGAAAAGAGTGTTAACCGAGCTCACTTGGTTAGCAAATAGAAAGTTGAATAGAGTTAGTGTTGACTAAGTTCACTCGATTTACCAAAGGAATTTTGTAAGTTTGCAGTGTTAACTGAGCCTCTGTTAGTTGACATAGGAAATTGCTTCAAAATTAGTTTCTACCAAGGTGGGTTTGCTACCATAGGATTTTTTTATTTTTGCATGTAAAGCTTAATTATTTTACCTATTGATTCTAGTTGACTGAGGTGATGAATATTGGTTATTCTAATTTGTATTTGAGTTGAATTGACAATCTAAAATGTATAAGTAAAAGGTCAAGCTATGATTTCAAGGTGTGTGAGATGCAAGTTGAATAAGTTAAAAGATATAAGAGGAGGAAGAAAACTTGAAGGATAAGGAGATATTCTTGTGGAGTAGAAAAGTATTATTCAATCAATAAAGGATCAAGTATGAACCAAAAAAAAAATCTATAATAAAAAATTTAGTTGCATCATAACCAGGTCATTTCATTGTTACTCTCTAACCATTGTAATAATGATCTAAAATCTCTTAATAGAGTTGGTTTAATAGCCATTTGTAAATCCTCTAACAAGGTGGCAATTCCATTGAATTGTTTCAAGACCCATTGCAAGGCCACTACTAATAGGGTGATTAAATACTTTAATAGGGTCACACCTAATAGTGTGTTTTATAACCTTTAATAGGGTTGGCTCCTAATAGGGCTCACTTTAGAAGAGTGAAAAACAATAACTAGTTACATTGGTGGTTTTTTCCAAATTGGGTTTGCAAATTAAATCCTAGTGTCTCATGTGTTCATTTTATTTCTTTCATGCTTGCAAGTAATAACGGATAACATCTTAAGATTCAGTAAAGTAATTTACACTCTACATTTATTGGGTTACAACAATTTCTATGTGTTTACTGAGTATCAACAATAATCTATTTTATTAGTTTGAATTTTATAGTTGACATCTAAGGGATCTAGGATATATTTTAGTGGTAATTGATTCAGCCCCTCTCTCAGTTAGTCCTCTTATATTTCCAACATTTTCTTCTAGTCTATTGGTCAAAATCCTTTTGTCATCTTCAATCATGACTTTATCCTCTTCAAATTTTTTCTTTTTCTTGGTCACCTCACATAGTAATAATGATTGGACTTCTTGTTCTCTCTTGAGATTTTTAACCTTCAGTTAGGGTTCCATTCTTTTCCATTAGATCTGCAACTTCTACATCAAATTCATTGGTGTTTCCATTTGCAAACAATTCAGTAGTATCAATATCTTGGTAATGTGTTTCATTCTCTTCAATAGCAATTTCCTTCCTTCTCTTTAGTCATATATTTAACTCATCTCTTGCTCCATTCATTTGATGTAGGCCAAGTTGTATTTCAGTCTGCTAGTTCTCAGTAGTCTTTCCTAACTTGTAGACTTCCATCTCCAAGATCTTTCCTCAAAGATGCAAAGATTTACTTTCTAGAGAACTATTCTTTGATACCAATTGTTAGAAATACAATATGGAAGTAAACTTTAAGAGGTGAGGGGTGAATCAACACTTAAAAATTTTAACCTCAAAAACTATTCACCACACATCCATATTACAATCTATGCATAGAAACTAAAATACCAAATTAATCATATACATCCATAGCATGAAAGTAAAATATTCAACACATGTATGACACAAGATATTTGGTTACCCAAAAACCCTCCAAGGAGAAGGTAAAACTAGGGTGGGGATGACACCAATAAATCTTCACTACTGTAATAATAAAGTGTATCTAATGAAGGTTGCAATGTTTGATCATGAAACATGATCTACCCTATGAAAGGTCTACCCTATTAAAGGCTTGTAATTTTGTTAGATATTACCTTCTTAAAGAATTTCAACACCTTGCTACAAGTGTTCCTAGTTAAAGGATTTTAACTTATAGTTTAGTAAGAACCCTATTAAAGGGTTTACAATAGCATGTCAAGACTACTATCTTAAGAGATTTAACTGATTCACTTGTTAGAATGTCTCAGCAATGATCCTTTAGTTAGCACTCTATTTCTTGATGTTAGATCACATCTATCCTAATGTATACTTTATCCTTTTTTATCAGATGTATCTCTTCTATCTTTTGATTACTTTCCTTTGTTCTCTTTTAAATAATTCTATAATGTAACTCAAATCATAACACCTTATCATGAATTCTTTGCTTGTGCATGCAAAATCTCTTCAATTCTCATTAAGTATTCATAAAAGGTTTAGGGTTTCTCTTCCTTAAGAAGACCTTGGTAACTTAGGGTTAGGTATGAATCAATGGTAGTCATTCACTCATATTTTTTCTTAATCATTCTCCTTTTCTAATTGGATGCACATAATACATAGAGATTCTCAATTAAGATTCAACTTTATCATCAAAGATCATAAAACAATCCTTAAGTCAGCCCAAAAATGGTTTACATAGAAGTTTGTGCCATTAAAAACATCTATGTCAAAACTATGATGCTCGACATCAACTACAATTTCAATGTGGTAACTTAGCCTCTATTTGACTCATCATGCACTAATCACTTGGCATCTGAATAGCTCAGCACATGCCATCTACTCAAAACTTACTAGTTTCTCGGTTGATACTAAATATCTCTTGCTTGAAATATATACCTTTTGACAACTTGATGCTTGACATATATTACTTGTTCAACATGAACTAAGTAAATGACTTAAGTATATTTCACTCATATGTCAAAACCAATATGAGATTAATGAACTATTCATCCAAACCATAGCTAATTTGACTCAAATTCTTACCATAAATATTGTTCTTTTTACTATTGTTTCTTAATCGTCTATCCTAGAGGTTAGAGATGACAAAGATGGCAATGATTTACTAGAGGTTTTTGACATAGGAAATCAATGAGTTCGTGCACTCTCTTCTGTAAATTTCCATTTTTGGTTTCTCTTTAAGAAATTTGGATTGTTGAACATTGTGAGTTTCTTTCATTTTTAGATTGAAATGTTTTTTTTTTTTACCAAAGCTCCCAAAACTTGAAAAAGAGACCTATTTGTTGAGTTCTCTCCTTGAAACTAATGATACATTCCTAGTGAATAGGAACTTGATAGGGTTAATAGAGAGAACTAAAAATGCCCAAAGTGGAACCATTTATGAAAAGTTAACCAATAATAGATTATTAGAAGTTGTTGCTTTTTAGGTCCTACTCTAGAATACCCTCAATTAGTGATAGAATGTGAAAATAGATAAGAATCCCAAAATAGGTGCATTAGAAAAGTTTGAGGAGAAATCTTGGCAAGGATTGATAGGGTTACTATTATAACATGTTTGAAAATTCCCCATAAAGAACCCTACAAGCCTTGGACCTTTAACGAAGTGAGACACATATAAGAAGGAAAGAAGAAATTCTATAATTCCCTCATTGCACAAAGCTATCTATTGAAATTGGCAAAAGGCGGTTCATGATTTATTAAGCCCTTGAGTATTAAACATTTTGTAAAGGAGATTGTAGATTTAGTTCTCTTCAATAGGGTGAAGAGAAATAGGATTATTTTCATTGGGTGTAGTGGATGTATTTCTTTATATAGAAAATTGTGGGAGGTAAGAAAATTATTGATTGGGGAGGGATAATAGCCAAAATATTATTCAGAGAGCTATTGGGATTAGCTATTTTTTTTTTACCTCTCTAATTTTATTGTCTATAATTGTCAAAAATTCAGTCATATAGAAGATAGAGTAGTTCGGTCATAATTATGCTTGAGTCACTCTATAAAGGTTAAGTTATATATTTTTTAGACTTGTAAATAATATTGTATATGTTGAGCTCTATATGAGATGATAAGGTCTATTGTCACTGAGTATTCCTATGCAAGATGAGTTCAATGAATGTTGAGTAAATAAAAGTGAGTTTATGTCAACTCATGAAGAAGGAGCTGAGTTAATTTCAGCTAAGTGTTAGTAGGTAGAATAGTTATGATTGAGCATCCGAAACATAATATGTCAAGTAACATAGTTTGAAAATGAATGTCTAGAATAGCACAAACTATGAAGTAAAATATACATGTAAATGACATTTAATGATTTTTATAAAGTTTGTTACACATTTTGACATATATCAAAAATATCTATGAAGGAAATCTAGACAATAAGATTAAGAGGCTAAATGAGAAGGATCCAAATCATTGATTTTATTCTAGAAGGCTTTACAAATGTCTATTTAAGGGAAGATCCAAACCCTATTTTGTATGTATGCAAAGTATTGTCAATTCTTATGTGAAGAGTTGTGTTTTGGAGGCTACGAGAAAAGTTGTGAAGTAATAGAGTTTAGTGGCCTAGCGAAGAAGTGCAGAGAAGAGTAAAGATATATCAAATAGGAAATCAGATCATTGAGTGGAAAGAGAATATTAATAATTAGAATTATGAGTGTAGATCAAAGGATAAATATGGATAGATTTTGGTAATTGAATCAGGGTAAATATCTTAATAGAGTGGTCCTAATAGGCCTAAGTAAATCTCTTAATATAGAGCTTACTTTGTTATGAGTTTTAAATCCCTTAATCAAGGTAGACCCAATAGTCTTGTAAATATTTTAACATCAAAGATCAGTCATAGGGTAGATCATTATAAGTGATCGCATTTTTATCCCTAAAAAGAGAACTTTGTTACCATAGGTAGTGAAGATTTGTGGGTGTCGTCCCCACCCTAGTGTTACCTTCACCTTAGAGGGTTTCTTGGTAACCAAAATCTTTTTTTTTTTTTAATGTATTTTTATGCTTTTGGTTGTGATGAATAAGCTAGATTTAGCTTCATAATTTCAAGTTTAAAGTTATGCTATATTTGAGATCTTGGAGATGAAGGCTTATAAATTGGGAAAGATTATTGAGAATTAGATGATTGACTTCCATATCATACTATAACAACTTGAAGTAGCAAGAGAGGAACAAAATAATTCCTTAAAGAAAAGAAGAGAAATGGCCACATTCAAAGAATAACTAGGTAACAAAAAAGGAGACAAAATTCAACAACAACAAATATGGGGACAACTTAATTTTGTATTAATTTTCCTTGAAAGTTGTGTACAATTATAGTAAAACTCAAAATGATTCTAGAACAAAACACAAGGATCACATAACACTAATGTATTCTCAAAAAATTTGTAGAGAGTATACATCATAAACTTTTCTCAATAACTTGGACTAAAAACATACTAAGTGTAAAACTAAAAATGCATTAGAAATTAGACCCTTCTCTAGCCTTTGAATCTCACTTATATAGTGTGAGATGCAACAAGTTTCAGCTATAGATAATTGACAGGTGTTCTTTTGCAAAAATATTTACATTTTCTTACCAAGAAAAGGCAAAATTTTATGTAACAGAAAGATAATATCTTATCATTCTCTTGGTAGGACCCTTTTTCTATTACGTCATTGTATGCTACAAATCCCATGGTTGGCCTTTATTCACTCTGATTCCTTAACATATGTAGCTATCAAACTTGTTAATGATGTGTCAGGCTCTTATTCATGCAACTTCACCTCCACTCTAGGATTTCCACTCATGTCATCATGTACTACCAAGGTGACGATTACATTTGGTTCCATTTTTTCCATGTCATCCAACTGACCCATTGCATCTTTCACATGAGATGACTACCCTTCCTTTTCTTCTTCTTTCCTAGGTGCTAATGGAAGTGAGTCAATGATTTTTAATTTATCTTCATGTATTTCATCATCATCACTTTCAACTTCTTCTAACTATTCACTAGAAGTAATATTTTCCATCCACTTGTTATAAAGTGTGTCATCTAGCCAATCAAATTGTAGAATATCATGTTTCTTCGTAATAACATATTTAGCTTACTATTAATGTCAACAAAATCTTGTTTCAAAAAAACAAAGAATATCTGGGCTTTCACCATTTCTTCTTTTGTGTTAGCCCACCACGCATGTCCCTTTTCATTAATTATTTTATTCATTCTCACACAAAATAAATCATCTAATTTTTTAGCCCATTCATCTTTTTTTTTTTAAATTTATTCTTTTTGTCCAAGGCACAAGGGAATAAATCAAAATTTTGGCTCTTATATTTATTCAAGTAGCCCACTATTCTTCTTTGTAGATGAACTCTTTTATTATAAAATTATAGAAGATCATTAACAATATCATAAGTCTTTTCAATTTGATCATGTAAAAATTTTATGATACAATAACACAAAAATGTCAATTCCTTCCTTCTTTTTACCCATTTATTTAGAATAGGCTTTAGAGCCTCATCATTGGCTTTCATTTTATCCCATATATTTATTGTCTTTGATAGCTAATCATAAAATAGTGGCCATTCAATTTTATCTCCCATATATGTGAGAGATTTTCTCAATTTATCTTCATACTGTACATTTATCTCTACATGAAATGCCCACTATTTGCTATTTTCTTCTTCAAAGTCTTCAACAGTGTAATACTTTGGCCTTTGTGGGGTATTTGGAATTTCTATGAGAGGAGTAGATTTAAAAGGTTCCACTAGAGGATGAGGATATATTATTCTTTTCCTGGAAGTCCTCCCCATTAATTTATTTTCAAATTCAATTCTCTTTCAAACTTCTTTATTATAGGCCTCCAAAACACTTTCATACTTACTCTACAAGTCAAACATTATTATTTTTTCTTTCTCTACAGTGGCCAAAACAAATTAAGAGTTTCCTACACCCATATGAACTTCTTGTACATGGGATGTCTCTACTACTCTTCTCAAAATGATATTTCCCCTTAATCCTGAGTCATCTGGCTATGATGAAACAACCATAGATCCCTTTCTCAATGACTGTATAATAAGAGCAACTTGGTCATTACTAAAAGTAGTGTCTATGAATTCCTTCTTACTTGGATCTTGAAAATCAAATTTATTTGAAACATAATTAAAAAATTAAAGCATCAACTATGTCCCAATTTGGTAATAATAAAATATTTTTGGCTTTAACCATCTATCTCTCTTCTTCTAGGTTTATGCTTTGGAATTCTTGCATCATCTTTTCTTTTATTTGATTTTACAAAGCTACCTCCTCTATCTCTAAATGCTATGTTCTTAGCTTATTCCATATTTCTTCAAATTTTCTCATGTTGGTTCTCCATGCAAACTGGTGGAAGGCTCAAGATTTCACAAAACTATCATCTGACCAAAAATATTGACTTGCTTGCTCTAACATAGGGTCAAATTCCCTTTCTTTATAATCTGTTATTGTCAACTCAAAACTTTAGGAGGCTCTTGGGGGTTTCCTTCATCTATTTTAGATTGAGTAACAAAAACTACTCCTTGAGACCCCAATTGTTCAATTTGTTCCCCAGTAAGTTGTTCCTCTTCAATCCTTAGAGGGTTTGTGAAGGTGAGTATTCCTCAATGTGAGGATCCTCTTCCCTTATTATTTTTTTCTTGTTAGGGTAGGGCTTAGGAGGCTTCTCTTCCTAGTCATCACTATAGATCCAATTACTTATTTGCCTTTTTCAATAGCGGCCTTTTTATTCTGGATGATGGTATAACTTGGCCTTTATTAGAAAGTCAATTGACCTACCCCTATATTGGGAGTGAATCCCAGTTTCCTCATTACCTCCCTAGCCTTATCTAGGAAAGAATTAATAAGGATTTTCTTCTTCTCATTCATGATTTCCATTATTTCAAGAAAAGTAAGCATCAGCTTATTTATTCTATCTTCCTCTGTAATGGCATTACCTAGAGAACTATAATCTACATCAAAACAATGAATGAAATCCAAACTTTTGACAATACTCTCCATTTTTCCTTCTTAGTTTCTTTCTCTTACAAGGAGTATTCATTTCATATTATATCTTTAGGAAAATAAAATTCATGGTCAATTTTTCCAAGCTTAATTCTATGTCTAAAATCCAAATGATAAAATCCCTCATTTTCACTAAAATGAGGGTGAGAAACAACCATCTTATACTGATCTAATATCTTATGTAGAGAAAGCTAACCCCCTTTGGTGATTACAAATTGATGGGCCATTGTGCAAGTGGGGAATATTTACCCTATCTACCTTTTCAACAAATAGGTTTCCTCCAATCCTCCTAGCCACCACAAAAATTCAGCTACTCCTACCTTTAAAGGCACTTTGTAAGGTAACACATGGGGGGTACCTCTGAAACCATAAATCCTAATGACAATTGAGACTAAATATGGGATGATGTCTCCCCAATTGTGTTAAACCTTCAAACCAATAGGATTGTCCAAGGGCCTAATAAGACATGAAAATGCCTTGGTTACTTTGGGATTGTCACTTAATAATAGGCATCTCAATTGTGAAGCAAAATATCTATCAAGCCTGACAAAACAAGCCTTTTCTACTTCCCCTAGGTCATATCTACACTCCATAATTGGACTAGAAGTGCTTCCCCATCCTATTCCCTATTCAATTTCATCTCTTTCCCAAAATACATTACTCCCTTAAACAAAAACATATGCATTAACAAAAAATAGTGACCAAAAACATTCTCCACTTTGCCTTTCACAGTCCCAACCAGGACATTGTAAATTTCTCCCACTAAGTCATAAGCAAAATTAGAAATTATGTCCACACCAAAAGAGGAAATTTGATTAATCATGTACATAAAACCCATGGGCATAAAATCCTCTTCATCTTCTCCAAAAACTCTACATAGAGTCTTGTATGCCTCCATAGCCTTGGTGTTGTAGTATGCCCTTTTGAAGGGTTCCCTGGATGATGTTGTTATTGCTTGTAGAGTTTCAATTTTGTCTACATGTGGCCTTAGTTCACCTTGCCCAATTGTATCCTTCTTTGACATGTATTCCTTTTCTAATTCTTTCAACTCAATGGGCACATGATAATCAGTGAGAGGACCTAAACCAAAGATTTGCCTAATTTCCTCTGGGTTGATTGTCATTAGTATTTCACCACCAATCCTTCTAACCACCATAATTGTTGGATCATAATTTTTTTCCACAGCATCAAGGAGGTCATAATCCATAAAGAAATTTGGAGCCACTAATTTCCCTAAATCAAAATTCCAAATATTGGCATGCAGGGCAAAAAGTTTCCTCTCTAAAAATCATTTCTTGAATAAAAGTAGACTAGTTTGAGAAGTGTTAGCATCTCAGACCCAGTTCCCTTTATCATATAATCCATCTACAACTTTGAGCCTAAGGTTTAACAAAGTTAACTTTTTAACTTGCATAGTTTCAATGGTGGATTCAAGGAGCAATTCAAGCAGCTCATCATGGATATTCCTATCCAAATAATTCTCTTTCCTAGAAAAAACATTCTTTGGAGACATCTTGACTATAATTTTTAGAAACTAAAATACTATAGAGGCTATAGCATATGGGAACTTACTTTATTTTCTAATTGTTCTACCCTATAACTTTGTAATATCTTGCAAACAATGGGAAACTGCTTCATATTTTGATCCAGTACCAATTCTCACTTGTTTCTTTTTCTTTGAAAACTTGTTTGCATGTGATGAAAATGGTGAAATATTTTGCAATATACCATGTTTTTCTCACATGTGAAGCTTTTATTCCTCATAAATGAACTATAAGGGAAATAGAATGGCACCACCTTCTGTGTTTAAATTTACACCATTGATCTTAGAAAATCCCACAATCTAGGAATGCAAACAAAGATGAATCATGTTCCACTTGACATGTTGGCAGTGAATCCAATGAGATTTTTCCATATGTACCTCTCCTTCATTGTTGGTAACACATATTGGAACCACTAATCCTTGAGGACACATTTCATTGAGTCACTACCTTGCTATATGTAAGAAATAAGCATGTTTCCATAGCGATGAAGTGACAACCCTTGATCTCATCTCAATTTGATTACAGGTGTTTTAATGCATTTTTAATATCAATGTGGTGGGTCTCTCCTACATTTTCCTTGTTCACTATGTCACTATACATAAAGGGTGAGCAACTTCCAATAGCAACAAAGTGATGATTGTTGGTTCCATTTTGATCAAGTGGATGACATTTGATGCATCATTTAATACAAATATGGTGGACCCTCTTTCCATTTTCTTTATTCACTATATTGATATCCTTATCATTTAAACAACTCATCATAATGATAAAGTGATGATGGTAGATCTGAGCTTAATTTGAGGGCAAGGGAACTGCATTTCATCCTTATAACTATGGTGGGTCCCATAGTTGCCAATTCATGTTGGATAAATAGTGCAGAATTTCTCATAGTGACTTGGTGATGATCATTGATCTAATCTTGATCCAAAAATTGTCATCTTGCATCTAACATCTAACTTAGGTGTGGCTCCTCATCATTGATGACGTGGGAAAGTCCTATCAAGCTAGCATATATATTAATACTTTAATCCTATTGTGACATCAAGTTTTCTAGGCCCCGTCGTGTTTCTAATTTTTAAGTTAGGCACTATGTAGCTACCAATGATGCACAAGAAATTCTTAATCGTGACACAGTGACCTCTGATGGTTTCAAAAATTCTAGTATCCCCATATTCTTAGTAAGATGCCACTATGTCATGATTCAATTCTAATGAAGGAAATGTTGGGACCAACCTTTAAGACTTGCCACCACAAAACCATTTTCTCAATTAGTTGCTAGCTCACTATCGATTTGATCCATTACTTTTTCGATCGTGACATAGTGACTTCTAGTGATTTGTTAAAATCTAGTGATGGGAGAATGACTACTTATCAATCATGATTATATTAATTAGTACATTTGTTAGAACAATAAATGTGCACATTCATGATATTACTTGGTAACTTTGCAGTTGCTATTATTTTCAAAAGCTGCCACTTTTTGCATTCTCTAGCAAGGTTCTACATCACTACCACCAAGGCATAAAGATTTTTTGATCATGAAATAGTGACTCATCATAAAAACTAAAATGTGGTGATGACAACTACAAATATTCTAGGTGGTTTCTTTCCAACACTGACAACTCTGACATGGAGCATGTGACTAAAACCTTCTGAGACAAAGCACTTTCTAGTCATCGTACATCCATTTCATGACACTACTAATTAATTTCGTGGAAATTGCTATGTTACCATGGTTAAAAAACTTACATCTTTCTATAGTAATGATGTGACTTCCATAGATCTTACAAGGATTGGACAGTTTGAAACAAAAGGGAAAAAGGCACTTGGGGGCACAAAATATTTGAATGAGACATGGAATATTCACATATATTATTTAAAAAAAGTTTTGTGCCCGAATAAATTCAAAAGAAATGAGACCTAGGGTTTGACAAAGTTTTTCAAAGGTTATCAAAATTGCAAGACCAAAAACTAGAAACCCTAGCCTCCAATAATGGACTCAATTTTGATTTTTTATACCTAGATTGGGAAAATTTTATCTTGTAAAAAATCAAACCAAAAGTGGCTCTATCTGGGTATGATAGACTACTCAAGTCTATGCAAGAATTTAGAATACATGGTTGAGTAGACCACATACCTAATTTTTAAAATGACAAGATCTTTAGAGGGCATAGGAACAAAACAACAGAAATAAGGAACAACACTATATATGAACATTTACAAGGATTTACAAAATATACAAAATGTACAAGGGAACAAGAAACCCTAAAGCTATTATTCATGGAAAATAGATACTTTAGAAAAATCATCTCTTCAAGAACTATCCATGAACTAGCAGTTCAAGAATATTGTCTGACCAAATCATTGAGGATATCAGATTCTTCTCCCCATGTATTTTCAATCATATAGGGACCTAACCATATAGGATCAAACTTACCATGTTTTCCTTTATCATCAATTCTAGCATTCCACATGATCACTATGTCTCCATCTTCAAATTTTTTTCTTAGTATCCTTTTATCATATAATGTCTTAACCTATTATTGCAACTTTTGGTTCCAAAGAGATGCTTCTCTTCTAGTTTCTACTAGTCCTACAAGCTCATCCAAACTTTCTAGCATGTCATCTATAATATCTCCATCATAAAATTGGATGTAATTGTAGAGTCCTACCAAGTTATTCTAAGGCATCCTTACCTAGATTTTGTGCACCATATCAAAGGGTGATACACCAATGGCTTTCTTCACAGTCACCCTATCAGCCCATATTGCTAGCTACAACTTGGAATCCCATGCCTTCTTGTTATCATCCAAGGTCATCTTAATGATTTTTAACAAGCTTTTATTTGTCGATACAAATTTTGTCCATTTCCTTGTGGATGATATGGAGAGGATGTTGATCTTGTAATTCCATATTTGTCACAAAACTTTATGAATTCCTTAGACCTAAAGCACATTGCATTATCTGTTACAATTCTCTAAGGACAACCAAATCTGAAAATAATGGTATTTAGCAAGAAATTGTTGACAACTTTACTAGTTGCATTTCTTGTAGGGACTACTTCTACCCATTTTGTGAAATAATTAGTAGCAACTTAAATCTAGGAATAGCTAGTGCTAGATTTAAGAGAGATCTCACCTATGAAATCCATACCCCATTGCTGAAATGGTGCTTGAACCTCAACTGGCTTTAATGGAGTATTACCTGAGAACTTCAATTTTCTAGCAAACATTTGATAGGCATCACATTTCCTAACCATGATTTGAGCATCTTTAAAAAGTGATGGACACTAGAATCCAACTCTCATTACCTTGTGTGTAGTGCTCTTGGCCATATAATGTCCTCCACAAACTCCAACATGCATTTTATTCAAGATTTCTTTTGCTTTTTCTTGATCAACACACTTCAGTAACACTCCCTCAAAATTTCTCCATGATAAACTACCCTTGACAATTATGTACTTTATGGCTTGTAACTTTGTAGTCCTCTTCTCATTTTTGGCCAAATGAGAAGGAGCTTCCATGTCTTGTAGATAATAGATAACATTAGCATACCACTCATAGTGATCCATGTCACATAAATCAGATCTAAGGTCATCAACTACCATATTTATCTGATTAGCATCTAGATTAGACTAAGCCATAAGCTTAGCCAAACCTTGACCTCTTAATAGTTTAGTTATCTGTATTTCAATGTTAAATTCTTAGATCTTGTTAATCCAACTGCATCTTTTACCTGATACTTCCTTTTGAGAAAAAATGTCCTTTATAGTTGCATTGGGTACAAATGCAATAACAATGGTACCTACCAAATAACATCTAAAAGCCTTAACATCCTTTACTAAAGCATATTCTTGTTTCTCATTTATCTCATATTTTAGTTTAGAAGGCTGCATTGACTTACTAAAGAAAGAAATTGACTGTTCATATCCTTCCTCATTCTTCTACAATAGGACTGCAACTACATTATGAAAAGATGCAAAAGAGAATATGTGCATTGTTTTTGTGTAGTCTAGAGTCCTAAGGACAAGAACATTCTTTATGGTAGTCTTAATATCCTAGAATGCTTGTGAGGGTTCACCATCCCAGTGAATAGTAGCTTGGTTAATCTCAAAAAAGTTTGTAACAAATCTCCTTAGAAAGTTAACTCTCAAAAGAAGGATTGAATTCCTTTCACACTCTTTGGCATAGGGACCATTTCAATGGCTACTACTCTTTCATGATCTATCTTTACTCCATCCTTTAATACTATATGTCCCAATAATTTTCCTTCAGTCACCCCAAATGTACACTTCTTAGGGTTTAATGATACTCCATATTCCAATGGTTTGATAAAAATCTTTTCTAGATGACTACAATGGTCCTCAAACTTCTTGGAATAGGTTGTAAGGTCATCTTGATATACAACCATGAATTTATTGATATACTAATGGAAAACTACATCCATAGCCCCTTAAAAAGCGGCATCAACATTAATCAACCCAAATGACATTCTCACATATACATAAGTTCCCCAAGGAGTTGTAAATGTTGTCTTAAACTGATCTTCTTCTTTCACCAGAACTTGATTCTACCCTAAGAACCCATCCATCATGGACATAAGCTCAGACCTAGTTACTTGCTGCAACATTGCTTCCATGTTTGGTAACCCATAATTATCTTCTAGAGAAGCAATATTTAGATTTCTAAAATCCACACACAATCTAATATCTCCATTCTTTTTCCTGATAGGTACTAGATTTGAGACCCAAGTGGAATGTCTAATAGGTTTAATTATCCTTCCATCCCTTTACTTCATTAATTCCTCTTGCATTTTAGGGGCTAAAGTGAGATTGATTGGTCTCTATTTCTTCCTAAAAGGCTTTACATTATCCTTCAATGGTATGACATGTTGGAAAAGATCTTCTCTATAGACTTTTAGGTCATCATATGACCATGCAAAAACATGTCTATATTTCCTTAGCAAGTCAATCGAAAACTTTCTAATTTTGGCTGACAAATCATGACCAATATAAACTTTCTTAGGAGCCTTATTAGTACCTAGATTTTTCTCTTCTGACTCTTTAGGTTTATAATCTTTAGACCTAGGCTTTACCCTATCTTGGTTATTAAACATATTTTCCAAAACAACCAAACCTTTAGGTACTTTATTAGTCTTTAGTTGTATAAACTCTTGACCAAAGATTGTTTCCTTCCCATCTATGGTTTCAACTAAATCACTACAATCCAACTCTTGACCATGGTATTTATTTTCATTCAACAAGAAATTAACAATATCTTTGTCATCTTCAAATACTTGCCAATGTTCAATATTATTAGGTATTGAGGGTCTATTTTGGACCTCAATCTATGAAACTCCTAAAAATGATATATCCTATGGTTTAATTGCTACATTTGCTAATAAGTCAGCCATTTTGTTCTAAATTCTATCTCTCCATGACATAGCAAATGCATCAAAGAATTCTATCTGATCCTAGACAACATTTCTATACCATTTCAATCTTTTCTTTTTTTATGCATATGCCCTCTTTATCTATGAGATAACTAATTATGAATCACCTATAACATGTAACTATTTGATTCCATGGTGGGTAGAAACTTTCAATCCTAACAACAGGGCTTCATATTTAGCTATATTATTAGTGCATGAGAAATTTTAGGTGAAGGAGTATCTAAAAGTGTTCCTCTTAGGAGAAACAAAAAATACCCCTGCCCCTGCACCTTCATTAGAACTAGCCCTATCAAAGAACATGGTCCATAATATTGGTGAATCCATACAAATCTCAACTTCATGTTTGATCTTAGTAGGAAACTTCTCAACTTCTTGGATAATTAACTCAACCCTGAATGCGTTCACATTAGTGTCTAGAAAACAAGTAACATTCTTGTCAATTTCTTCCGCCAAAATATGACTAACCCTTGGATCTCTGTTTACTTTAATAGCCTTATCTCCTATGTGAAAATTTTCATAGGTTAGGTCACATTGTAAGCTAACTCCCATAGCAGCACTCCATTTCCTAGAGAGCAATAGTCCATAATGTGGAGGGATGCCAACTACAAGGACTAACATGGTCAATTCTACCTTAGGGTATGCAGCTAGCCTAAATGGCAAAGCATTTATAGTACCTATAACTGGGACTTCTCTAGCATCCATACCTCTACATCTACCTTGCTTAGTCCCTACTTTCAACCCTAGGATTTCCATTACTTTGAAAGGAATGATGGTGTTAGAAGCTCCTTAATCTATTATGCAATTTTTTAGGGTTTTTCCCTTTATAATGAGACTAAGAAAGAATGGGTCAATATACTCTATATATGCTACTGATGAATCATCTAGGAATATTTGAGGAATTTGAGACATAATACCACTATCTTCCACTACTAATGAGGTTTGTTGAGTAGCATTTTGTTCTACATTTTTGCTACTACCTCCTATCCCTCCCAACCATGATAAGGCTTTGCTCTTATGTTCTTCAATCCTAAGTAGTTTAGATAAAGGTACTTTAATATTAATTTGTGACAACATGGATATCATGTCAATAGGATTAGATATAGTGGGTTTCACAATCATACCTGGAGTAGGAATCTTTTGAGCATTAGGCACTATTATTTTCTTGACAATATCAAATCTTGATCCCTTTTCTAACACAATCGCTTTTGATGTCTCACTTGTTTGGAATTGAACTTTCTTCTTGGGTTCCCGCTTCTTGGTTTTGATATCTTTAACTTTAATTGTCTCCACATTAGCCTCCTTGTTTTCATCCTTCATCTTATATGTTACATCCTTTATAAATATACTAGAAGGCTTCCCAACATCATTGTTCACTATTTAGTTTCTCAAATTGTAATTACTATGTACTTGGAAAATCATCTCTATAGTGATCCTATCGATTTCCTCTTTAGAAGGCATTATTAAATTTACATGAACAACTTAAGAAGACGTAGCACATACTTGATCTTCATCATACCCTTCATTATCTAAGAACAATTGTTGATGGTGTAGCTGATAGACAATTCTCTTATTTTCAAGATCACTTTCATTCTCTTCCAAATCAAAATCCATGCAATCACTACATATGCTAACCATGTTACAACTTACATCATCATGGATCTTTTCTCCTTCTTCTTCCTCATTTTGTGCACTATGACCTGAAGTAAATAACTGAGCAATTGCACAATACTCTAAAAAGTGAGGTGATTAACAAATGATACACCATGGTACATCATCATTCATATTAATAGAACTTTTTTGCAAAGGATCTAGGGTACCTTTATCTTTTACATTATAGGTTTGGCTAGGAATTCACTTACCATTCTTCCATTGAGTGATATAAGGGTAATTCTACATTCTGGATTGTCTATTGAAGTTATTATTGTTCACTAAGGCTTTCTCACCAACATTTGGCTTATATGAATTGAAAGCAGTAGGGTTCTTTTTCAACATTTCCAATACTTGATCTATTGTGGCTTCTTCAATTTTCTTACCTATAGTGGTTTTATCAACTTCTTTCTTATTGTTGTTTTTTGGATTGAACAACTTTGGATCATCTCTCCTACCTAGCTTACCAGATGCTTTCCTATTATTCTCAATGTTCACTACAATCTTATAGGCATCCCTCAGAGTTTTAGGACATTTATCCCTCAACTAGTAAGCCAACTTATTGTCAAAAGCATTAAAATAAGTTGTAAGGCAAACATCTTCATTCAACCTCATGACCTCAAACAATTTGTACATACCCTTTTGGAATCTTACATTGAAATAAAATGTGGACTCATTAGGGTTCTTCTTGATGTTATTGAATTCATTTAACATGAACCCATCATTATTATTATCTCCATATTGTTCTTTGACCAATCTCTCTAAAGCACTCCATGAACTAATGTTGTCATCAGGTAACCTTCTAAACCAATCCCTTGCATCCTCAGTTAGTGAATGAAAAAATAACTTCATCACCACATCCTCATGTTCAACTTCATAATCATTTAACATATCTATGAAAACTCTTAAGTGCTCTTCACTAATAACAACATTATTTCCAGAGAAATTGACAACTTTACCTCTTAAATAAAAAGATATGGGATGTGGAGCACCAGGGATACCTGCAAATGACATTTCTTTATATTTTTCCATGTAGACAAGTTTTTTTCTAAAAAATAGCAACATTTGAGGTGCTTACTGCATTGGCTTGGTTAAGAACAAGATTTTGAGATTGTTGAGGTTGGAGAAAAGGGGGTTGAGTACTAGTGGTGGATGATGAAGTAGGGGCTGACTAAGATATTCCTTGAGTTAGAATTATTGGACCACTAGACGGTACAAAAGTTGGAGCTAGGATAGACAAATTTGGCAATGAAGGCAATGTAGAATTAGACTTAATAAATTGGATTTTCCTCCTAGTTTCTATAGCTTGAGCTTCATTCTCAACCTTCTTAAGTTCTTTTCTAAGATTTTCTTTCTCTTTCCTAGCTTTTTCTAGATCTAAATATAATTTTGACATTGAAGGGTTCACAGATTTATTGGTTGCTACTTGGGGCTCATTTATCTAGATTCCTACAAATTTGCCTTTTCCTTCATCTATCTGCTTGATAGTTGGTTCTACCTAATTACTCTGGACAAGCTTGTAGGGTTGAACTTGGGAAATAATAGGTTCTTATTTTTGGCTTAGGATTTTTTCTTGCTCTTGAACTTTGGCTCTCAAACTATCTATATCTCCAAAGACATCAGTATGAAGCACTAAAGTTCTTTCTTGTAACTTCTTGTTTTGTCCCTTTAAGGCATCCATTCTTCTAAGTAGATTATCTCTTTCAACAAGGGCCTCTAGGGTGGCTTGCTATCTTTCTTTTTCTAGATGAGCATGTTTGGCCTCTTCCTCAACAACCCATTTATTCAAAACTCCTATCTCTAATTTTACTTCTTTAGGATCTGTGGAAGTGGCTTCTGAATCAGCAAGATCATCTAGGTCTATGACATTAGTTTCAATGTATGGGATAGCTTTGGGATTAAAAGGATCTCCAAATAAACTTATAAGTCCTAGCCTATGGTTCATCTCAGATATCAATCTAGCCTAGGGGACACATTCCCTACTAGTGACATCTCTTTGTCTTGATATGTTCTTTCATCTGGTAATGGGGTACTAGATAGCCCTCCTAAAATCCTTGTGGTTTCTAATTCAGAACTGGGTGAAGAAGACTCTCTCCCTAGCACTGGTTGTTATTGAGAATTAATTAGCACACTACCTCTTTGTTTCCATGTGGGGTTTGGTTCCACCTTTTTCTTATTTAGGTTCTTCCTACCACCTTGAGATAAATTAGTATACATTGGTACATTAGGATTGGCTCTTATGTAAGCTCTTGTATTTTTTCTCGTATCAGCCATATTTTTTATTTATCAAATAAGCACTAGTTTCAAAACCTTGATTGAGTTACCACCCTATTCTAGGGAAAATATAACAATGAAAAGTACTTTTGACTTTAAGGAAAGGACACAAGATAATATAAAAATATCTAACATATAAATGAACCAATCAATGAGATCATAAGAATCTAACTCTGGCTTAATAGATAAGACACTTGGAAGGGTTGTAAATGTTGCTATACATCTATGGAATTTGATTTTCTTTTTCCTTTTTAAATTCTCAAGGTTTGTCACTAAAACACATCCACTATGACCAAAAACTGTACCAATGGATCTAATAGACACGTATACAACAAGATTAAAGACACTATAGTACCCTTTTTTTACATTTGTGTTGGACAACTCCCTAGTAGAGTCACCATTTTGTTGGCTTTTTTCAACTACTGAATAACAAAGGCTCAATACTAAGATAATAATGCTCACACATCTAAGGATTAGCTATTTCCTATTAACAATTATGCTTGCATATTATTTGGAATTAACTTCAACGAAACTTGGACTCGCTTTCTACTCTTTAGGTTTTGCAAGAAAAAGGTGGGTATACCTAAGGGATAATTTAGAATGGATGTTGTTGCATGAGAATTCTATTAGTTTCATTCTGATTCTCATCTCATACCTCTAACATATATATATTTTATTCATTTTTTTTCACTTATAGATGATAGGTATCCCTTATAAGTAGATTTGGTCAAAAT
This sequence comes from Cupressus sempervirens, assembly GCA_028749045.1. Classification (NCBI taxonomy): domain Eukaryota; kingdom Viridiplantae; phylum Streptophyta; class Pinopsida; order Cupressales; family Cupressaceae; genus Cupressus; species Cupressus sempervirens. The sequence goes on from CM053788.1 coordinate 524,048,126, forward strand.
TCTTCTCAGATTTGCAAGTATTTCTAACCACAACAACTAAATAGAGCTAAAATGCTACATGCAAACAATTTTTGACCATCTTTTATGCTCTTCAAACTATAAAATAAAGGTGATTTTGATTTTATACTTGATACTTATTTAAGATTTCCCTATCTATAGATTGGACTGATTAGATCAGTGCCTATTCCATTGGGATCCAGAGTCTACTCCAATTTAAAGATCTAATTTGTTGCATTACAAAAAACATTAGCAGCAATTCTTATTGGAATTCATTCTTACAGACATCCTTTCTATTACCATAACAACCCATCACATTCATCAAAGCCTTTTACTTAATTCATTGAATTAATAGCACCAATGAATTAACATACAACCTAAGTGAATTGCTTTCAATTGGATGAGCTTTACTCATACAATATTAGAATAACTAGGTAAAACAAAAGGAGACAAAATTCAACAAGAAGATATGGGGAAAACTTAATTTTGTATTAATTTTCCTTGAAAGTTGTGTACAATTGTAGTAAAACTCAAAATGATTCTAGAACGAAACACAAGGATCACATAACACTAATGTATTCTCAAAAAAATTTCAAAGAGGATACATCATAAAGTTTTCTCAATAACTTGGACCAAAAACATAACAAGTTTAAAACGAAAAATTTAGTAGAAATCATACCCTTCTCTAGCCCTAGAATCTTACTTATATAGTGCGAGATGCAACAAGCTTTAGGCATAGAGAATTGATAGGTGTCCTTTTACAAAAATATTTACATTTTCTTAACAAGAAAAGACAAAAATTTATGTAACAAAAAGGTAACATCATATCATTCTCTTGGTAGCTCCCTTTTTTTGTTACATCTTCGTATGCTACAAATCCCATGGTTGGCCTTTATTCACTCCGAGTTCTTAGCATATGTAGCTATCAAACTTGCTAGTGTTGTGTTAGGCTCTGATTCATGCAACTTCACCTCCACTCTAGAATTTACACTCATGTCATCATGTACTATCAAGGTGACAGTTACATTTGGTTCCATTTTTGTCATGTCATCCAACTAATCCATTGCATCTTTTGCATGAGATGACTACCCTTCCTTTTCTTCTTCTTTCCTAGGTGCTGATGGAAGTGAGTCGATAAGTTGTAATTCATCTTCATGTACTTCATCATCATCACTTTCATCTTCTTCTAACTATTCACTAGAAGCAATATCTATAATCCACTTGTCATAAAGTGTGTCATCTAGCCAATCAAATTGTAGAATATCCTATTGCTTCTTAATAACATATTCAGCTTCATTGTCAATGTCAACAAAATCATGCTTCAAAGAATCAAAGAATATATGGGCTTTCACCATTTCTTCTATTCTAGTAGCCCATCACGCATGTCCCATTTCATTGATGATTTTATTCATTCTCAAACAAAATAAATCATCTAATTCCTTAGCCCATTCATCTTTTTTTTAAAATTTATTCTTTCTATCTAGGGCATGAGGGAATAAATCAAATTTCTAGCTCTTATATTTATTCATGTAGCCCACTATTCTTCTCTATAGATCAGCTCTTTTATTATCAAATTCTGGAAGATCATTAACAATGTCATAAGTCTTTTCAATTTGATCATGTGAAAATCTTATGATAGAATAACACAAAAATATCATTTGCTTCCTTCTTTTTACCCATTTATTTACAATAGGCTTCATAGCCTCATCATTGGCTTTCATTTCATCCCATATGTTTATTTGTCTTTGATAGCTGATCATAAAATATTCTATGTCTAAAAGTCAAATGATAAAATCCCCCAGTGTCACAAAAATGAGGGTGAGAAATAGCCATCTTATACTGATCTAATATCTTATGTAGAGAAAGCCAACCCCCTTTGGTGATTACAAATTGATGGACCACTATGCAAGTGGGGAATATTGACCCTCTGTCTTTTTGGCAAATAGGTTTCTTCTAATCCTCCTAGCTGCCACAAAAATTCAGCTACTCCTACCTTTAAAGTGGGGTACCTTTGAAACCATAAATCCTAATGATAATTGAGATTGAATATGGGATGAGTCTCCCCAATTGTGTGAAACCTTCAAACCAATAGGATTGTCCTAAGGCCTAATAAAACTTAACAATGCCTTGGGTACTCTGGCATTGTCACTTAATAATAGGCATCTCAATTTTTGGTTCAAAATATCTATCAAAATTGACAAAACTAGCCTTTTTTGCTTCCCAGGTCATATCTACACTCCATAATTGGACTAGCAATGCTTCCCCATCTTGTTCCCTATTCAATTTCATCTCTTTACCAAAACACATTGCTCCCTTTAACAATAATATATGCATTAACAAAGAATAGTGACAAAAAATCTTCTCCACTTTGCCTTCCACAATCCTAACCAGGCCATTATGAATTTCTTCCACCAAATAAGAAACAAAATCAAAAATTATGTCCACACCAAAGGAGGAAATTTGAGTAACCATCTACATAAAACCCATGGGTATAAACTCCTCTTCATCTGCTCCAAAAACTTTACATGGAGTCATGTATGCCTCCACATCCCTCATGTTGAAGTACGCCCTTTTGAAGGGTTCCTTGTAGGATGTTGTTATTGCTGGAAAAGTTCCAATTTTTCCTATATCTGCCCTTAGTACACCTTGCCTAACTATATCTTTCTTTGACATGTATTCCTTTTCTAATTCTTTTGAGTCAATGGGCATATGATAACCAATCAAAGGACCTAAACCAAAGACCTGCCTAATTTCCTCTAGGATGATTATGATTAGTATTTCACCATAAATCCTTCTCACCACCCTAATTGCTCGATCATAATTTTTTGCCACATCCCCAAGGAGGTTATAATCCATAAAGACACTTGGAACCACTAATTTCCCTAAATCAAAACTCCAAATATTGGCATGTGGAGCAAACAAATTCCTATATGAAAACTAGCTTGAGAAGTGCTAGCATCCTGGACCCAATTCCTTTTATCATATAATCCATCTACAAGTTTGAGCCTAGGGTTTAACGAAGTTAACTTTTTAACTTACACAATTTCAGTGGTGGATTTAGGGAGCAATTCAAGCAGGTCATCATGGATATTCCTATCCAAATAATTCTCTTACCTAGAAAAAAACTTCTTTGGAGGTATCTTGACTATAATTTGCAAAAACTAAAATGCTAAAGAGGTTATAGCATATGGGAACTTACCTGATTTTCTACTTGTTCTGCTATATAACTCTACAATATCTTGCCAACAATGGCAAACTGTTTCATGTTTTGATGAAGCACTAATTCTCACTTGTTTCTTTTGCTCTAAAAATTGAAAAGTTATTTGTGTGGAATGAAAATGGTGAAATCTTTTGCAATATACTCTATTATTCTCACACACAAAGATTTCATTCCTCATAAATGAACTATAAGGGAAACAAAATGGCACCACCTCCTATGTTTAAATTTACACTGTTGATCTTAAAAAATTATACGATCTAGGAATCCAAATAGGGATGACTCACATTCCACTTGACATTTTCGTAGTCAATCCAATGAGATTTTTCCATATGTACCTTTCCTTCATTGTTGGTAACACATATTGGACCCACTAATCCTTGAGGACACATGTCATTGAGTTGCTACCTCGCTATACATAAGAAATGAGTATGTTTCCATAGCAATGGAGTGACAACCCTTGATCTCATCTCAATCTAATGGTAGGTCTTTTAATGCATTTTTAATATTAGAGTGGTGGGTCCCTCCTACATTTTCCTTGTTTTCTATATTGCTATACATAAAGAGTGAGGAACTTCTAATAGCAACAAAGTGATGATCATTGGTTCCATTTTGATTGAGTGGAGGACATTTGATGCATCATTTAATACAAATATGGTGGGTCATGTTTCCATTTTCTTTATTCACTATATCACTATCCTTATCATTTGAGCAACTCATCATAACAATAAAGTGATGGTGGTAGATCTTAGCTTAATCTAAGGGTGAGGAAACTACATTTCATCCTTATAACTATGGTGGGTCCCATAGTCACCAAGTCGCATTCGATTAATAGTGCACAACTTCTCATAAAATCTTGGCAATGATTGTTGATTTGATCTTGATCCAATGATCATTATCTTGCATCTGAAATCTAACTTGGGCATGGGTCCTCATCATTGATGATGTGGGAAAGTCTTATCAAGCTAGCATATATATTAATACTTTAATCCTTGTTGTGACATCAAGTTTGCTAGGCCCCATCATGTTTCTCATTTTCAGGCTAGGCGCTATGTCGCTATTGGTGATGCATAAGAAATTCTCGATCATGACATAGCAACCTCTGGTGGTTTCAAAAATTTTGGTATCCCCAAATTCTTAGCAAGATGCCACTATGCCATGATTCAAGTTTGATGAAGGAAATGTTGGGACCCACCTTTAAGACTTGCCACCATAAAACCATTTTCTCGATGAGTCGCTATGTCACTACTAGCAAGATCCATTACTTTTCTAATGATGACATTGCAACTTTTTGGTGATCTATTAAAATTTTGTGGTAGGAGAATGACTATCTATCAATCATGATTATATTAATTAGTACATTTTTCAGAACAATGAATGCACACATTCATGATATTACATGGGAACTTCACAGTTGCTATTATTTTCAAAAGCTATCACTTTCTGCATTCTCTAGCAAGGTGCTACATCACTACCAGTAGGGCACAAAGATTTTTTGATCACAACATAGTGACTCATTAGAAAAACTAAAATCTAGTGATTCCAACTACAAACTATTCCAAGTGGTTTCTTTCTAACATTGACAATTATGACATGAAGCATGCGACTAAAACCTTCTAAGACAAAGCACTTTCATGTTACCATGCCTCCATTTCATGACACTGCTAATTAATTTTGTGGTAGTCTCTATGTCACTGTGGTTAAAACACTTACATCTTTCTATAGCAATGATGCGACTACCATAGATCATACAAGGATCAAACGTTGTGAAACAAAAAGGAAAAAGGCACTTGGGGGCACAAAATATTTGAACAAGACATGGAATATTTGCATATATATATATATATATATATATATATTTTAAAAGTTTTGTGCCTGAATAAATTTAGAAGAAATGAGACCTAGGGTTTGACAAAGATTTTCAAAGGTTATCAAAATTGCAAAACCAAAAATTAGAAACCCTAGCCTCCAATAATAGACTCAAATCTGATTTTTTATACCTAGATTGGGAAAAATTTATCCTATAAAAAATCATACCAATAGGAACAAAAAAATGATAACATTCAACAAAAGAAAGATCAAAGGTATGATTAAGCTACATCAAACTATTTGAGTAATGTAATTTATGTAATGTGTATATTAGTTTGATGTAAATATTTTTGTAGTCCTATATTGTTCAAGTCATAGAAATAGGGTTAGTACTATCTTTTTTGAATTGTACTACAATGATGTAATCATGATAAGGTTTTTGACCACTAATGTGCAAAGGGGAGATTGTTGATCTCTCTAGTTTTGTTGTCTATTAGTATCAAACACTTAGTCATATAGAAGGAAGAGTTGGTTTTTTCATCATTGCAATTGAGTCACTCTATATAGGTTGAGTTATGCATTTGTTGGACTTGTAAATATTATCGTATATACTAAGTTCTATAGGAGATGAGAAAGTCTATGGTCACTGACTATTCCTATGCAAGATCAATTCAGTGAATGCCAATTAAAGCAAAGTGAGTTGATGTTGAGTCATGTAGAAGGAGTTGAGCTAGTTGAGGTAGAGTGTCAATAGGAAGAATAGTTATGACTTAGCATCATAAATAGTATGTGCCAAGTAAAAAAAATTGAACAAGAATGTCACAAACTTTGAGGTAAATCATTTTGAGCTAACATATAAATGACATTTAATAATCTTAAATTTTATTATAGATTTTTTTATGCATTTTGACATGGATCACCAATCCCTATAAAGGAAAGTTGGCCAATTAGATTAAGATGCTAAAAGGGAAGCATTGTTGTTTAGTGTGGAGCCTAATCAGTCCCAAAGTGGGAGATTGTAAGATTGTGTTGACTGATCAGGAAAGTACTGTACATACTTCATAATTAGTGGTATTTGGGGCATCGCCCTAAAAAAATAATTTTTGGTACTATTTGCCAATCGTTTTGGTACTATTCGCCATTCGTAGATTCACCACTAAAGTTATGGCTAATTATGACTGACATGTTATAACCCTAAAGTAGTTTAATACTTGTATAAGAGGGTTTAGGGTTTGGTATTTTTTCATTATGTTGTGATGCGAAATTGGTTCTTGCGGTGGTATTGAGCTATAAGGGATTCAGATTGTAATCAGGTTGTAATCACTGGATTGTAATAAGATCAGACTTGCTATTTGGTGGACGTAGCCTAGGGATTGGGTGAACCACGTTAAATCTTGGTGCCTTGTGTTCATTTCTATGTGATCTATTATTGGTTATATTTGCATGTAGTTTTTATTTCTATTTGTGGTTTATCCTAACAAGCATCTAGATTGTTGATTTAATTTTACAAGACTCTATAGATGTCTATTTAAGGGTAGATCCAAATCCTATTTCATATATATGCAAAGTGTTGTAAATTCTTATGTCAAGGAGTCATGTTTTGGAGGATGCAGATGAAGTTGTGAAGTAATAGAGTTTACTGACTGAGTGAAGCAATGACGAGTACAGTAATGATATATCAGATAGGATATTAGATCAAAGAATGGAAGGGTATGTGTAGGATCATGGTCAACCAAACTATGCCCTTAAATGGCAATGAAAATAATCAAATTAGGGTTATGTCAACTTGACATGCAATTTACAAATTATTATTAAATTTCTATAGAAAATTTTAGAGAAAATAATATGTAGGAAATGGAATTTAGTTTCTACAATACTAGGCCTTATATGAAACAAAATAAAAATTGATTGGTCAATTTTTTTAATTTTAATGTAATATTACAAAAAATTTAGAACAAAAATTAGCATTAGATGTATGTTTGACCACCTTAATCAAAATCAAATGATAATATTTTTTAATAAGATTTTACATATAAGAAGTACACTTATGCCTAGATGTGATAGATATTTTTGGGTATTTTTATTCTAAATAATTAATTAATTACAAATTTTCTACTACAATTTTTTTGAGTAAAAACCTCTCATGTGTGATCACCTTAACTGATTAAAAACTCAACAAAAATTAATTTTTATTAATTTTTCCTTATCGTAGAAGAAGCATAGAATGTGATGCATCTTTTGAATTTCAAAAATATTGTAGTGTTTGAAAGTTATAGATATTTTTCAATCTGTGTGTCAATTAGCACTTTATATATAACTCCATTAGAAAATGAGTAATAATTACTTTGTGAACTCATAATTTGACAAAAAAAAAAAAATTATGGAAAGCTAAGAACATTCTTAAAAAATCCTTTTCATTTCATCAAATTTGGCTAAAAAAAGGTTATCAAGTACATGTTTGAAGTAAAAATACACAAGAATAGGCCAAAAATAAAATTTTGGGAGATTTTATGTTTACCATGTAGGGTTGGAAGCCAAAGATATACTTGGCCTTATAAAGGTGTTAATTTTTTGGTTTGGTATGAAGATGGGTGGGAGAAAAGTTGGAATATATTTTGAAATTCTTTGAGGCATTTTTGAACTACATATTTTCTAGATCACTACTTTTTGGCACACCATGATCCTGCACATACATGGAAAGAGAAGATCCATAGTCAAAATTGTGAGTAAAAATCAAAGAAATAAGTACTAATACATTTTGGAAAGTGTATGTGGCTAAATATCTTAATAAAGTGATTGTAATAGGCATAAGTAAATCTCTTAATAGATCGCTTACTTCATTGTGAGTTTTAACTTCTTTAATCTAGGTAGACCTAATAGTATTGAAATCTCTTAAAATGGTAGAGATCTAATAGGGTGGATCATTAGAATTTATCACATATGAAACCATAACAGGAATTTTTTTAAATTATAGTAGTGAAGATTTGTGGGTATCATCCCCAGCCTAGTTTTACCTTCACCTTGAAGGGTTTCTAGGTAGCCAAAACCTTTGGTGTTATGTATTTATTTTAAGCTTATTATTGTGATGAATAATTTAGATTTAGTTTCACTATTTCAAGTTAAAATTTATTTTATTTAAGATCTAGATATGATATGTATTAAGTGATTGATACAGTTAATTTATTATTTCCTTTGAAGGATGAAAGTTTTACAGATCATGATTCAACCCCCACCTGTCCTAGTATCTCACCTTCTCAATAAACTTTCAACAATTTTACCACTTTCTTCCTCTCATCCTACCTATTCTATATTTTGATTTTTTCAAAATATTGAGAAGTGATTCCCCATGAGCCATAGACTAAAGACATGAAATTTTTTAAGTATTACAAACATTTGCAAGCCAGGAAGCCCTACCAAGAATACAAAAGGGTCAATGATGTATTTTTGGGGAGATTAGTCTTTGAGATAAAGGGGAGAGGAAATAGTAGGATTTCTGAGGAAGCTATGTAGGTAATTGATACCTATGGCTTTCATTTTATCTAACCAATTCAAATTTTTTACCTAAATTAGAGTTGGGGCTTTTGATGGTGAACATCTTAAATTACCCCAATATTTTCTAGATAATATTATACTATTGGAGGTACATAGGTAGCTAGTTGTCATTGAAAAATAATTAAACACTAAAAGGGCATCAGGGGTCTTCTTCCCTATAGAATTGGGTCATTATAGATGTAAAAGTTTCAAAGATGGCATGGTAGTAGAAAATAAACTCTAGAACCTGAATCTAAAGCCATACATCCCAAGGAAAGAGTTTGATTATGTAGAGTTTAGTAGAGAAAATATAGATGTCATGCCTATATTTAGGAACATTCCATATATGGAACATTATTAGGATAATTGTCTAGATAGATGAATTCAAAGTTAGAAAGAGGTTGTGGTCAACAATGACTTTGAAGTAGGTTGTAACCTTCAAAATTGACCTAGACATAAATGGAGTCAAAGATGATGAGAAAGAAGATATATCAAACCCATGGTACCTAAAAAAGATTTACTGTTTTTTGTTTCCCAAGATCAATTGTAGTAGAAGAGAAGAAGATGGTTTATAATCTAGAATTTTCTATCTGATATAAAGAACATTGTAATAACTTTTGAAGAAGAGAACCCTTAACACTATCACCCAGTCACCAAAACAATGTGTAGTTAAAGGAAAATAAGTTTTTGAAAAGAATGATTAATCTCACTAACTATGTTGTTAATATTTTTTAACATTTAATTAGGAAGTTGAAGTTGAACCAACTAAACCAAAGGTTCAAGTTGAACATAGAATGGAACCTATCAAAAGGATAACTTGCTCAAGCACCATGGAGAAAAAAAGGGAGAGTAATTCCAAGAAATATTGTGATACATTTGTAGGTTTTCGTCCTCTAGAAGTAAAACAAGAAACACAATATGTTTCTAACTATGACACTTCCAATATGGCTGAAAATAAACAAGCATTGAGTGGTAAAGAAAACATTCCTATGGATTCCCTCACCTTAACTAACAACTTCACATCACTAGAGAAGACCATCATAGCACCCAAATAGCATTACCAAGAAAAGAAGTATTGTGCCTCTTTCTTTTCCTATTGATGACCTAGTAAGTAAATTCTTGGGAAAGACATCTAAGAGGAAAAAAATCCAAAGACTAAGTCCACACTTGGGTTCAATGAGGAAACAAGGCACTATATGAAAGAATTTCCAAACCGGTCTAGGATAAGGAAGATAATGAAATTAAAACTCAAAACTATCAAATTTCAAAGGTAGTCCTTTAAAAAAAAAAGTAGAGAAAATGATATTAATATTTTTTTATCCAATTTTTGATTTGATGGTCAAATCGTTTGTCAATTAGTGACTAAAGGCTTAATCAATTTGACTGGCTAAATTGCTACCAAGCTTTAAAGTTGCTATCAAAACTCACATTCAAATAGTAGTGTCTACCGAAATTCCTAGAGTCTACAAAGCTCATTAATGCAAACCATGTAGCAAGTATTTTTAACCAAGCTTATCAATGTCTACTAAGATCATAGTGTTAATGAAGAACAATGAAGGTAGTGTTGATGGAGCTTTAGTGTCAACCAAGCCCTTTAATATCTACCAAATTCTTCAGTATTTTTTGAGTCACCCAATCCTAACCAAGTTCATTCTACTCCAAAGTGACCAATGTGTACCAATCACCAATGTCAAATGAATGCTAGAGCTTTCTAAGTTGATAGTGTTTTTGAGTATTAGAATATCACCCGAGTGGTCTTAAGGATCTGAGTTATAGTAATAAGCCAATGTAGTGAAGATTGTTTGAATTTGATGTTGAAGTCAACTCCAGAAGGTAATTAATTGGATTGGTATATGTGTAATGCATCTTATCATATCCAAATAAGAAGTGTATAAAAAGTAAGAAGAAAAATGAATGTGAATTAGAAGACAAAGACTATGAGAAGTATAAGGGAAAGTAGAGTCTCATCTATCACAAGAAGGTGATCATTTTACAACAAAGGAATCTCATACAACAAACTAACTTTAAAATTAGATATCAACTACTAGTTCATCCTAATAGGTGCATTGGTCAAATTATCTAAAAAGGTGGACTTAATAGTCTTATGATAAATCTCCTAACTAAGTGCATACTTCATTGTATTGTATAAATCTTTTCACAAGGTAAACCTAACAATCCTTATTGATCATAATAGGGAAGATCAACAAAAGTGATCATTGTAAGCCTTAATATTCCAACTTTAAACTATAGTAATAAAGCTTGTGGGTATCATCCCTAGCCTAGTTTTAATTTTTATTTGGAAGGTTTCTAGGTTACCAAATATTGTCTCAAGTGTTATAAATTTTTTTATTACTTTTTTCATACATACAATTATATTAAAATAACTTATGAAGGATTCATTAGTGAATAGAATTTAAAGTTTTATTGGTACATGATTTACCCCCCCCCCCCCACAACCCTTTCAGTCACTTGGGCCCACATACATTTCTAACAATTGGTATTAGAGATTTTGGTTCTCACATCAAAAGTTTAGTAGCTTGAGAAAAGATCAGAAGCAATGGAAGTGTATAAACTAGAGAAAGCTATCAAGAATGAAAAGTTAGATCTACAATTGGCCATGGAAAAATTCAAGAAAATGAAGGAGTGTCTCTCTCAATCCTTGAAAAGAAGAACATATCTTGCAACATAAATGAATGACAATCTCTACTTTGAAGAAAGAATTGAAGAAATTTTCCAAGATAGAAGTTTAGATGAAGCTGATGCAGCAATCAAAGATCTAGTTGAAAAGTATCTTACTCTTCATGAAGAAGATAGAAAACTAAAAAGAGATAAAAAAATTCAATCACTCAGAATGTGTGAAGACATGGAACAAAAGGGAAAATCCAAAGAAGAGAAAAGATTGCTAAAAAAAATAGAAGAAGAGAACAATGGAATTCATCACCTATCTCTTTAGAAAATAGACTTGACCAATCAAATCAATTGTATAAATCAAGAGCTTATCATCTTGAGGACAAAGAATTAAAGTTTGTAGAATGATCTCAACATAGAAAAGAAAACCAATGAGAGGATAATTAAATCTAAAGAAAGTATAAATCAATTGGACAAGAAAACTCAATTTAGACACAGAGGTAAAGAAGAATTAGGCTATAAATATGATGGTGAATCATATCAGCAAGGAGCTCAAAAGGAAAAAAGACCTACTTGTAGCCATTATGAAAAGATAGGGCATACATCAAACTAGTGTTGGAGCAATGGGTAATCAAAATTTAGTGGAAAATGTTATAGTTGTAACAAGCTAGGACATGGAGAAAGTGAATGCATAAAGAAACCTAAGTTTGAAGGAAAGTGTTTCAATTTCAACAATAAAGAACCAAATATTTAGAATGTAAGACCAAGAAATGGAATCCAACAAAAAAAATTGTGAAAGCTATTATTGGTTGGGATTATAACACATGCTATCGATGTCACTATTTTGGCGAGCATGGTCATATTGGAGAAAATTGCATAAGAAATCACATGAGGAAGAGAGACCATACAAAGAGATGATATGTATGTACAAAACTTGGACATCTAATTAGAAACTGTATGTATCGAGGTAAAGTTAAAGATGAGAAGAAAGAAATGGCCAAAAAAATTAGAAGTCAAATAAGGCAGGAATGGAAAAATAAATCTCTAGAGAATACAAATAAATGTCCTAAAAATGTTGAAACCTAAGACAATGACTTGGTTAAATCAACCATTTCAAATAGGTTAGCCATGGAGATCACTAGAACTATGATTCAAAGGAGTTATCTCACATCAATTCCATTCAAAAAGAAAGAAGATCCAAAATGGTAATTTAGATACACTGGTAGTAACAAGTTAGATAATAGTTGGAGTTATGTATTAAGACCTTATTGAGCAAGGTTGGGTTACTAGATCTAACCAAGCTTGAATTCAAATGGTGAGTTTGGAGATACAATCAAGTGTTTATGGTGCATACTAAGTTGATGGACTTAGCCAAGCATCTTATGACTTCTAATTTGAATAGGATGTCACCAACTTATTTCTTATCTGATGTATTAATGATGAATTGAAGAATTTTTTTTGGTTAAAAGATGAAATTGAAAGGATTATTCTTAATTGTAAATTTTAGAGCTAATAGAGAAGAGTATTTATGAGACCTCAAGAGATTTAGAGTAATTTGGTGAGAAGTTTTCAATAGTTTTAATAATTAATTACCAAGTGTGATGGTGTCTTCATCTAGTTATAAAGTAAAGAAAGGTTATGAGATGTTGATCAGAGGTGTTGAACCTAGAACCCCAACATTCAAATTATGTCTAACAATAGTAGAGGAAATTGATCTAGTCAGAGGTCATTCAAAAATCCCTCCAAAGATATTTTTGATTCATGTTGGTAGGTCATTCTATCATTGTTCAATTCTATAATTGGGTACCTTTGAGATAAGTCAAGAATATGAGGAGTTATGTGTGGGTGGGAGTTTGAAACCTAAGCATAATCATTAGGAGACAAAATGGTTTAACTCACATTTTGCATATGCTTAGGGATTTCCAAATTGAATGGATTAGATTTATCCTAAGTTATGTCTACGATATGCAATTTTAGCTTGATCAACCTATTCAAATCACCAAGAAAAAAATACATAGGGTTACTAGGTTGTCGATGCTCAACAAAAGAAAGACAACAAAAACTTTAGTTTGGGTTGAATTAGCAAAGAAGACTCTTGCAAAATGGGATGGAAGGGGTATGAAGTTGAATGGAGTCATAGATGTAGAGATCAAGTTTGGGATACATGTTATTGTCCAAAAAATCTATTGTTCAAGTAGATTGAGCAATGTTCCATGTGAAGCTATTGACCTAACATTCAAAGTGGTCAAGAACAATCCATGATTTGACATTAATGAGTAATAACTGAATCAACTAAGAAAAAATATGAAAAGCATCAAGACAAAAAATTCAAATGCATGTAAGTTTGGATCACTCTTAACTTGTCAAATCCATGTAAGAGAGAAATAAAATAGGTGGAGAAATTTTTGAAGGAGAACAAAAAATCTAGTTCCCCTTTTTTGATGATAGAAGGTAGGGGAGATGATATTGAAGAAGATGAAGGAGAAGAGGATAATATAGAAGAAGAAGAACCTAAAGAATAAGATCCTCCTAAGAAAAAGAGGAGGGTTACAATCACAAGGGCTACAAGGTCTTCTCCTAAAATATTCACAAGAAGACCTACAAAATCTAGAAAGATGTGAAAATTATAGGATGATGAAGAAAAAGATGAAAAGAAGAAAGTTGCATTCAAAATGTCTCCCCTCACCTTTGAACAAAGACTAAAAATACTAAAAGATGGTGGAGGTATGTCTTGTTTAGAGTTTTGAAAGTATGAATCAAGAACTAAGGAAGAAAAGAAAAAAATTGAAGAAGCCTTAGCTACTAAAATGGCTAAGTAGAAGTACTCTCCAATGTAACTAACAAGGTAAGTTCTTGATACCTTACTAAAGTTGTTACACATCATTGAGAAAATGAATTAAATATTTTTAGAGACATTAGAAAAAAAATTTGAGAAAGGTTATCCCAAACCTTTATGACAAGGAAGTGAAGGAAGCATTGAAAAAGAATGAACATTAACTAATTCCTATGTTCAATGCATTCCTAATTCTATCAAAAGTTACCAAATTATTTGTGAAACCAAACACAATAACATGGAAAAACATATATGGATTGCATAAGAATATTAACAAGGTTGTACAAATTGATTATGAAAAGGATGATGAGAAAGAGGATGTCGAGAAAGATGATGTGGAGATAGCTAATGTAGAAGGTAATGATGAAGAAGATGAGAAGGAACATGCAACAAGTGGAGATGTTCCTAAAATAAGGAGTGTTCAAGACATAGATCCTAAGAAGATAGAAATAGAGGTAATGGCCTCCCTCCCACTCTCTCTGAGAAAAGCCTTAGTGCCACCTAGCTTAGAGAAGGATGCTACCAAGTCAATTGAGGTAAACATTGTTCCACCAAACACACAATTGACTATTGGATCATTTCTACCAAGTGCAATGATGAGTGCTAATTCCACCACTTCATCTATTGAGTAGTAGTATTGAGTAGCAGGCTCCCTTCTTACCAGCAATAGGCTAGACCAAGTCTCAGAAAGGAATAGCAAGTTCTCCTACTATTACTACTATTTCTACATTGAGAAATCTTGTTTCTTCTACTATTTTTTCAACTATTGCAAGTGCAATGATAAATGAGGTTAATCCTAAACTAAGCACTTAATATTTGAGAAAAGGAAAGAAGATTATTCCTTCTACTACTAAAAATAAAAGGATAAAGAGGTAGAAGCCTCTAATGATGAAATTGATCTAGAGGAAGACATTGTTATACCAGATTAGGATCTTTTCTATCAAACTTCTGATCAAATGGATACCCTTGGTGAGCTATGGAAGAAAGAGCTAGATAATAGAAGCTCAGAGAAGAAAAGAAGAAGAAATCAAGTGCTTGAAGACATTAAAGGTATATTTGTTGATGTACTTAGTAGAGAGGTTGATGAGAAGCAACCCATTTTGGATCAACTTGTTGATATTGTTCACAACTTTAATGAAGAATTGAGTAGATAGGAAAAAGTTCAGTGTAGAGAAAAGAGGAAATTTGAAAACAAAGATTTGGAGAGAATGGTTCAGAAGATTTTCATTGATCAAGTGCAATTGTCCACCATTATTTCTAATTTTGAAAATTATGTAAATAATGTTGTTTATTTATTTTTTAAGTTGAGTGATACATCAAATTTTACCAAGGACATAAAGGATACATTGTCACAAATAGATACTTATTTGAAGGAAAGTGCACATCAGTTATCACTTGACCCTAGCACTAGTTCTACACATTTTGTAAAAATTAGGTATTTGACAAACTTACAAGTAGAATTGTTAAGGCAATAAGCTAGAATAAGGGCTACACTTGATGATATACAAAGTTTGATAATTTCCAATATGGATTTAATGTAGAAACATATTATGCATGCCAAAACATTAATTCATGAGAATAATTTCTTAATTGTTGATCACATGATGGAACTATCAACACAAGTGCAGATATCTTTGCATGCTTTATAAGTTTTGCAAGAGAATTGGGATAAAGCCATGTTCATAACTTTGAGGGTACATAGTGATTTCCTCTCACATTTTGGTACTATCTAGTAAATAGGCATTTTTTTGGCATTTGTGTCAAAATCAAGGGGAAAATAGTTATTATCATACTCTACAGTGCATATGTATATATATGGAAGGGAATCCAAAGGGAAATATAGTTATGTACAAAAAAGGTACAAAAACAATTTTGAAAATTAGAAAACAAATTCAATGTTTATCGAGTTGTTAGTACAACAATCAAAACTAAGTTGTAGACCCAAAAATATTGATAGTGGGAGTTTTGACTTATATTTTGAGTATTCATATTTCTATATGATAAGTGTTCTTTGTCACTAATTCCAAAGGGGGAGATTTTTTACCTAACAATCAAATCATTTTTTAGTTATTGACCAAGCACTCAATCAATTTTATTAGCTACATTGTTATTGAGATTTACAATTGCTATCAAGCCTCACATTTAGATAGCAATGCCTATTGAGCTTTGTATATTCTATCGAGCTCATTAGTGCAAACCATGTAGGAAGTAGTGTCAATCGAGCTCTATAATGTTAACCGATATTATTAGTCTCTATCAAGATGGTAGTGTTAGTGAAGTAGACTAAAGGTAGTGTTGATCAAACTTCAATGTCAACCAAGTTTTTTAGTATCTACCAAATTCTTCAATACTTGCTAAGTCACCCAATGCTATCTAAATTCATGCTACTCTAGATTGATCAATGTGGACCAAGCACCAATGTCAAATGAGTGAATGCCAGACCTTGCTAAGTTGACAATGTTTTTGAGTGTTAGAATATGACCTGATTGGTCTTCAAAATCTAAGTTATAGAAATAAGCCAACTTAGTGAAGAGTTTTTGAATTTGATGTTGTAGTTGACTCTAGAAGGTAATTAATATGATTGGTATATATGTAATACATCTTATCATATATCCAAAAAAGAAGTGTATAACAAGTAAGAAGCATAATGGATGCAACTTAGAAGACAAAGGCTACAAGAAGTATAAAGGAAAGTAGAGTCTCATCTATCACAACAAGGTGATCATTTTACAACAAATGAATCTCATACAAAAAACCAAGTTGCATATTAGAGATCAACTATTGGTTCATCCTAACAAGTGCATTAGTAAAATTCTCTAACAATGTGGACTTAACAATGTTATGATAAATCTCCTAACCGAGTGCATACTTTATTGTATTATATAAATCCTTTCACAAGGTGGATCTAACATTCTTATTGCTCTTAATAGGGAAGATCACCAAAAGTGATCATTGGAAGCCTTAACATACCAACTTTAAACTATAGTCATAAAGCTTGTGGGTATCATCCCCACCCCAATTTTACATTGTATTTGGAAGGTTTCTAGGTTACCAAAAATTACATCAAGTATTATGAATGTTTTATTACTTTTAATCTTTCATGCATTCATTTAGATTAGAAATACTTATGAAGGATTAATTAGCAAATATAACTTTAATTTTTATTTGATTTTGATTCACGCCCATGCCCGACCTCTCCCCCCCCCCCCCCCAAAGTGTGCCCACATACATTTCCAACACCAACAAGAAGATTTCTGAATGAGTCTGGAAGGATGCCAAGGAAAAATAGGACATGAAAGAAATTATGGAAAGTGTGGCTTAGTATATCAATGCCATTCAACACCCTAAACTAGTACACTCAATGAAATGCATACTACTATAGAAATTGAAATCAAGCCCCCAATTAATAAAAAATTCCTAGATCATTTGCAGAGGAAAAAGGCAGACACCAAATCATTTGAGGAATGGGTTGAGTTGGTTGAGGTAGAGGAAATCAAACATGTTAGTATTATGAGCAAAGCTTAGAAATAAGTTGCTAATGTGATCAAGGAAATAGAATCAAGCATAGAGTCCCATGAGAAGGAGAAAATAAATTGGGTCATAGAGGTCTTGTGGATGGAAAAATTACATGAATATAGCTTACACAAATTTCTTATAGAATGACAAGTACCAAGACTTGATGATAAAACTTTCTATGTGATAAAGGATTGCGTTGAATGAAGGAAAAATTCTATCACACAAGGAATTTCTAACATCAAGAAATTTCTCAATGGACTAGAAATCATAGATGACATCATTCAGGGGGATTTGAAATGAATTGATAAATAGTATACCAATATGGAGGAGAATTTGGCAAGGTTTGGTGAAGAAATTGCCAAATATTATTAGAGAAGGTTCTAGAAGCTGAAGGAGATGAAAGTAGTGCTAATACATGAATTTTCAAAGATCTCTCATGTGGAAGCTATGGTGATAATTAACCCAAAAAAATTGGAGATGCATGAGGAAAAGGTCAATAAAATTCACAAATACAATGAAGTATGGAAATACAAGATTGCATATCTTGGACTACCACATCAATGAATCAAATTTTCTTTTACTTTCATCTATGAAAACTAGAATAATGGCTTCTCCTTTAGTGTAGAAGTCCTAGGTTTTTGACAAACCTAGTGATGCTTGGAAGACACAGAATGCTATAGTTTAGTTTTATTTTATGTTATTCTTTATTAGTTTAAGTAGTTAAGGTAATTAAAAACTATTTACTCCCAATGGATTAATTTTACTTTGGTCAATTTCAGCCCTGCATGGCTATATAAGTAAGAAATTGATACTAGTTTAAGGTTGACTCTAGGTAGATAAAAGGAAACCATTTTTGTTTGATATCTACATGCTAATTAAATTAAGAACTTTATGATGAAAGATATAAAAATTCTATTAGTTTTACAATCTGATTTTATGAATGTTGGATATTGTAGTCCACTAAAGTATACGAGTTGATTCCTTATGGACATAAATTATATATGAAGATACTCACATTTTATCATAGATATATTTTTATTTTCATCTAAAGTTATAGAGGGAAGAAAAATTAAAGTTATAATTTAGATTTAGTAATAATTAAAATTATGTGGCTGATTATTGTTATAATGTTTAAATGATTTTTGAGATTGCACATTCTTATCATTTCAATAAATTGAGTATTTTACCTTTTTGATTTCTAGTTAAAAATACCCACGACAAAATTCTCTCACATAGGGAGAAGTTATTGAATATGTTTAAGAAAGGTAGTTGTACCTAAAATTAAAATTAGCAAAGATTTTCCTATTATAGAAACTCGATAGTTGGAATTATAAATAATCCTATTTCCTTTGGTGTGAAAGAAATAAACTCAATTTTCAATGGAAAATTGTTTCCTAGCATATAATTAAAGGATAAATGTGAATAGGTATAGGAGCCTATTATGTTGGGGATGGAAGAATAATATAAATTTTTAATGTGATTTTAACAACTCTTAAACATAACACTAAAGATAAAGCAAAGTGATATTTCAATAACTTTTTGTATTATGGTTTAATGTTTAAGTGCATGCAATTTTCCTTGTTTTATGCAAGTTTAAATAAGGCTTCTCTCTCAAAGCTTTTCAACGCCCCCTCTTTTTGAAATATTACATTGATTGTCATTTCAAAATCTTCCTAGGAGTTCATTGGATTTTAATAAATATGAAATGTGTCTTAGGCTATGAATAATATTTTAGGGATTGTTTTTCCTTAATTTTTACTAGTTTCTTGTAAAGTGGAGAGAACAATAGTGCATAGTGCCCATATATT
Source organism: Cupressus sempervirens (assembly GCA_028749045.1). Classification (NCBI taxonomy): domain Eukaryota; kingdom Viridiplantae; phylum Streptophyta; class Pinopsida; order Cupressales; family Cupressaceae; genus Cupressus; species Cupressus sempervirens. The sequence continues at coordinate 524,067,465 of CM053788.1, forward strand.
GTGAGTTAGTAGCTTGATATTAAAAAGAAATAAATAATGGGTGTCTGGTTTAGAAACAATAAATAACAAAATCAATTACAACTGATTAATGATAGACTAACTAAGAAATTTTTTATTAGCCTCCCATTTTCAACATCAAAAACATAGTATCAAAATTATATAAGCTAAACTAATAGCATGCAACACTCTATTTTCAAAAATAGAAATTAAAGAAAAAGTATTAAGTGATACATAGGACACAATTTTAAACATTAAAAAAAAAAAGCTAAATAGAGCAGAATGAGGTCGATATCTCATTCATCCTTCTTTTGGGGAAGTGGTTTTGACAACTCCTCTTGTAACAAGTCATTAATGAGAAATCTATAGAGCAATCAGACACTACTGTCCTCATCCCTTGTATTCATCTTTGAAACCATCTTCTTTGTCTTCTCCATCTTTGTTCTTAGGTCATTTATCTCTCCTTTTCCAAACTTAAGTTCCTTAGCGATAGGAGAGGTGTTTTGTACATTGGGGTAGGAGGGTAGAGGTCCAAGATTATGGGTTGGGGTGTTCATGGGGAGTAGTAGGGGAATCCACAATTGATATTGTCAGAGGGGAAGTGGTTGTTGTAATGGAGATATCTTTATGGCCCAAATCCTTTTTCTTAGAAGAGAGATCCACTATTTCCAAGTTGAAACTAGCTGACACATGTGAAATATGCTTCTCCTAGGAAGCCTCATGATTCATAGTGTCCTTGTTATCCTCTTTGATGCATCAAACCTCCTAGAATTTTGTTTCTTCATAACATGTCTCCTTTTTTCCTCACTTTTGTTTTGATCTATAATTTGACTCCACCACCATTTGATTCTCTTGATTATCAACCCTTTTTTCCTTTTAAGCTTTGGAAGCAATCCTATGGGAACATCTCTTACCACTAGTTGACTCAATCCAAACTTCACCCAAATCCATAAATAGATCTAGCTTAGGGTTCAACTTGGAAAATGACACAGTGTGGGGATCCTTAGCCTTTTTACCACTAGATGATGAGGAATTCTAAGGGGCTAAATGGACATTAGGGATGAAGGTCAACATACACACTGGATTTGGTTTTGACACATGACTAGGTAATAGAATAATATTCTGGGTAGGAGGAAAGACACTAGAAAAGATGTAAGATATACAAAAAAATAATAAGGCCTTGGTAGAGGATGGTACAATTACTTTCTTCCTCTCTATATTTTATAACATCCATAAAGGATTCTTGTAGATAATAGAGTAAATAATTGTACAATTTCTAGGGATATTGATAAAGTGTATAATTATTGGGGAGATATTAATTTAAAATAGGAATTATTTCTATTGAGTTATTTAATTAAATATGATTATTTTATGAACAAGAGAGAGTTTCTTGCAGTCTGCATCTCTTTGTGCAATCCTATTTTCTACTTTGAATTGTTTGCATTATATTTTTAGTTAATCATTTTGCAATGAAAAAAAATAGTTTATTATTAATATTCATGAACATCCATAAAGGATTCTTGTAGATAATGGAGTAAATAATTGTAGAATTGTTGGGGATATTGATAAATTGCATAATTCTTGGGGAGATATTAATTTAAAATAGTGATTATTGATATTGTGTTCTTTAATTAAATATCATTATTTTATGAACAAGAGGGAGTTTCTTGGAGTCTACATCTCATTGTGCAAGCCTTTTTTCTACTTTGAATTATTTACATTATATTTTTAGTTATTCTTTTTGCAATAAAAATAAAAGAATTTAGTTTACTACTAATGTTCATGAAATTTGAAAGAAATACTATACTTAAATTGAAGACTTGTTGGTGATTTTTAGTTTTTATTTTTTTAAGGAAGGTTAAAATTGAAATTAGGGATTTATTGAATTCAATTTTTTTCCCTCAATTCTATATTAATTTTATTTGTTAAAAGAAAATATTCCTTATATTTGGTGTATAATCTATAATGGAATGAGAAGGCTAAATGGTTGTTTGTTTACTTGTAGTTTGATTATGGTGGATAATTGATTCTTTGAAAAAAGTTCTATTTTTCTTATGTTTCACTTATATGCCTAATGTTTTGTTGTTTCATTGTCTTTGTCACCTTCTATTTAAGATTTCTACATCGTAAATATTTATAGGAGGCTAGATTCATCGTTGCACCATATTTTCCTAATCCACAAGTATTAAGTTGTTAGGTTTCTTATATAGGGTTAGTGTGCTCTTTATTTTATGATGAATCTTATGGGAGCTAACTACTCCTTCGTTTAGTAGAAAAAGAACCTAGATTATACTCTCATATATAGAATTATATATGGATGATACATAGTCCAATGGCTTAGGAGAAAAAGGTGTGTAGATGGATGAACAAGAGTTCAAAGCAATGTTATAAGTTACTATTCCATTTTGATTTATGAATAATCTATTGATCCACTATTGTGATTTAGATGTTGGAAGGAGTGGCTATTGGAATTATTTTAGAATAACTAAGAGAGGTGGTGGGGGGGAGGTTGAATCAGTTATCCAAGGTCCAAATGTATAGATAAAACTTTTTAGTACTTAAAAAATAATTGTGCATGCATTGATCATCCAATATCTCAAACCATAGTATATTACTATCCTAGGTCAAATGAACTTTATAGAAATGTAAACAATAAATACCACAAAATCATTCACACATTTTGATAGAAGGATTTTATGTGAAAACCTAATTTAGGAAAAACTGCTAGTAACATGCTACCAATTTTAACTCTTCTGAAGCGACAGAAGGAGGGATGAATAAAACTAGGGCCAAAGGCTCACCCAACTATCCAAGCCACTAGTAGAAGTTAAAATAATAGAAAAAAACATACAATGAAATAAAAACAAGAGATAGAGGTTCCAATCCTTTCATATATTTATCAAAATAAAAAATGCATGCCTAGTTGTAAGGCATTCTAGGTTATGGCCAAAATTACAACTCAAATTCAATCCTCAAAGATAAACTTTGCATTTTTTTACTTCTCTTCCTACCTATCTCAATCTAACATCCATTCCTAAGACTCTACTCAAGACATTTTTAAATACATGCATGGCCACAAGTCAGCCTATTGCAAATACCAATAATTAGGTCCTTATATTATATGCTAAAACAAGCCACAAGTTAGCTCTTAGAAAATACCTATCACTAAATTAAATGCAAAGGTTGCCTCCAACAAAAAATTGCATACAGACAACTTAGAAAATTATGTAACAAAACAAATGTTGCAACTTAGCCAACTTAGCGACACTTAGAAACCAAAGGAACTTGACAACTCTCAAAAACTAAAGGAATTTAGCAACACTCAGCAACCAAAGGAACCTGACAACCACTTGGAAACCAAAGGATAACTCAAAAGCAACTATGAACTCAACAAACATAAAAAAATTGGTAATGCAAGACATTGCAACTCAATAGTAATAAAGAAACTTGATAAACATGTAGGATAGACATGCAACCCAAGATGCTCCTACATTAGACAACTAAGGTTGAAAGAAATGATTCTCCTAAATCATTGAGATGTCACAACCTGAGCTAAATCCAACTCAAATTGGGAAACCCATGTAGCATCTTTCGCTGGTCTATTTTTCCACTTTACCAAATACTCATAGTAGCATTTTCCTATTGTGGTCTTACCAACTCTCTGATCTAGTACCTATTCAACTTCTTAAAACTTCTTCTAAGGATAATTATCTGATATAACAACTTCATCATCTGACTCATGATATTTGTACAAATTAGAAACATTAAATATAGGAGATATACTCATGCCATCAAGTAACTTAACTTCATGAGAACTTCCATTGTCAAACCTTTTCAAGATCATACAAGGTCAAAAATTCTTCATTTTCAACTTATTATACGTTCCAATAGGAAATCTACCTTTCTTCAAATGAACCATTACCTCATCAACAAATTCAAAAACATGATGTCTCCTAGACTTATCAGTGTTCTCCTTATACTTCAGATTACTTTTTTCCAACTTACAGCTTCACTTCCTTTTGCAAAAACTTTATAAAATCATAAAACTCTTCTCCTACAACACTTCTCTTTTCTTCAACAACAACATCTCTTAAATCTTATACTCCTTTAGGTTTTTTTCTAGTAATAATCTCAAAAGGTGTCTTCAATGTACTCCCATTCACAAAATTATTATATGAAAACTCAGCTTGTGCCAATATCACCTCCCAATTATGTGATTCATTCCTAATTGAGAATCTCAAAAAAACACCCAAGCTTCTATTCACAACCTTTGTCTATCCATCTATTTGTGGATGGAATGTAGAACTAAATTTCAGCTCAGTACCAATCTTTTTCCACAAATTCTTCCAAAAATAACCAACAATCTTACTATCTTTGTCAAAAATAATAATTCTTAGTAATCCATGCAAACTCACAATCTCTTTAAAGAATATATCAACAACATGCTTGACATTTATCTCTTCTTACAAGGTATAAAATGAGCAATCTTAGAAAATATATCCACAACAACATATATAGAATCATACTTCCTCATTGTCTTAGAAAATCCAAGAAAAAAATCTATATTGATGTCACTCCAAGGTTTCTCAAGAACAAAAATAGGTGTATACAATCCAGTATTTTGACTTACTCCTTTTTCAATTGGACAAACTCCACAACATTATACAAACTTCTGAACATCCTTATAAATCTAAGGCCAATAATACTTCTCTTTTCAACAAACTTAATGGGTTGTCAATTCCAAAATTTCCAACCAATACAACACTATATTTTTCCTTAATCAAATTCAATCCCTTAGAATATTTAGGAGTACACAATTGAATACCCTTAAAAAGCATACCTTCTTGAATACAATATTCATAAAACTTACTTGGTTTTTTTATCAAGCTAGGTGCTCTGCACTCTCTGCACATCTCAGAAAAATTAGGATCAGTATCATACAACTCCTTTATCTCATCAAAACCAAGAAATTCAACCTTCATCTAAGTCAATAAAGAACTTTTTCTACTCAATGAATCATCAACTCGATTGGTGAATCCATTCTTATTCTTAATCCCAAATGTAAAACTCTACAAATAGTCAACCCACTTCATATGTCTCTAATTCAACTTATGTTGACTTCCCAAGTATTGTAAGAATTTGTGATCAGTATACAACACAAACTCCTTAGGAATTTCTCCACTTCTTCAATGGTTGAATAATTCCATAAAACTCTTTTTCATACACAAAATACTTTCATTTAGCATCATTCAACTCCTCACTAAAGAAAACAATAGATTTACCTTCTTGACTTAACACAACTCCTATTGCACTACCATTTGCATCATGTTCAACTTGAAATACCTTAATGAAATCAAGAAGAAGAAGAAGAATTAGGTGATGACCTTGAAGCTATTGAAGCCCTTCTTTCATGAAGGTTACCAAAAGGAAAAGGTAAATATAAAGGAAAAATTCTATTAATTTGTTTCTCTTGTGAATGAGTTGGCCACATTGTTGAAAGGTCTTCACACAAAGAAAAAAAACATGACAAAAAATTCAACAAGTTCAAAGGAAAGAAGGATTTCAATAGCTACAAAGAGTATAAAGATAAAGATAAAAAATCTTGTTATATTGCTAAAAATTCTAAAAAATATGATGAAGATGAAATGGTATACATTACTATTAAATATGAGTTAGATGAGGAGGATAATGAAAACACGGCACTTATTTCTCATGTTAGAAAAAATGATAGATGGATAATAGATAGTGGTTGTTCTCATCACATGACTAGTGGTAAAACTAATTTTGAACACTTGGAGCACTATGATGGTGGAAGTGTTAAATTTGGAAACAATGAACCATGTTATGCAAAGGGAAAATGATGCATTGCATTGAATGATGAACTAAAATGTGACAATTCTTACTAGGTTGAAGTAATGAGTCACAATCTTCTAAGTGTGGTTTAGTTGAAGAACATTGGATACAAGGTAAAATTCATAAAGGGAAGGATAGCCTACTAGATGGTAAAGGAAATCAAGTTGTAATTGGAAATTAAACAAAAGGTAATCTATTCTATGTAGATCTCACTAAAAGTTCATGCCTTTTGGCACAAGTAGAGGTAAGTTAGCTATGGCATAGAAAAATGTGTCATGTAAACTTTGATAATATAGTTACTATAAGTAAGAACAAAAGAGTAAGAGGTATTCCAAATTTGAAGAAACCTAAAATAGCCATATGCAAACAAGACAGATTTGAAATATGGGTAAAACTATTGAAGAAGTCTTGGAGCTATTTGATTCAAATCTTTGTGGACCAATAGGCATAGAAAGCTATAGTGGAGATAAATATTTTATTTTTTGTTGATGATTATTCTAGGATGATGATAGTAATGTACCTAAAATAAAAATCTAAAAATTTGCAAAAGTTCAAATGGTATTTGGCTACAGTTGAAAAAGAAACAGGAAAAAACTAAAAATGTGAAAGGTCATATGGAGGAGGAGAATTCATCTCTAATGAATTCAATGAATTATGCATTGAAAGAGGAATCAAAAGATAGGTGTCTACACCTGGTACAAATTTAGTAGAATAGCATAGAATAAAGAATGTATAGATCCATCATGGATTGTGCAAGAACACTAATGATAGAGAAAAATGTTGCATCCAAACACTAGAAAGAAGTAATCAACACAACAGTTCATACCTTGAACTGAGTTCACCTAAAGAAATGTAAAGATCAAATTCATTATGAAATATGTAATGGCTATAAACCTAATGTATGTTATTTCAAAGTATTTTGAAGCACATGTTATATCTTTTAAGAGACAAGGAAAGGAAAGCTTGATGTAAAAAGTGAAGAAGGCATATTCCTAGGGTACACCATTAAGAGAAAAGAATATAAATGTTTGAATCTTGCTACCACAAGGTTATAGAAAGTGTACATGTAAAAATTGATGAGTTAGCAAAAAAGAGTGAAGAATAAAGTAGCAAGGAGCCTAAAGACTACAAAATTTTTGTTTACATTGATCATGATACTTTACTGAAGTTACAAGAAAATGTGATTGGGAAAAAACAAAATGCATCACCCCAATACATTATTCAATCCAAGCTGCAGCCAATACAACCTGAGTTGCATCCAGTGCAACCCAAGTTGCAGCTTGAGAAAACTGAGTTGGAGACATTTATAACAAGAGAGGAACCTAAGTCTCAGATAATGGGAATAGAGAAGAGTTCAAAATTTCATAGAACCTTTGAGCATGGTGAACCAAGTGAAACAAGTCTAGAATCTAGAATAAAGGAACTTGTACTTTCTATATATGTTAGAAGGCATCATGCACCCAAAAAAATAATTGGAGATTAGATAGAAGACATAATGATAAGGAACAAACTAAAAGGTACATGTTTGCTTATTGAATTTGCACCTAGAACTATAAAAGATGATTTAAATAATAAATTTTGGATAGACGCAATGAATGAAGAGATTGAGAAAATTGAAAGGAACAATACCTAGACTCTTTTTCCTATACCAAAGGAAAAAAATGTAATTGGTAAAAAGTGGGTATTTAGAAACAAATTGAAAAAAATGACAAAGTATCAAGGAACAAGGAAAGGATATGTTCAAGAAGAAGTTATAGACTATGGCCTATAGTATAAGAAAGGAGGAAACTTTGACTTGAGATCCTTTACTGATGTAGATTGGGGTGGAAGCATTGATGTGAGGAAGAGAACTAGTGGAAGAGTAGTCTTTCTTGCAAAGATGTTAGTATCATGGACAAGTAAGAAGAATAATTGCATCTCTCTATCTACAACATAGGAAAAATATTTTGTTGTAACAGTTAATTGTTCCAACATACTTTGAATCAAGCAATCGTTGTCAAGAATGAAGGAAGAAATCAAGAACCCAGTGGTCATCTATTATGATAAAAAAATTGCAATAAATATATCAAAGAATCCAATGATGAACACTAAGACAAAACACATTGCAATCAAGTATTATTTTGTGAGAGAATTAGTTCAAGATAAAGAGGTAAGACTGGAATATGTGAACACAAAGGAGTAGGTTATTGACATATTTACCAAACCATTAACTAAGGATGTATATTTTTATCTTGTAAAAAATATAGGGGTCATTCCCCTATTTGATTCTCACTAGAGTATAGATTAGTGATGTATCAACCTAAATACATTGAAGATCAATCAAGTTGATCCATATGAAGTAGAAGTTCAATATAGTCCTTGCCAACAATAAAAGAACAATTGATCCAAATTTAAGAATCTATGGATAAGGAGTAGGAAGGACGGGTAGAGTCCATACTAGGGGAGGGTTTAGATCAGTTTGATCTTGGTAACTTTTACCTTATTACCATAAGGACCCATTTTGAGGAAGGAGAAATAAGGGATACATAACACCAAGAGATGTTAGGTGATGATTAAAATATGGTTTCTCTAGTCCCACATGACCTAGTAGGGATACCTCCTCCACCTCCAAGAAAGATAGAGAGACTTCCTCTCCCAATGCAAGAACTAGATGTCATGTTATTTCCTTTTCCTATTTTAGAGAAACAAAGCTAGATAATAGAGGATGGGGTGTATAATACATCAAATAGAAGAAATTCCTAAAGAAGGGAAGGTCATTGTGACCAAGAAAAAATATCCCCTTATAGAACAACCACTTCTCTCTTCCTCGAAATATAATGACCACCCTAATTGTAGAATGGTTGGGAGTAGAAAAGGTTCAAAAGAGAGGAAAAACAATCGAAAATGACTAGCATTTGCAATGATTATGTCATCTAGTGAGTATATGTCTTTGATGGGCACTACTCTAGCATGGATAAAATAGGATGTAGAAACATGAAAAAGGAGTTATATAAAGAATAATGAGTAGGAAATAAAAACCTTGATGGAGGTAATGAAGATGAAAATGGTCATGAGAGAGGACCCAAACCAATTGAATTTTATCATGAAGAATAAGTAGTTGGATTTGGTGGAACATATAACCATTCCTCCTCCTCATGAGGATCTTGAAAAGTCACTCCTCAAGATTATTAGATGCAAGAGGTTGTGTTAGGTAATGATACCATGGACACAACCAAATTTTTGACAACCACTGGTCTCCAACATGTCTTTCATTATTTAGATTAAGATAAAGAAGAAATTTAGAGTTTAAGGAAATAAAATTATGTTTTGTGAGAATTCATAAGAGAGGTACTATAATCCATTGACCTAGTTCATCATGATTTTTCTCAAGAAGCTTCCCTTCCTAAATGAGATATATCCCTTACACCAAGTGATTTATTTTTGAATGCATACAATAGATGGAATCTTAGTTATATGAGAAAGGAGTAGAAATCATAGAGACAAATATGCATTTATTACATAGCATAAAAAGAATGAAGATAAATTAGTGACTATTATCAACCATAATTTTAGATTAGTAGAAAAATTGTCCTACTGGACTAATGATCTAGAATTGCTATGGACAATAAAGGGGTATATAGATAAAGGATGTTGTTGGATGTGCATACAAGGGAAGAATTGGATATAATAAACTATTAGATTGAGAAGATATAGGCTAGTAATGTCATGTTAGCTATATACGAAGATATCCAAGAGATGCAAGGTAGGAGTTAGGCCCAATGTTTAGAAGAAAATAAATGTTATAGTGTGACTAGCCTTGATACATTTTATGATGACTCCTATAACACACTTATTCTTGATGGAAAACAAATTAACAATAATTTTGAGCATCTTTTGTAGTGTCCTTTAAAGATAATATTTTACATATGTTTGAGGCCAATGAGATAGTAAATGAGTTAGATTCCAAATTGGGTGATTTTGTTGAAGTGTGACAAGAAGTTCACAATTTTTATGGGGAAGTGAGTGCTAAGTACCAATCTTTAGATTTTCTAGATCCCTAAGAGATAACTTTGGCCATACAAAAGTTTGATGTGGCCCATCCATACATCATATTGGTTGAAGATCAAAAATACCTAGATGATGGAAGCTAAGATTCTAGAATTAGAAAAATCCTTCCAATTTTGATCTTGACATCTCTTAAGGTGTGTATTTATGGAGGTTCACATTTTAAAATTTTGGTGGAGGAATAGATTTTATTTTTGTAGGTGCTAAGGTGTGTAGGTGTGATGATTTTTGAACACTTGTAGTTGTGCAAATAGTAAATTTATAGTTCTAGGATTTTGGTATTTCATGCACTAAAAACATGTTTTTGTAATTTTTTACAATAGATAACTAGTAGAAACACATGGAGAAAGTCGAGTTCCCATTTTTAGAAGTCCTAGAAGAACAAGTTCCATCTAAATTTTCCTTTCTTCTTGTCTTGTTTTTTAATTAAGGATTATGCACCATTTAATGAATGAAAAAAAGATTTTAGGCCTTCTTAGAACCTAGTTAGGAGTCTTTTTGTATATAGTTTTTGAAAAAAAAATATGTCTTTAACACACTTTTTGCTAGGAAAAATCCCTAAATCTAAAAATTGCATGAAGGATAGAATTTCTCACAAATAGAGAGAAGTAATATGTATTCAATGCTAGTATTTTGATGCAATAAGGTATATTATTGGTTCTCTCATTCTATGTATAATATTTCTTACTAGAATGTGTGTATTCTTAATGAATTTTCTATTCATGAACAATAATGTAAGCAATAGTTTCCTTGTGTTTTAATTTTCATATGATTATTTAGTTTTTGGTGTGTCATATTTGGTAGAATAATTTATTTATTGTGACAAACTTGAGATTATATCATTCTACAACTTTATGCATAGTTATTTGTCTTGTGTGTGCACACTTTTCATGGCTGCACAACTTGATGAATTATGAAACATTATATGGTTTTCATTATTTCCTTCAATTATTGCATTAATGTATTTAGGGACATGTTGCTTCTAATTTCATTGGTTTTCATTCTTGATCCTTTTGAAAATTTCATTCACAGACACATTGTTATGATGACTTATGTCTAATTTTAAATTTAATTTTTAGTAATTTCTTGTTATTTTATCCATTGATGTGTGGTGATTGATCGAGCAAGTACTATACACTTTTCATAACTCAAAAATTAAATCTAGTTGACTCATCAATGATATTTTAATTTGCTCATCAAGAGTTTTTAGGTTAACAAGTTTGTCAAAATTATGTAGCCCTAATTTTGTAAGTAGCAAGAGAATGTATAAAATGTCTTAGGGTTAGAGATTTCTTTCTATGTGATGTGATAGTAACTTCTAGTAGAAGTATTGAACTATAAGGTATTGTAGATTATAATCAAATTATAATCATACTAGATAGTAAGATTATTGGACTCATAGCTAGTCAACATAGCCTAGGGATTAGGTGAGCAATGTTAAATATTTGTGTCTTGTGTTTTCTTTTTTCTACTTTATTATTTTATGATGTTTATATTTGTATTTAATTGTGATGTTTGTCTCATTAATCATAACAAGTTGTATCACTGCCTAGTTTTTTAGTTATCCTCTAAATGAAAGTCTCACATTTTAGTGGGAGTGATGGAAGATGAGGGTGAGATGAAGGTTGAACAACTTAGTGAGAAGAAATTTTAGTAATGGAAAATGCATATGGAGGATTATCTTTATTAGAAGGATTTATGGAATTCATTGCAAGGAAAATCCTAGAAATTGACAACTATGAAAGATAAGGACTGTCATATATTAGACAGAAAGGAATTTGGAATTATTTGTTTATTCCTAATACAATTGGTGGCATTTAAAATTAGGAAAGAAAAAATGGTTGAAGAGTTGATGCAAACCCTACTAAAGTTGTATGAAAATCCCTCTACTTAAAACAAGGTATTTCTCATAAAATGTTTATTTAATATGAACATGGAAGAAGGTGTAATAGTTGTTGATCATTTAAATGAGTTCAATATGAAATTACTTGTTAGTTATCTTCTATAAATGCTAATTTTATTGCAAAAATTTTGGCTCTCTTTATTTTGTGTTCTTTGTCTAAAATCTAGGATGTCTTTAGTAATGGTTATGAGTAATTATGTTTCTTGTTCTAATATAGTAAAATTTGATGATGTTATTAGTGTTATTATGAGTGAGGAAACTTATAAAAAAGGACCAGCTAGATCTACATAAGAAAGTGGATGCACAAAGAATATGTAGAACAAATGAGAGGAAAAAATTCTAGAAATCATCGAAAATTAAGAAAAAATACAAAGGGAAAGAGGCCTCAATATAGGAGACCAAGAGATTGTTGGTACTATGGGAAACTAGGACATAAGAAGAAAGATTGCTGGACTCAAAAGAAAAATCAAGGATGCATAGGTAAATGTGGTAAGTAATTAATCAAAAGAGGATGTTTTTCTTCGTTATTTAGAAAGTATTAATGAATCATGGGTTTTAGATTCAGGGGCCTCATTTCATGCTACTCCACATCAAGGTTATTTTTTTTATTATGTCAAAGGAGATTTTTTACTTATTTATTTGGAAGATGATGAACCTAGTCAAATTTTTGGAAAGGGAAGATTAAATATTAATTTGTAGAATGGGAATCATTGGCTACTACAATATGTAAGACATGTTCCAAGGCTGAGTAGGAATTTAGTTTCAGTAGAGAAATTGGGTGATGAGAGTTGCATGGTTACATTTAATGATTCAAATTGAAAGGTTTCACAAGGTTCCCTTATAGTAGAAAAAGGTGTTAAAGTAGGCACCTTATATCTTTGCACAAGTTATATTATTCTTTATAATTTAATTAGTTTGGAGAAAACTAAATGTTCATGAATAATTATTATAGTTGTGTAGGGAGAACAGACATATATTGTTGATTGTTATACAACACCATGACACAATAGACTTGGGCAGTAAGAGTGAAAGGTATTAAATTAATTTAATAAAAGAAGTTTTTACTTGGTTTGAAATGTGCCAATGTGGATTTCTATGAAATTTTTGTGTATTGAAAACAAAAGAGAGTCAATTTTGTTAAGACTGCGAAGAAAAATAAAAATGAGAAACTAGAGCTTGTGCAAACAAATGTATAGGGACCATCTAAGGAATTCTCCCTCGATCACTTATATTATTATGTTTCATTTATTGATGATGGAACTAGAAAAGTATGGATTTATTTCCTTAGAATTTTTTTTTATGTATTTATAACTTTTAAGAAATGTAAACGATTGGTTAAAAATGAGATAGGTAAAATATTAATATGTCTCAAATCTGGTAATGGTGGTGAGTATTGTAGAAATGAATTTGACAATTATTGTTACACTAATGGTATTCTTAGGTAGAAAACAATTCCAAGGATTCCACAAGAAAATAGTGTAGTTGAACACATGAACAAGCTAATTATGTAGCATGCAAGGAGTATGAGGATGGATGTTTTGATACCCTTAAACATGCTAGTACATGAAATAAATTATTCTATTTTATATTTAATCAATAGATGTCCCTCTACTCCTTTGGGTTGTGGTATTCCAAAGAAAGCATGAATTATTAAAAAGGTGAGTTGTTCTTTTCTTATAACCTTTGGTAGTGAAGCATTTGCACACATAGATTCTACAAGTAGTTACAAGCTAGAAGCTAAGTAAAATGAATATGTATTTTCTAGATACAAAATTGATGAATTTGGTTATGGGCTTTGGGATTATAAAAATCATAAAATGACAAGAAGAAGGGATGTCATATTTAATGTTAAAGTGATGTAAAAAGGTCTATTAAAAAGGTTTGAGAAGAAAGTGAATGATTATGTAGTAATGGATTATACTCAAAAGGATGATGTTCTAGAAGTCCATCATACTCACAAAAAATACTACACATGCTAGTAAATGTTAGATAGCCAACAAGGCTACATAGAATTCCAAAAATATTTATTCCCTCTTTGTATTTTATTTTATTAATAGATTTTAGTGAACTTGAATAATGTGGTGAAGCCCTGCAAGTGGATACAAAGCTTTAGTAAGAGTCTACAATAATAGAAGAAATGGACTCCTTGCTGAAAAATAAGGCTTGTGATATGTATACATTACCTATAGCTAAAAGGGATTTACAGAACAAATGGGCTTATTTGTTGAAAGAAGATGATAGAAGTAATTAAAAATTTAAAGCCAATTTAGTGGTAACAAGATTTAAACTGAAAATAGAATTCATTTTGATAAGACATTTTCTTTGTTGTTAAAATGACTTCCATTTATAATAATTTAGTATTGTGGCTATTGAAGATTCTCATTTGGAGTATCTTGATGTTAAAAAAAAAATTATATATTGTGATTTAGAAAAAGAGATATATATGGCCTAACCATAGGAATTTGAGGTCAAAGGTAAAGACAATTTAGTGTGCAGATTGTAGAAAAGTTTATACAGCTTAAAGAAATCAAATGCAATGGTATCTTGGTTCTAACTATTTTATACATGAGCATGGATACACTAGGTATTGTTCATATAATTGCATTTTTTTTTAATAGATTGTATAATGACAACTATATTATTTTATGTTTATATATTAATTTTATGTTTTCATATCAATGTAACATTGATTACATTAAGGAGTTAAAATAATAATTAGTACATTCATTTTCTATGAAGGATTTAGGGGTAGAAAAACAAATCTTTTGTATGAAAATTTGTAGAGATAGACAGAACATTAAATAACATTATCTTATGTTGATTATATTGAAAAAGTGTTTAATGTTTCTCTATGGAGAATACCAAAGCTGTAAGTGTTGGTTTCAGATTGGTTTTGACAATTGAGTGTCAACACACTTAACCAATTTCTAAGTTGATGTAGAGTATGATATGGATGTCAAGCTATAGTATGTGCCAAGCCAGAGATTCAATAGGTGCCGAGTAAACTTCAAGTGCTGAGAAAGTTTTAAGTGTTGATTCACTATAGGTACCAAGTAAAGTATAGATTCCAAGCAAGATAGAGTTACTATAGGAGCTGAGTGAGATAGAATTCCTATATGTGCCAAGAATTAGCAATTAGCAAGTGTCAAGCAACACAAGATCAACATATGAGTTTGTGCTTTCATAAACTCAGATGTCAACCATTTTTGAGCTAACTCAAGATGAATCTTGAAGGATCTAAAAGATAAGATCGACTCTTTTAGATTTCCTAGGTAATCAACATGTAGCCAATTAGAAAAATGGAGAAAGCATGCAACCAATAGGAAAAGTGTATAGAATTGAGTGAGAAAGATGGATTAATACTGTTTGTGGATTCATACCTAAAACTAAGTCTTCAAATCCTTTATAAGGAGGTTGTTACCCCATAATTCATGTGTGTAAGAGAAGTATATGTAAGAGAGATATATGGGAGAATGCTAGCAAAATTTAAAGGGGTGTAAAGACTTAGAGGAAGAGCAGTATTGCAGAATCTAGTTGGTTAGAATAGAGCATTAGAACTACAAGTAGAAACATATTAGATTAAGGAAGGATTAGATTAAATTGAGAAGAACAAGGATCTAGAATCAGCAATTAAAGATTGTAAGTCATCAAGTTAATACATTCTAATACTCTATAGCCATTGTATTAGGAAGAAAATTGCTATAGAGATAGGTCAGTGTAACATCCATGTTGTAAAACTTTAACAAGGTGCTAAATCTTTTAATAGGGTAATAGTCCAAGTGAATGTTTGTAAATCCTTTAGCCAAGTCACTTTTTATAGGGTGCAAAGTATTTAATAGGCCAGGCCTTTCATAGGGCAGATCATTGGAAGTGGTCAAACTTTGTAACATTAATTAGTTACATATTGTTGCAGTGATAATTTTTGGGTGTCATCCTTGCCCCAGTTTTACCTTCTCATTTTGTAGGGTTTTTGGGTGATCAAAATCTTGTGTTATCAATTTTCATGCATGTATTTAATTTTATGTTAATTAGATATGGTATATGCATGTGAATGATCTCAGTTAAAAGTTTTAAAGGTTAAAGTTAGTTACTTCTGATTCACCTCCCCTCCCACCTCTCAGAAGTAAATCTTCCCACTTGTAATTTTAATAATTGTTATTAAAGCTAGGTTCTCACAAGGAGGATCCTTACAACTTGGAGAAAAGATCTAGAAATGGAAGTCTACAAACTTAGGAAGGTCATAGAAAACTAGGTGATTGATATACAAATTGCTCTACATACTTTGGACGAAGCCAAGGAAGAACTGAAGAAATCCTTAAAGAGAAGAAGAGAAATTGCCATAGCTGAGAATAATAAACAATACAAGGAGATTGACACCTCAACGGTGTTTACAAATGGAGATTCTAAAGATTTTGATGTGGCAATAATAGATCTGATGGAGAAGAATAGAGCTCAAGTAGAAGAGATCAGAACTCTCAAGATTGAACAAGAATCTCAAGCCATGATGCTTTGTGAAGTGACTAAATAGAAGAAAAGAGTTATTAAAGATAAGGCTATGCTAGAACATGGAAAGAGAAACCTTGCTTACAAGTTGGAAGAAAATTCAATTGAGCTTGCAATAATTTCCAATATGTAGCTAGACACCCTAAGTCAAATGATGAATGTACATCATGAACTAAATGCTAAGGAGATTGAGATCTCCACATTGAAGATGTAAAATGAACAACCACCAAATGACCTAAAAAGAGAGAAGGAAATTATAGAGAACTTCAACAAACCTAATGAGGTCATCAAGTACTTTGAATAGCTACTAAAATTACCAAGAGCCAACAATGATACTTCAGGACTAGGATACACTAGCACTAAAAAAGGAGAATCATCCAAGATTGTAGATGAAATAAGTGACCAAGGTAAGAATACTAAACCTACTTTTCATTTTTCTGGTTAAAAAGGACATACCTCTAATGTGTGCAAAGCAAGAATTCCCATCAGCATGACAAACCTAAAACAATGAGTTACTATCACAAGTGCAACAAGTAAGGACATCAAGAACATGATTACATGACTAGGGCTATCAGAACACCAAGATTTGAAGGTCACTACTATAATTGCAAGAAGTATGGACATAGATCTTTTGAGTGTAGATCAAAGCCTATGTGGACAACTAATCAACTAGCAAGGGGAAATAATCATGGATATCACTATAATTGGGACTACAACACTAGGTATAGCTATTACTACTATCTGGAATATGGACATATCCCTAAAAAAATTATAAGAACACATTTTACTGGAAACTATAGTAGATGGCTCAATCAAACCACATGTTTTAGTTGTTTTAAGACTGGTCATATAAGAAAAAATTTCCCAACAATGTTAAAGGCACCTAACTCAAAGTTCAACAAAGGAAAAGGAAAGGTAAATGTTGAACACATCAGAGGAGAGATGAAGAAGACATGGAAGAAGAAAGATGGAAGCAACACATCTAATGAAGGGATCACTTTTCCCAAATAGTCAAGTGGTCACACTTCATCCAACTAAGTAAAAGAGGGTATGTGGGACTGATATACAATGCTTTATCATACATTAGTTCCAAGACAAGTAAGTACTAAAAAGGAGAGATCATCATGAATAGAGATGCAAAGTTAAAATTTCAATATTTCATAAGTGTTTTCGAGTTGCCTTCAGATGCCTAGTAAAATCCCAATACATGTCGAGTTGATTGCCAAAGTTAGTAGAAGTCGAATGGTTAATTGTAGCTGAGTTTGTAGTGGAAGCTGAGCAAAGGAAAATTTTAGTTGAAGCTGAGTAGGGAAAACTCCTATGTATGTTGAGTGTTGAAAATCAATGGAAGCTAAATAAAGTAGAAATGCTTAAAAAGTCGAGTGGACAGATGTAAACATAATAAGGATTAATTACTATGAAATTAGGGTATATGATTGCATTTTGAATTATTTTTCTTCATTGTAAACAAAGAGAAAATATGAAGAAGAGTGTAGAACATTTTCCAAGAAGAGAATTCAACTTTTGAGAAAATTTCTACATAGATTCAGCATAGTTTCATTGATTCCAAGGTATTTACACTAGTGCCAAGTTATACAATTTCAAATTTTCTTTGTGCTACAACCCTAGATAGAAGAAATAGCCTCCTATTCTAGGAAACCTTAGGAGAAAGAGCCATTTAAAGTAAAACTAGTGTCAAATGAAGTTGAACAACTAGATTTTCAACCTATCCCTTAAGTTGCATAAAAAATGATGTAGTTGAAGCCCTATTCATAATTCCTCCTAAGGTAGTAATGGTGCAAGATGTTAGGAGATGTTATAACTACAAGATAGGTACTATTGGAGATATGGAGATTAGAGAAGCTTATGCCAAGTTGTGTGAAAATGGAGTTTTGAAAGAAGAATTTCAAATTGTTGAAAGGAAGGGTTTAACTCGTGCCTTAGAATTCTCCACTATCTTTAAGACTAAATGGATCAAAATAGTGTTGAGAAGGATTCATGGTGACAGTTTATGGTTAGAAGATGGCCTAATAAAGATATCAAAGAGGATTGTACATAGGGTAATAGGGTATCTAATCCTAGATCAGCCCAAGACCCTAAGAAGTGACTCCAAGGAAGCTATTGAAAAGAATATAGGAGCCAAATGGAACAAGAGAGGAATGACCATAGATACTATTTAGGATCCTCTTTTTGACTTTTCTATTAGAGTCATTTCCTACAAGTTTTACCAATCTAGTAGACTTAATAGTGTTCCATGTATAGTAGTGGATGTTGGCTACAAATTAGTCAAAAAGGATCATACCTATGACCTAGCAAAATTGCAACTGCAACAAATCAATGAGAACTTAGGAGCTATAAGGAGAAATAAGGGAGCACAATGTAAATTTGGTGCAATTTTTATTTGTCTATTTTTCTATGTACAAAATGAATTTCCATCCTTTGGAAAAGTTAGCTAGAAAACCAATAGGTTCATTGTAGCCTAGGTAAATGAGTATATTGAATAAATGGGTGCAAATTTTTAGACACTTATGACAAGTTATTTTGAAGATTTAAAGAAACCCATGAAATAGAGATTGAGGATACATGTTTCATTAGTTTAACAACATGTAAATGAAATTTTATTTCTTATAGATATTGATTATACTTACATTTGAGCAGCCATACCAAGGGTCAGATGGCTAAGACCTCTTGGATATGAGATAAACATTGATAAGGCATCTGCAACCATAACAACATTACTAGCAAAAAAAGTAGATAAGAGTGCACCACATTTTGGCACTTATGATGTGGTAAGATCAAAGGTAGATATGGAATTGAAAACCACTTCCACATTAAAGAAAATGGATAAATTGGTGAAAAAGCTCAAAGCCAAATTTGGAGAAGGCACAACAGAGGTAGAGGAGGCAGAAGAAGATGAAGAGGTAGATGATGAATAAGAAGAAGAAGGATAGGGGACACTAGCATTAACCTAAGGCATGCATGAAGATGCTAAGGAAGAAAAAGGTACAAAGAAGGAAGCACCAAAGGTAGAGCCCAAGAAGAGGAAAGCATAGAAACAACCTGCTACACAGCTAAAAGGCAAGAAGAAAATGACCAAGCCTATCCCAATAAAGCCTACCACAAGGGAAGACACAAGGGCAACAAAAAAAGTGACAAAAGAATAGAAAAAGAAGAAAGCAATAGAGCTAAAAGGACCAGCATAGAAAAAGAGAAGAAAATATGTAGCACCCCCAGAGTTAGATGAGGAGAGGACATAATCTAATAATGAGCAATTTAGAGTGGTAAGACACTCTACCAAATCAAAGTTAGAAAATATTTGTGATAATATTAGGGATAATGTAGATCTGTTAGGGCTAAAAGATATTTATTTTAATAAGCTAAGTAGAGAAGAGCATAACATAGTGGAAGAATCAATCTACACTATGATGGCCAAGTTCAAGACTACTCCACTTGAATTAGAATATACTATGCCTAAGGAGCTATACTCCATTGTTGAAAATAAATGGAATTGTTGCCTAAACATGGAGAAACAAATAAGAGAGTCAACATTGGCTCATGTAATGCCTAACCTAACTAAAGGTCAAATAAGCAAGGCTAGCAAGAAACATGGGAGAAAATTTGCACCCAAATATAGAGCATTTAGTATTCTACAAAATAAGATTGAGGATGTTGTAAAGAAGTCCACAAAAATGTGGAAACTAATTTATGGGATGACTACAGTAAAGGAAGGAGAAGATGATCCCTTTAAGGGAAGAAATAATGATGAAGAGGAAGAGGAAAATGAAAAAGAGGAAGAAGGAGAGAAAGAAAAGAAAGAAGGAAAGAAAGAAAAAGAAGAGGTAATAGTGGAGAGGGAAACACAAAAAGGTGACATGGCAACAACTGAGGAGCAAAAACAAGAATAGAGTGTCCAAGACACACGATTGCCACCACCTAGTCCTCAACATGCACCACCTACATTTGTAGAAACTGTAATTGTGAAGGATGTTCCTAACACTTCAAGTCAGAACATTAATCCATTAACTATAGAGGATCTCAAAAAGATCCTTCACCAGACTACTCTACAAGAACAATTATGCACAAATCTAGTTCTATTGAGTGTAGGGGAACTTCAAAAGGTTATAGCTAAGATAACCAAGGAGAAGGTGAATACATAAGAACCACCTTCACAAACTCCTATAGCTACAAGTGGCCAACCACAAGAGCAAGTAGCACAAGACTCATTTGCTAAGGTTGATTCCATGGTTACAATAACTTCAACTACCAAGAAGCAAACAAAGGAGAAAATAGGATAGAAGGAAACTTCTACTCCTTGAACACAAAGTCAAGGTACACCTCCTCTGGTCACTATAATTGATCAAGGTAGAACTAAAGAGGAGAGGACCCCTAAGGAGAGAGAACAAAAGGCAATACAAACATTAGTCAGTTTTCCTACTATAGGGAATCCTACTAAGCAGATGAGGATCGATGCAAAACCGTTACAACTATCAGCACTAGGCTCAAGCTCACAAGGGTACTTCATTATGGAGACCCTACACTTGATGAGGAGATAGTCATACCAAGTTATGACTAAAAAGAAATGAACTTAGCATAGATTAATGAAGTGCAAGAGGCACTAGAGAAGAAGAAGTAGGAGATACTTAGAAATGAGTATAGAGAAAGGAAAGCATTAATACAAATCAAAGACATTTTTCTTGACGCATTCAGCTTTCTAGTACTTGATGAAATAAAGCCCATTATGGAGCAAGGTAAACTTTAAGAAACCCCCCTCTAGAAAAAGATATAAAATATTGGCGAATCTTTCATTATTTTAAAAAACCAATTTATTTTCATTGACGAATCTCTCTATTTCTTAATTTTAAATATTATTTACATTGGCAATTATTTGGAATCATAATATTTAAGTATAAAATATTTGAAAATCTCAATAATAATAGGAAGTCTGGTAATCATCATGGAGTATTACAAATCAAAATTGAACATGTTTTATCTCATGAAAATTATGAGGATAATTACATTACATTTTAAATCAATAGTAAAAACTAAATATTGATGATATATCCCTAAAGTAACTAATAATTATGATAATTATTGGTGAATTAAATTTCAACGTCTTTTATTTAGTATATAATATTTAGGTGAATCAAATATAATCATGTATTGAATATTGCGGCGAATCGTTGAGTTTAAATTTTTGAATAAAATAAATTATTGAGCGATTTTAAATATTTTAGAGCTAAATTTAGTAAAAATGTGGCGATTTAGGTTGCACTATATCTTAAATTATTAGTCAAATTACTAGCAAAATTTTTCTAAAATTAGCCAATTTACGAATATTAGCCACTAAAAATTACCTTGTTATGGAGCAATTATCCAACATAGTGGACCAGGTACAAAATTAAGACCTTGATACCAATGTCAAATTATTGGAATGGTCCAAGAAGAAATTTCAAATGAAGGTCAATGAGAAAATATCTAGTGAAATAGCACTATCATACGTTGAACTGGCTAAGAAGGTAGAGAAGTTGAAAATAGTACTTGAGAACATATTCTCATTGTACTCCAATTTTTTTGATTCCTAATGTTTCACACAAGAGATTAGCCAGAGAATATTGAGCTTGGAGAGGAACCTCAAAATATCAAGCACACCACTACCCAAGGATCTAGCTCAAAGTGAGAAGCATTTTGCTACAACACTTCACACCTAAAAGGAATTAGTTGTACTCATAGCAGAAGAGGCTAACATCAAGGCCAAGTTAATAAAGATCTAGTATGCAATCACCCCATGCATGTAATTTTTGCATAAAGAAATGACCTATGTAGAAAATATTTTGAAGAAAGATCCAAATCTTTCTACATTAGAAGGACTGGTACACCTTGCAGAAGAGACAACTATCCAACTCAAAGCGCTAGAAATTTCCTTAGACAACTAGGATGCTTCTCTAAAGATTATCATGGAGGTGAATAAAACCTTTTTGGCTAAGTATTCCATTCATTCATAGGACCCTTTGACATAAGTTTCAAAAAGGGGGAGATAATACATTATGTAGATATGGGGGAGAAATACATTTTTTAAATGGAAAATAAGATATGGGGAGATATACCCAAAGGGGAAAAGAATCAAATTTTGAATTTTGAGGAAGGAAACATAGCCAAAAGGATACAAAAACACTACAAGGAGATGTGTGAAAGGGGGAGAAGAAACAAAGGGGGAGTAGAAATAGAGAAAATATGATAAGGCAGAGATAAAGAATATCAAAAACATCAACATGAGACAAATTTAGCATAAGGAATTTTGGATACAAAGATGGTACATTAGTTCAAGGAGAGTTATAAGATTTTGAGGTATATAACCTTCTACAAAATTTTGAAGTTTTGTACATATGTAGAATAGAATGTGTATTATACTCATAAAGATCAAATTCATAATATTTAGTTAATTGTTTTTGACGCTCATGTCAAAGGGGGAGATTGTTGGTCTCAGATCAGTTTTGACAATTGAGTGTCAACACACTTAACCAATTTCTAAGTTGATGTTGAGCATGATATGGATGCCAAGCTATAGTATGTGTCAAGCCAAAGATTCAATATGTGTCGAGTAAACTTTAGGTGCTGAGCTTGTTTCAAGTGTTGAGTCACTATAGGTGTTGAGTGTAGTATAGATGTCAAGTGAGATAGAGATACTATAGGAGTTGAATGAGACAAAATTCCTATATGTCTTGAGCATCAACAAATAGTAAGTTTTGAGTAACACAGGATCAACATATGAGTTTGTGAGATCTAAAAGATAAGATCGAATCTTTTGCATTCCCTATGTAATTAGCATGTAGCCAGTTAGAAAAATGGGAAAAGCATGCAACCAATAGGAAAAGTGTAAAGAATTGAGTGGGAAAGATGGATAAATATCATTTGTGGATTCATACCTGACCCTATGTCTTCCAAACCTTTACAATGGGGTTGATACCCCATAATTCATGTGTATAAGAGAGGTATATGGAAGAGAGATATATGGTAGAATGCTAGTGAAATTCAGATGGGTGTAATGACTTAGAGGAAGAGTAGCATTACAGAATCTAGTTAGTTAGAATAGAGCATCAACAATATGAGCAAAGACATATCTAATCAGATTGAGAAAAATAAGGATCTAGAATCAACAATTAAAGATTGTAAGTCATTAGGTCAATACATTCCAATACTCTCTAGCCATTGTATTAGAAATGAAAATCCTATGGAGATAGGTTGGTTTAACAACCATGCTATAAAATTTTAACAAGGTGCTAAATCCTTTAATAGGGTAACATTCCAAGTGAGTGTTTTTAAATACTTTAGCCAAGTCACTTTTAACAAGGTGTAAAGCCTTTAACAGGGTAGGCCTTTCATAGGGCAGACCA
Source organism: Cupressus sempervirens (assembly GCA_028749045.1). Lineage (NCBI taxonomy): Eukaryota > Viridiplantae > Streptophyta > Pinopsida > Cupressales > Cupressaceae > Cupressus > Cupressus sempervirens. The sequence goes on from CM053788.1 coordinate 524,091,156, forward strand.
TTGGAAGTGGTCAAACTTTGTAACCTTAATCGCTTACATATTGTTGTAGTGATAATTTGTGGGTGTCATCCCCACCCTAGTTTTACCTTCTCATTTTGGAGGGTTTCTGGGTGATCAAAATCTTGTGTTATCTATTTTCATGCATGTTTTTACTTTTATGTTAATTAGAAATGGTTGAAAATTGAGTGTTAAAACACTTAACCAATTTCTAAGTTGATGCCGAGTATGATATGGATGTCAAGCTATAATATGTGCTGAACTAGAGATTCAATAGGTGTTAATTAAACTTTAGGTGCAAGGCAAGTTTCAAGTGGTGAGTCACTATAGGTGCCAAGTGAATTATAGATGTCGAGCAAGATAGAGTTACTATAGGAAGATGTAAACTAGTTTTGAGCCGAATCAAGATGAATCTCAAAGGATCTAAAAGATAAGATCAAATATTTTGGATTCCCTATGTAATCAACATGCAACCCATTAGAAAAGTGGAGAAAGCATGCAAACAATAGGAAAAGTGTAAATAATTGAGCGAGAATGATAGTTTGAGTTGAAAGCCTACACTGATGTAGACTGGGTAGGCAATATTGACAACAGAAAAATACATTGTCTAATTTACTTCAATTGACTCATCATTTTTAGATAACTTATGTCCTATTACCTTTGGTGTACTAACTAGTTTTGAGTCTTCTATACCAAATGTCTACAGTATCTCCTTGGGTTAACTATAGTAAAGAAAGGAAAAGAAGATAGCTTTGAGGGAAGAAATAATGATGAAGAGGAAGGGGAAAATGAAAAAGAGGAAGAAGGAGAGAAACAAAAGGAAGAAGGAAATAAATAAAAGGAAGAGGTAATAGTGGAGAAGGAAACATAGAAAGGTGACATGGCAACAACTAAGGATTATCAACAAGAATAGAGTGTCCAAGACACACAATTTCCACCACCTAGTCCTCCACATGGAACACCTACATCTATATAAATTATAATTGTGAAGGATGTTCCTGACCTATCAAGTTAGAACAAGGCTCAGATCTAGTGAATCTTTGACTTTTCAAATAATGCAGCAACTCGGCACTATTGAAATTCTGGTGCTCAGCACCTACTGTGTTACTCGACACCAACTATGTTTTACTAATGCTTAGCACCTACTATGGATTCACTTGGCATCCACTAATTTTTTCTTATTCTTGGAACTTATTACTTTCTTGGCTCCTTTTGTTTCACTTAGCACACACTAGATTATTTGTTTTCTTAGCACTAACTGAAGATCTACTCGGCATGAACTAGCATTCTTGGCACTCACTAATGAACTTAATCAAGCTTTGCAAATAGCCTTGTTCTAACTTATACTTCTAAAGTTTCTAAGTGTGGCCAACCTCTATTTCTTTAAGTATATTATCAATACATAATTTTTTCATAGTCTTAATTTTTAGGGATATGTCCATATTCCTGATAGTAGTGACAGCTATACCTAGTGTTGTAGTCCCAATTATAGTGATATCCATGATTATTTCCCCTTGCTAGTTGATTAGGTATCCACATAGGCTTTGATTTGCACTAAAAATCTTGATGTCCATACTTCTTGCAATTGTAGCAGTGACCTTCAAATCTTGGTGTTCTAATAGTCCTAGTCCTGTAGTCATGTGCTTGATGTCCTTGCTTGTTGCACTTGTGATAGTGACTCATGCTTTTAGGTTTGTCGTGCTGATGTGAAAAAGTGTTTAATGTTTCTCTATGGAGAATGCCAAAGTTGTAAGCTCATCTTTTCCTGGTCTTTCAAAATTTACTAAGGAGATGTGCTGAAAGACATGGAAAGAGTAGAATAAAATGTCTAAGGAACCTTATGCTTTAGATGTAGAGAGCTTAATGTATGGCATGGTATGTACTAGGTTAGATATTATACATGTAGTGGGAGTTTTTAGTGGGTATATGAATCATCCTAGGATAAAGAATTGGAATGTAGTCAAAAGGATTCTTAGATATTTGAGAGGAACATCCAGTAAATGTTTATATTTTTTGGGTCTCTACTACTGATTTGCAATGCTATGTTGACCAAGATTTGGTAGAGGTGCTTGATACCAAGTGAAGTACTAAAGTTTATGTATTTATTATTTGTGAGATAATAGTAAGATGGGTTTCTTAGTAATATAATTTTAATACTTTATCCACTATAGTGGTAGATTATATTGATTCTAAAAATGCATTCAAGAGATGATATGGCTCCTGTTCTTCATGGAAGAATTGGGACATCCACAAAGGGATAATTATTTGTAGACAAATAGTTAGGGTGCCATTCATATTGCTACTATTTTTTCTCTCTGTTCAAAGAAAAAATATATATAGTTACAACACCATTTTATTTGGTCAGTTTTAGATGATGGACAATTAAAGTTAAACAAGATACATAAATATTATAACCAATAAATTATTTTAACAAAAGTATTGGTCTTGTAGATTGAATAGAATAAAGGAATAGCTAAGCCTGGGGTGGTTCAATCTAGTGAGAGCCTAATGTGGTAGCTATATTATTACAAGGTCAGTATCTAAGTGGGAGGTGGTATAGTGTGGATCTTGATCACTCCCAAAGTGGGAGATTATTGATATGTGGTGACTAATCAGGGAAGTACTATGGAAAAAAATTATTGTTGAATTGTTAAGGATTTTTGAGTTGTCTCATCAACCATGCCCAGGGTTGAGTGATGAAGGTTTCTTAGGTTAACTTGTAAAAATTATCTAGCTCTAACTTTGTAAGAAGCAAAAACATGTATAAAACTGCTTAGGTTTAGGGATTTCTTGATGTGTGATGTGATAGTAACTTCTTGTGGTGGTATTTATTTGTAAGGGATTATATTTTTTAATGCGTTGTAATTATAGAACAATAAGAATATTGGACTTGCTATTGGTGGATGTAGCCTATGGATTAGGTTAACCATGCTAAATTTGTGTGTCTTGTCTTCTCATCTATGCACTTTTTTATTTTCTTATATTGGTTATATTTGCATGTATTTTTTATTTATGTGTAGTTAATGCTAATGCTATCTCAGTAAATTTTTTCTCAAACACCTTGTTATAATAGAAATCCATGTAGTTGCAAGGTTAGAAAATTTACATTCATCATAAATTTTAAAAAATAAAAAGAATAAAATTTTTTGGTGATCAAGTTTGTGAAGTATTATAGACTTTATAGATACCACCAAAGGTGTCCTTAGGAATGGAAAAATTTATCTTCAATTGAGATACCTAGTCGGTTGAAAAATAAGAATCTAGAACCTTATATTTGGTTATTTGATCAACTTTTCAATAGAGATATTCATAAATATTTCTATGATTTTCATTGTATAAAATGACTTCTCAACACATACCTTTGCATCTTCACTCATTGGGAGTTTCCATTTTTACTAATGATATGCATCCTTAGTCAAAGATAGGTATTTTCAGAACCATCATGTATAACATGTTTGTCATACTACCTTGAACATCCCAATAACATATCACATGCATTCATGTAGGTACAATGTCACAATTCATTAACCATGATCTCCTGCTCATCCTACAACTAAGCTATATAGTATGGATATTCACATCTCTCTCTCTCTCTCTCTCTCTCTCTCTCTCTCTCTCTCTCTCTCTCTCTCTCTCTCTCTCTCTCTCATTTTAACTTTTCTACCATCTTCTCTAATACCAAATTGCCAATTTTTTTATTCTTGGTAATACCATAAAATCATTTATCCTCACACTTGCACTAATAACAAAGAAAAATCTTTCTCATATCTAACTCTTCCTAATTAATTGGGGTTCTCCCAATTCCAAGGCTTTCTCCAATCTCTACATAATGTTAATTATCATAATGGGCTTCTTCATCTCCATGTTCCACTCTCTCTTGGTAGTTTTCTCTCCTATCTTCCCTTCCTTGGAATCAATGAAATTCATAAACTTGATGCTCTTGTTTAGCACAATGAAAACAAGTTCCTATCAAAATGACTTACTACAGTCATTATCTAGTCCTTCCTCTTCCTCGTCCTCTTTATACTCCATGACTTTAGTCATGAAAGTGGTTGAAACCCTCATTCCATTGGTTTTAGATAGCACCCGTATCTCCATTTTCCTTGCATCCTCATTTTCACATCCAAAGGTCTTACCACCACCTACTCCTCATTGACCTCACCCTCTTTAATTTTATTAGAACTTCTTATTTAGCTTCTTCTCAACTCTCAAGAAAAACTAGTATGCCTCTTGAATGCTAGTTATTCTTACCAAAATTACCTCCTCTTGAATTCTTTTGATTAATCCATTACGGTAATGAGAAACATTCTCCTTATTAGATTTTGTATGACCTAACTTGATGAGGACTTCATAAAATTTCTTTATGTGTTCTTGAATTGACATTTTTCATGTTTTAAATCTTTCATCTTCTTGAACAATTCAATATCATAATTGATGAGAATGAATTATTTGCTAAATTTTTCCATTATTAGATTTCACATTTTTAGCTTCTCCTTTCCTTTTTAATTAGTCTATAGATAACATGTGGTTATGTAGTGCCTAATCAAACTCATGCCTAATCAAACTCAAACATTAATTTTTCCTACATCATTATTTGTGGTTTTGTAGTACCCCTAAGATGGGTCAAGGGGAAATGGCCATTGTAGAGTCTTCAAGAAAATCCTTATGAGTTCTCCCTGTAACAATATAGGGTAGCATCAAGGGGAAAACCCTGTAGATGTTTTTCGAGGTAATACCCCGAAAAGATCAAATAACTTTATTATTGTAAGAGGCATTAGGAGTTGTTTTCTACTGGATGACATTTTTTATCCCTAATTTTATAAGAGGAAAAATAATTGTATAATATAGCTTATAGTTAGGGATTTAATGATATATTATGATTTAGTAGATTCTTACAATGGTATATTAAGTTACAAGGGATTATAGATTGTAATCAAGTTGTAATCACTAGATAATAACAATATTGGACTTGTTGTTAGTGGACATATCCTAGGGATAGGGCGAGGCACCTTAAATCTTTGTGTCTTTTGTTCTATTCTATGTGCTTTATTATTTTCTAATATTAGTTATATTTGCACATAATTGTTGTTTCTAACCCTCTTATCCCAACGAATCCTCCTACCACCATTTATGACATTGACCCTTAAATTTTTTCTTCAAAAACTCCACCCTCTCAAAATCTTTGAAATCTTCATACTCAAAGTAATCCTCCATATCATTGATCCAATTGCTTTACTTTTCTAGATTAGGGTTTCCTTAAAAATGTGAAAAATTTAATTTTGGGTCTTTTCCCAATTTTTTAAACAATCCTCATAACCTTATGAACCTCTAGATCTCTATTTTCTTCCTTAAACTATTTAATTTTTTGCTCTTCTTCATATTGGTCCTCACTTTTGTCTCTTCTCTAGATATCAATCCCTCTTTATAGTTAATCTTGCAATTATTTGGACTTACCTCTAGATGGATCTAAAATTTTCTTATATAACACCTTTGAGCCTTCTACTAAGGTTCCTTCATGAAGGCAGTTTCCCACTTATCTAACAACCCACAACAATAGTCACAATGAAAACTATCTCACAATTAGTGATTTGTCTATATAGGTAACAACTCTTTCTCTTATACCATTTGATGAGGGAATAAATCAAGACATAAAAATTAACTTAATATAACACAATAGAAAAAAAAGTTGATATTATATAAAATAAGAAGTTATTAAATTATGTATAGAATAACCATACCCATATTGGCTTCAGTATTATTAGATCCTAGAAAAATCCTTGTCATAGTACCTTCTTCAAAAGCACCCAAAAAAATTTATTTTCACTATATGGATGAACCTTAAATAGCCTAATTTAGGGTTAGGGTAAAGAATGAAATTTATTTTATGAAAAATTGTGGGAGATTTCCAAAATAGACAACCTATAATTCAAATTAGAAGTACATGCCAAAATAGAAGGTTTGAGAAAAAGTGGTCTTACTTGTGGGAAACATAGATTTTGATCTTGATTTTACACCATTGAAAATATCTATGAGTTTTTTAGAGTGTTGTAGATGATCTATGGATGTATCTCCTCTTTTATGGTTGTACAAGGCCATTTAGTGCCTCAAATATGACCTTGAAGGGATTCTAGGAGATCTTCAAACAACATACAATTATAATAACTTTCAATAATGAAATATTTTGACTCATTTTTTTTCCAACAATGCTTAAAATTATAATTACCATCTTCCTTTGAACTCACACCCTCTATTTCTTTATAATTATAGCCCTCCTATATTTTCACATGTTTTAGAAAGGTCAACCTAGAAAAGTAGTCATGAAAATCAAAGAGTTATAATCTCTAGTTATCCAAAATGGGTATCTATAAATGTAAAATCATGAAACATAAACTATAACTATACTTGTTTATGGTTGTTACATGGTTTCTCTAAAGCAATAAGATGATCCAACATTGTTGTTTCACCAAGTCTAACAATTCCCATGGATAGCTTGTATGATATACTTATGGCATATATTCCTGAGCTTGTCCAAGACTTGTCTTTTGGATCATATGGCTCATCTTAGTGTTGATTAAAAATGTTTACATGCATATTTCACTCTAATGTTGCTACATCCCCTCCAGGTGGTTGTATGAAATTTTGATATTTTATTGTTGATGGTTTTATTCCTAGCAGGGATAAATTTAAGAAACCCCCCTTTGGAAAAAGGTACAAAATTATGGTGAATCCAACACTATTTTAGGGGGAAAATTTTTCTATTGGGGATATTTTTTCAAACTAGGAAAAAAACTAGTTTTATTAGCAATTTTGTTTCCATTACATAAAAATTCTATAAAACCTTGGCAAATTTAAACTATTGAACAAACTCACAACCAAAATTATAAATACCTAGAAACCAAAATTATATATCATCTAACATAGTAACCCTTTATAATAATCATCAGATGGTCCTAAATCAATGGTATAATTCTTATTTTGAGTTAAATTTTTAAAGAATAAGTTTTAAAGAAAGCCTCTAGAATAATGGCACCTATTTACAATCAAACCTATTTTGGGCCAAAGATTAAAAGGATAAAACCTTACTTGGAATATCTCTAGAATAGAGACACATGGAAAGTATCTCTACTTAACATATAACCTAACTTAAAGATTTACCACATATTGGTGAATGTCTCCACCAAATTAGACAAGCCTCAAAAACTATTGGCAAAAATATTTGATTTACTATGTGGAAAGATTAAATTCCATTGGCAAAGATATTACCAAAATAAAAATAATTATGTATCATTATTTGCAATTGGTACAATCATTGGACTCAATTTTCATAAAGAGCAGGTTACATAGCCACAATGAAAGTGCTAATTTTTTTGTCAAATTTGGGGTCCCTGATGAGTGAAATTTGGCATTTTGTGAATATTCACCACTAAAGTTATCCCTAATTCTTAGGATTTTCTCTAGAGTGGTTTATTTCTATGAGTAACCACAAAAATATTCCTTGTTAAGGATTAAATAAATAGTACAACATGGAGGGAATCAGCAATACAAATGACCATAGATTTCTTTCAAGGGAGTTATATATTGGTTATGTTAAAAAACAAGTTCAAGAGCTTATGCTATTAGCACCACTCTCCTTTCATCCTCCTTTTAATAGATAGTCTACCTATTTGTAATTCTAGGGTTAGAAAGTGTCCCACAATGGTGGCATATATGTTCTTGTGGAATATATATGAATATTTCTATTATTAGTTATAAATTTCTCCTCTGTGACTTATTCAATTGTTCTACATGTTCCTTCTTCTTTAAAAGAAACAAATTATTATATTCCATATAACTATTAAATTTTCATTTATATTTTCTTTATTGCAAATTATATTAGGATGGATTTGGGTCTTTTTATTGACCCTTATTTAGAAAAGTAGTTGAAAAGTTCATTATACTTGTATAAGATGAATATAGACAATTGATATGATATACTCTAATTTGAATAAGATCATTATTTAGTTATTGCTTTTGTAAATAAGATAGTTGAATGTATTTAGTCATAATTCCATTTTTTTTTAAGAAGCTTTGTTTAATAGAAATTCTCATTTCATGTTCTTTTGTTGGGTTTAGGGAATTCATGTGAAAAAGTTAACATGAGGTGACTTAACGACAACTTATCATGCATCAATCTCTTTTCATCACTTTCATATTCATGTTTTCTTAAATATACTTTCATCACTAAATACAAACTTTTAAAAATCAAACCTTAAAAATGAAATTTTGTTTTGGATCTTCTTCTATCCCTTTCTATGCATGGACATACACTCAATCGATTAAGAGCCCACAGTACTTGCTTGCTAAAAAACCATTTCTCTTGTACAACTTATGCCAATGTAGAGAATTTTTTATGTTTGAAAGGATGTTAATCCCCCATATTAGTCCATTGTGAAAATTCCTATTGTAGCCATTGATTATTAATCTCCTATCATAAACTATTATTAAATTACCAAAAAATAATTTATGAGTAATATAAAAAAATAACACAACTACAACTTCACCAATAAAATATAGAAATAAATTCACAAAATAATGAACACAAAATTTTTAGACAAATTATCCTTGGAAAAACTACTTAGGGAAAACCAGTTCTACAAGTGGAAAATATATTAACTATAGCAAATCAAGAGATACAAAATTCCTTGCCTCTCACTGGAAGAATTCAAACAACCTCTTAATTTCTCCTGCAGATATTGCCCACTACTATCCCCAATGTTGTCACTGTGCCCTTGCTAACATTGCAAGACTATTTTTTATCACTGCAAACTCCTTTTCTAACACTGCAAATGCTTCTATAGATTTTTTTTTTCACCAAATGCCTCTCTTGAGCCTCTTTTATACTACCTGACCAAGAGGTGTCTAGTTGCTTCTTTATTAAGACAACCTAACCAATAGGTTAATATTTGCTTCTAGAAGGAGTCAATTAATTAACAAATATTTACTAATTAATCACATATTGACAAATAGTTATCCAAGTTACCTAAACAAAGACTCCCACTTAGCAAGGAAGTTGTTCTGCATGACACCCAACTTATCTCTAAAGAACATGAATTTAGCCTTCCCCAATGTCTTAGTCATAACATCTACTACCTACTCCTCTATAGGTATTCCTAGAGAAATCATTGATAAAAGTAACATAGTACTCATATCCCTTAAGAGACTTTGAAAACATTGGTCCACAAACATCTAAATGTATTAGATCAAGAACACCTTTAGATCTGGTGTCAGTCCTTGGAAAAGATGCTTTTGCAAACTTCCCCAACACACATCCCTTACATACATAATGATGCTCTATGCTCACCTTTGAAACACCTATCATGTCTCATGAAGAAATTTGAGTGCTCTATGATGAATATGGCCCATCCTCTTATGCCATAGCTCTCCAAAATCTCTAGAATTATAGTTGCTCATGAATGCCTTAGGAGTATCGAACTGTAACCTATAAAAGAAATGACTCCTAACTCCAATATTTAAGGGTGATTTCTAATCCTTGTGCTTAATCAACACATGTGTCCCTCTAAAGATTACAATATACCCCTTATCTTGAAGAAGTGATATGGAAATCAAATTCATACCTAAGCCTAGAACATGCAATACATTATGAACTAGAATTATCTTTCCATTCTCCCTTTGAAATTGAATAGTCCCTTTCCCAACTGGATTGAGTTTGGACAAGTTTCCCATAGAAATATGGATATTGGTTTTCTCCTCCTTATAACTAGAGAAGTATTCTCTAACTCTTGTCATATGAAATGACACCTCACTATCTATATACCAAATAGTCTATGAGGTTGAGCTTACCATACAAGATATAAGTGAAAACTCATCTTCCATTCTATTAGAGGGTTCTTCTACACTTGCTGAAGCTACCACCTACTTCCTTGTCTCCTTCCTTTTTGGGAAATTTCTAACATAGTGAGCATACTTGTCACATCCAAAACACTTTATCTTAGAAAGACCCTTCTTCTTCTTCTCATGTTGTGAGTTCTATCCTTTTCTAGATCCCTTCTTTGCTTTTCCTTTCCTTGCTAAGGCAATGTTCTCAAGTTCCACCTCACTTTTTAGACTCTTGTTGGCCCCATTGACAATACTTAGTCTAAAATCCTCTTGAGTGAAGTTAGTCCATAGTCTATCCCAACTGAGTAAGGTATCTCATCCACTAACAACTTGAACAAAGACACTCCATTATTTAGAAAATCCATTTAGAGATATTTTCACTAGCTCATTATCACTAGGACTATCTCCAACAACTTTTAACTCATCCTTGACAAGTCTAAGCCTAGTGAGGTAACTTGTAATGTCTTCTCCATAGTTCATTCAATTATTCTTTAGCTTCTATCTAAGAATCATCTTCCTATTAGTGGTAACATTCTGGTATAGATTTAGAATAACATCCCACATCTTCTTCATCATGTCTAGCTCTAAGATGTGTGGAACAATATGATCCTTGACACCATCAAGGGTAATCCTCCTCACCTTGGCATCATCCTTCTTATATGTTGTAAGCTATGTCATATCCATTGGTACATGTACATCACTGGTAACATAATCCTTGATACCATTCTCTTCCAACAATAAAGAAGTTTTGGCCTTCCAAACATAAAAATTCGAGGCACCATCCAATATGTCCTGATCTCTCAAACCAATTGAAACCATCTCAAGGGATTAAAGAAATAGTAATTCTTAAGAGACCAAAACTTAATTTCTTTCCTAGGGAAAAAAATTTCTACCATCAGTAATGCTCTGATACCATGTGAAAATTTCTATTGTAGTCACTGATTAATAATCTCCCATCGCAGATGATTATTAAAGTACCAAAAAATAATTCATGAATACTAGCAAAAAATAACACAACTTCAAATTCACCAATAAAATATGTAAATAAATTCACAACATAATGAACACAAAATTTTAGGATAAATCATCCTTGGAAAATCCCCTAAGGGGAAACTAGTTCTATAGATGGAGAATATATTAACTTCAGCAAATCAAGAGATGCAAAATTCCTTGCCTCTCACTAATAGAATTTAGATAATCTCCTAACTTCTCCTATTGATATTCCCCATTGCTATCCCCAATGCTATCACTGTGCCCTTGCTAACATTGCAAGACTATTTTCTATCATTACAAAATCATTTACTAACATTGCAAATGCTTCTACATCTTCTTGTTCCTTTGTTCACCAAATGCCTCCCTTGACCCCCTTTTATACTACCTAACCAAGAGGTTTCTAGTTGCTTCTTGGTTAAGACAACCCAACCAAGGAGTTTCTAGTTGCATCTTGATTAAAAAAACCTAACCAATAGGTTACTAGTTTCTTCTAAAAAGAGTCAATTAATTAAGAAATATTTGCTAATTAATCACATATGGACGAACAAATATCCAAGCTACCTAAACTAACTTCCATAACTTCTCTTCCACTTTTTTATAATATCGGTAAATGGGTAAATGATTTATGAACCAAAGGATTGTAAACCTATTGCATGAGTGCACTATGCACTATTGTTATCTCTAGTTTAAGGAAGGTTGATAGACATCAAGGAGAAGTAACAATTAAAAATAGATTTCATAGTCTAACAAATATTTCATATGTATAAAATGTCAATGAACTACGAGGTAGAGCTTGAGATACTTACCAATATAAGAAGTCAAAAAAAGAGGGCATTGCAAAATTTTCAATAAGAGAATCCTTATTGGACTCACAAAATAAAATAAAAATATTTGACACTATTGAAAGAACATGAACCAAGGTAAGACTTATTCTTATTTTTCTAGTTTTCGAAAACTGGGATTGTAGTATGAAGTTATGTTATAAAGTTGAAGGATGATATTTATTTTAGTGTTGATAATTGGCTAACTCACTTAAGCCTTTTCCAATGAATAACACCTATTGTGGCTTTGTTATACCTTTTGATCAAATGGATCCTTTCAACAGGTATATGTCTAGTATGGGATATGTTGTATCATGGGATTTAGTGAAATGGATTGAATGGTCTCCAATTTGCTAAGAATAATTAATGGGACCAAAGGATAAGATGGCAAGGTTTTGTTTTGATAAAAGGAGGAAGGATAAGAATAGATTTAATACTAAGCCTGCTATGTATGACTTTCCTTTCTCTAATGGTAATCTTATTCATGGATTAATTCCTGATACAATTGCTAGTGAGCCTATAAATTATAATATGCATATCCATTTATTTTTATAACTTATTCCATGATTATAATATATTTTCAAGTTCTTTCCATACATTAACTTTATTTGTGAAGCATTAGCTATGATGAATGATTTATTGATTAGCATTTGTATGTGTAGATAGTTAATGCTTAGTTGTGATGATTTATTATGATAAATGGTTATTATTGAATATTAATTATCTTGAGATGATTAAAAAAATTTTTTGAGATATTACAATTAGTCATGCAGTGAGGAAGAAGGAGAACCAAGTTGACACTTGTCAACATTGAGCAATTGCAAGAAATGCATAAAAAATAAAAAAGGTAGTTTCACTAAAATGGGCATATCTCACTTAATTCTTAATTAAATTAAGAATAGATTATAGATTTTGAAAGATGACAACAAGGCACATAGACCCTTTTCATCTTTTGAGATAGTTCAAGATAGTTAATGAGTAGTATTGATCAGAAGTTGACTGAGTAAAAGGTGGCATGTTTGAAGGTAGTAGAAATCCATTTTCACTAAGATGGTCATATCTTCTATGTTTATTAATGAAATTAAAATTTTCCAAATGATCAGGAAATCTAAAAAGGAGGAGTATAACATTGTGGAAGGATTTGATGTAATCTAAAATAATACAAGATCACCATGCTTTTGAAGTAGACTTCTAAAAAGGTAGAACATAAAATCAACACAAATATCCAAGAAATAAACATTTTTCATAAAAGAGTCTAAATAAACTCCTTTTACAATCATCCAAGAAGAAAACTTCTAATAGAACTCTTTTCTTTGGTTATTATTTTAGAATAAGTCTCTTTCTTATTTAAATGAATGATGTGACACTTGTTAGATGGTTGTTAGAGTGTCAATAAGCTTATATATTTGAAATTATAATTAAGCATTTGATATAGATAGATATATAGAAAGTTGTAGTTTTGAATATACATTTCCTATAGCCATCATTATTTATTTTTATTTATTTTCATCATTTTTATCATTTATATTTTACAATGATAGAATAACTAAGAGATTTTTATAGTGCATATACTTTGCAGACATGCTTCAAATATACATTAGCGGGTTGACAATTTAAATGATTCTTCTTCATAAGGGTATGTGCAAGATCATGGTGTACCAAACTATGGCCTTAAGTGGTAGTGAAAAATCAACAAATCAGGGTTATGTCAACTTGACACAATTTTAAAGTGGTTATGGACTTTATATCAAAAAGTTGTAAGAAAATAATTTGTATGAAATTGAATGTAGTTTCTAAACTACTAGGCCTTATCAGGAGAAAAAAATAATTGATTGGTCAAAAGTTTGGATTTTAATGCAGTAGTACAAAAATTTCAAGGCAAAAATAAAAAGTAGGTGTATGTCTGACCACCTTAATCAAAATCAAATGATAATTTTTTTTAATATAATTATAGATTTAAAAAGTAGACTCATGCGCGGATGTGATGCATATTTTTTGGTATTTTTATTCCAAATAAATAATTAAATATGAATTTTCTATTAAAACTTTTTTGAAAAAAAAACTCTCGTGTCTGACCACCTTAACTAATAGAAAATTTTACCAAATTTTAATTTTAATTTTTTTTCTTATACCACACGAAGCATAGAATGTGACGCAACTTTTAGATTTAAAAAATGTTATACTGTTTGAAAGCTATAGCTATTTTTCAATCAGTACGTCAATCAACACTTTACAATAATCTTCATTGATAATTAACTAATAAATACTTATCAAACCTAGAATTTGACAGAAATTATATCAATGGAATCTAGAGATCGATATTAAAAAATAATTTTTGTTTCATTCAATTTCGATCAAAATAACATTGTTAGATGGCTACCCGAAGTCTAAGTGTCACTAAAACCCTCCTCAAACACATTTTTTGGGTTGACGGAGTAGGCTTGTTAAATACCAGGCCTAATCGGATATCCAATCTCAAATATGATATATGATATGGATCGGTGAGTCCCCATCTGCTTTTGGAGGGAAATTTCAAATTGCAAGACATTTTAGAGTGAAAATCGAGTTTTTGATTTATAGTTTATAACTTATCAATTATTTGATTTATATTACTATGTAAAAATATATTAGAATATATTATATATATAATAACGTAACATAAAGATATAACATATAATTTATTATATTATTCTTATTATAATCTATAAATATAATATATATTATTATATTATATTATTATTTTTCCTATATTTTTATTAAATATAATAACGTAATATTATATATATATATGTATGTTATTAATATATATTATTATTATTATCTATAATATATTATTATTATGAGCTATGTTATTAATATATAATAATATATTATCTTATTATATATTTATATATATATATATATATATATATATATATATATGTCCCTAGGGGTCTTAGGACCCCTAAGGACATATTAGAATCATTCTTATCGGTCAAAGGGGTCATAAGGTGACCTATGACCCCCTCTGACCCAATACATGATGACATATGTCCCTAGGACCCCTAGGGACATATTAGAATCATTCTTATGAGTCGAAAGTGGTCATAGGTTGACATATGACCCTAGGGGTCCTAGGACACTTAAGGACATATTAGAATTATTCATATCAGTCAAAGAGGATAATAGATTGAACTATGACCCCCTTTGACCCATTTGAATGATTCTAATATGTCCCTAGGGGTCCTAGGACCCCCTAGGAACATATGTTATCATGTAATGGGTCGAAGGGGGTCATAGGTCAACCTATGGCCCCCTTTGACCCATAAGAATAATTCTATTATGTCCCTATGGGTCCTAGAATTTTTAGGTACATATGTTGTCATTTAATGGGTCGAAGGGGGTTATAGGTCAACCTATGACCCCCTTTAACACATTTGAACGATTCTAACATGTCCCTAGGAGTCCTAGGACCTTTAGGGACATATGTCATCATGTAATGGGTCGAAGGGGGTCATAGGTCAACCTATGACCCCCTTTGACCTATGACCCCCTTTGACCCATAAGAATGATTATATTATGTCCCTAGGGGTCCTAGGACCCCTAGGGACATATCTCATCATTTATCAGGTCAAAGGGGATCATAGGACAACCTATTACCCCCTTTGACCCATTTGAACGATTCTAATATGTCCATAGGGGTCCTAGGACCACTAGGAACATATGTCATCAATAATGGGTTGAATGGGATCATAGGTCAACCTATTACCCCCTTTCACCCATTAGAATGATTCTATTATGTCCCTAGGGGTCCTAGTAACCCTAGGGACATATTTCATCATTTAATGGGTCGAAGGGGGTCATAGGTCAACCTATGACCCCCTTTGACCCATTTGAGTGATTCTAATATGCCCTTAGGGGACCTACAATCCCTAGGAACATATGTCATCATGTAATGGGTCGAAGGGGGTCATAGGTAAACCTATGACCCCCTTTGACCCATAAGAATGATTCTATTATATCCTTAGGGGTCCTAGGACCCCTAGGGACATATGTCATCATTTAATGGGTCAAAGAGGGTCATAGGTCAATCTTTGACCCCTTTGACCCATAAGAATGATTATAATATGTCCCTAGGGATCCTATGACCCCTAGAAAAATATGTCGTTATGTAATGGGTCAAAGCAGGTTATAGGTCAACCTATGACACCCTTTGACATATTTAAAAAAATTTAATATGTCCCTAGGTATCCTATGTCTTCTAGCGACATATGTTGTCATTTAATTGGTCAAAAGAGGACATAGGTCAACCTATGACCCCCTTTGACCTATAAGAATGATTATATTATGTCCCTAGGAATCTTAGGACCCATAGAGACATATGTCATCATGTAATGGGTCGAACGGGGTCATAGGTCAACCTATGACCCCCTTGGACCCATAAGAATGATTCTAATATGTCCCTAGGGGTCCTAAGACCCCTAGGGACATATGTTATCATGTAATGGGTTGAAGGTGGTCATAGGTCAAACTATGACCACCTTTGATCCATTAGAATGATTTTAATATGTCTCTAATGGTCCTAGGACCTCTAGGGACATATGTTGTCATGTAATAGGTCGAAGGAGGTCATAGGTCAACCTATGACCCCTTTTGACCCATAAGAATGATTCTATTATGTACCTAGGGGTCCTCGGACCCCTAGGGATATATGTCATCATTTATCAGGTCAAAGGGGATCATAGGACACCTATGACCCCCTTTGACCCATTTAAATGATTCTAATATGCCTGTAGGGGTCCTAAGACCACTAGGGACATATGTCATCATGTAATAGGTCGAATGGGGTCATAGGTCAACCTATGACCCCCTTTCTCGCATAAGACTGATTCTATTATGTCCCTAGGGGTCCTAGTAACCCTAGGGACATATTTTGTCATTTAATAGGTCAAAGGAGGTCATAGGTCAACCTATGACCCCCTTTGACCCATTTGAACGATTTTAATATGTCCCTAAGGGTCCTAGGACCCTTAGGGACATATATCATCATGTAATGGGTCAAAGGGGGTCATAGGTCAATCTATGATCCCCTTTGCCCCATTAGAATGATTCTATTATGTCCACATATGTCATCATTTAATAGGTCAAAGGGGGTCATAAGTCAACTTATGACCCCCTTTGACCCATAGGAATAATTCCAATATGTCCCTAGGGGTCCTAGGACCCCTAGGGACATATGTCGTCATGTAATGGGTCAAATCGGGTCATAGGTCAACCTATGACCCCCTCTGACCTATTTGAACAATTCTAATATGTCTCTAGGAGTCCTAGGTCTCCTAGCAACACATGTCATCATGTAATGGGTGACACATAAGAATGATTATATTATGTCCCTAGGGGTCATAGGACCCTTAGAAACATATGTCATCATGTAATGGGTCAAAGGGGGTCATAGGTCAACCTATGACCCCCTTTCACACATAAGAATTATTCTAATATGTCCCTAGGGGTCTTAGGACCCCTAGGGACATATGTCATCATGTAATGGGTTGAAGGTAATGATACGTCAACCTATGACCCCCTTTGACCCATCAAAATGATTCTAATATGTCCCTAGGGGTCTTATGACCCCAAGGGACATATGTCATCATGTAATGGGTTATAGGGGGTCATAGGTGAACTGATTGCCCCCTTTCACCCATTTGAAAGATTCTAATATGTCCTTAGGGGTCCTAAGAATCCTAGGGACATATTTTGTCATGTAATGGGTCGACGGGGGTCATAGTTCAACCTATGACCCCCTTTGACCCATAAGAAGGATTCTATTATGCCCCTAGGGGTCTTAGGACCCATAGGGACATATGTCATCATTTAATGGGTCAAGGAGGTCATAGGTTGACCTATGACCTCCTTTGACCTATTTGAACAATTCTAATATGTTCGTAGGGGTCTTAGGACCCCTAGGGACATATGTCATCATGTAATGGGTCAAAGGGGGTCACAAGTTAATCTATGACCCCCTTTGACCCACTTGAATGATTCTAATATGTCCCTAAGGGTCCTAAAACTCGTAGCAACATATGTCATCATTTAATGGGTTGAAAGGGGTCATAGGTCAACCTATTACCCCCTTTGACCCATAAGAATAATTCTACTATGTCCTTAGGGGTCCTCAGATGCCTAGGGACATATGTCATCATTTAATTGGTCGAAGAGCATCATAGGTCAACCTATGACACCTTTTGACCCATAAGAACGATTTTAATATGTCCCCAAGGGTCCTAGGACCCGTAGGGATAAATGTCATCATGTAATGGGTCGAAGAAGGTCATAGGTCAACCTATGATCCCTTTTGACCTATTTGAACAATTCTAATATGTCCCTATGGGTCCTAGGACCGCTAGCAACATATGTCATCATGTAATGGGTTGAAGGGGGTCATAGGTTGACCTATGACCCCCTTTGACTCATAAGAACAATTCTAATATGTCCCTAGGGGTCCTAGGACCCCTAGGGACATATGTCATCATGTAATGGGTCAAAGGGGGTCATATGTCAACCTATGACCCCCATTGATCCAAAAGAACGATTCTATTATGTCCCTAGGGGTCCTAGGACCTCTATGGACATAC
This sequence comes from Cupressus sempervirens, assembly GCA_028749045.1. Classification (NCBI taxonomy): domain Eukaryota; kingdom Viridiplantae; phylum Streptophyta; class Pinopsida; order Cupressales; family Cupressaceae; genus Cupressus; species Cupressus sempervirens. The sequence continues at coordinate 524,109,454 of CM053788.1, forward strand.
ATCGTTATTTAATGGGTTGAAGGGGGTTATAGGTAAACTTATGACCCCCTTTGACCCATAAGAATGATTCTATTATGTCCCTAGAGGTCCTAGGATGCCTAGAGACATGTTATCATTTAATAGGTCGAAGGGGGTCATAGGTCAACCTATGACCCCCTTTGACCTATTTGAATGAGTCTAATATGTCCCTAGGGGTCCTATGACCCCTAGGGACATATGTCATCATATAATGAGTCAAAGGGGTTCATAGGTCAACCTATGATTCCCTTTTACCCATAAGAATGATTCTATTATGCCCCTAGGGGTCCTAGGACTCGTAGGGACATATGTCATCATTTAATGGGTCGAAGGGGATTATAGGTCAACCTATAACCACCTTTGACCCATAAGAATGATTCTAATATGTTCCTAGGGGTTCTAGGAGCCCTAGGGACATATGTCGTCATGTAATGGTTCGAAGGGGGTCATAGGTCAACCTATGACCCCCTTTGACCCATAAGAATGATTCTAATATGTCCCTAGGACCCCTAGGGACATATGTCACCATGTAATGGGTCAAAAGAGGTCATAGGTGAACCAATGACCCCCTTTGACCCATTTGAACGATTCTAATATGTCCCTAGGGGTCCTAGGACTCCTAGGGTCATATGTTGTCATGTAATGGGTCAAACGGGGTCATAGATCAACTTATGATGCTCTTTGACCCATAAGAATAATTCTATTATGTCCCTAGGGGTCCTATGATCCTTAGGGACATATGTCATCATTTAATGAGTCAAAGGGGGTCATAGGTCAACCTATTTCCCCTTTTGACCCATTTAAATGATTCTAATACGTCCTTAGGGGTCTTAGGACCCCTATAAACATATGTCATCATGTAATGGATCGAAGGGGGTTATAGGTCAACCTATGAACTGACTTATGACCCCCTTGGACCATAAGAAATATTCTATCATGTCCCTATGGGTCCTAGGATCGGACATATGTCATCATGCAATAGATCAAAGGGGGTCATAGGTCAACCTATGACCTCTTTTGACCCATATGAAGCATTATAATATGTCCCTAGGAGTCATAGGACCCCTAGGGACATATATATATATTATATTTATAGATTATAATATTAATAAGATAATATATTATGATATATTTATAACATAACTCATAATAATAATATATTATAGATTATAATAATAATATATATTAATAACATACATACACACACACATATATATATATAATATATAATATATATAGTACGTTGTTATATTTAATAAAAATATAGGAAAAATAATAATAGTATAAATTATATTTATAGATTATAATAAGAATAACATAATATATTACTATATATTAATAGATTATATGTTATACCTTGATGTTACATTAATATATGTATATAATATATTACAATACATCTTTACATAGTAATATAATTGAAATAATTTATAAATCATAAACTATAACTCCCAAACTCAGGTTTCCTTCCAAAAGTCCCTAGGTTGCATATCAGATATCAAATTTGATATCAGATATCTAATATTACTGGCATCAATTTTCAACATATTCCATGTCCCTGTAGACCTAACAACATCACTTTTTTTAGTTTTTTTCATGGGTTTTACAAAAATTCGCATTTTGGGGCCAAACCATTCAAAAATAGTTTGAAAATATAACATTTGGTGTTCGATAGTTTCATCTAAATGGGGAGCAGTAGTTGTCGAAAGGCTAAATGTAAAAGGAAGATATCCAAAGAAGACATTGTGGCATATAGGGAAAGGGACAAAATGGAACACTGAAGAAAAAGATAAGGTATGCTAAATATTAGTCAGGTTGAGAATTAATTAGTCAAAGGTGAAATCATAGAGTCAGATAATGAATATGTATAGTTGGGGAATGAAAATGTACCTATTGAAAATGATAATGCCAAAATGTAAAATTTAGAGAATGAAAATTTTGAAGATGAAATGCTACCAAGTCATAATCCAAATTGCATAATTGACCATGTCGAACATGACAATGCACAGGAACCTAATGCACAAGAACCTTACATATCTCCTAATTATAATTGACATGAAGGTTCTAAAACACCAAAATGGATAATTGAAATTGATGAAATGATTATTACTAATTTGGAAAGGAAAAAATCAAAAAGAACCATTCAGTTATGGGCTTCAAGACTATATCAAATATTTTTCAACAACAAGACAGTGTTAGAGAAATGTCGGCTTTTCATGCACTTATTAAAGATGCAAAAGATAAGACCTATGATTTCCAAATTGAAGATTCATGTCAATAAAAACTTGAAAAGAAATGCCATTATTGTGAAGAACCTTTTTAGTGCTCTCAATAGCATTGGAAAAAATAGCAGGGCGAAGGATAATAGAGCTGCTCAAAGGGTTATTACAACCTCTTTGGTAAGTCATCATTTGAGAAGGGGTAGATATATGAGACAAACTTGTATTGATTTGAATATAAATCATACTACTTTGAGCAGAGCACTTAGTTAACGAGAGAAAATTGACGATCCTCTTCAAAATAAAACATGGGCATTTGGTGGGAGACTTCCACATTTTGATAAGAAGCTATCCGATGATGTGACGGAAGAAATTACACAATTTTTTCACTCTAACTCATGAGTATCACCCAATGCTAAAGATATGTTAAAGTTGAGAATTGGCATCAAGGACCGCACGCCACATCCTAAACACTATTTGGAGGTAAGTCAGACTATGTGTTCAAACAATTTAGAGAGAGTCATCCAAGTCTTCATATATCACAAAGGGATTTTGAATCTTTGAAGCCATTTTATTGTGTGCCACTCAAAATTCAAAATACATGTTGTTGCAAATATCATATTGAGTTTTCTATGCACTATGAACTATTATGCTCCATCCGTTCTACTTTTCATAGTAAAGAAATGTTGGAAGATTGTGGTGCTAGTGGGCTTTCAAAATCATCAACAGACTTGCTAGATCAACTTTTATGTCATAGAGTTGATGGTTGTTTCTTTTATAGAAATGCTTGCTTAAATGAGAAGTGTTCAGAATGTGGTGGCTTATCCAAGTTTGATACATGTTTCCATGAGGGGTGTGAACAAGATCTTGGAAAGACAATAGTGAAAAAAAAGGTATATAAAATGGTGAAATACACATTGAAGAGTGGAGGTGAGAGCTCTAGATGTGAATTGGTTGGAAATTGATATAAGTGTGGCTAGTTTTATTTTTAGATTTTAGGAAAAATCTTTTTTACAAGTATGTAAGATATAGTCATAGGTCTCAGTGGTTGGATGAACAATTTAGAATGTGCAAGGAGACTTTTTCCATTGGCACTATTATATCAGTTGTTGATTTTTCTGAGAACTACACATTGCAACCTCAAAATGAGACACAATATTAGTATTACAACTCTATTCAAATTGCTATTTTTATTCACATAACATATAGACATGCCCCTGATAGTGCGAAAGATAATCGAAAGATTATTAGAGAGTATCATTTTTATATGAGTGATGATAGATCTCACTCTCATGAGTTTGTGCAACATTGTTTCGAGAATTATTTTGATTTCTTACATGAGCATGCAATTGCTATGGATAGACATATCATTTGGTCAAATAATTGTATAGGTCAATTCAAGAATGCTTGCATGTTTTATTGGTTGTGTAGGATGCATGTAGATAGAGGGGTGCCTCATATTTGGAGTTTTTTTGAGTCCGACCATGGAAAAGGGGAACATGATGGAGCAGGGGCATGTGTGAAGAGGGCTCTAGTTAAGGAGCAACTAAATATTACAGCAACAAAGCTTCTTGATGCTCGTAGCATTGTTGATTGGTGTAGTTTAGCATTATCACTGGGGGGGGGGGGGGGGACTCTTGATTTAGTGGTATGTAGGTTCTTTTGGTTGGTTGAGGAAGGGTCTGTAGCTAATAGATCAAATTGTACTACAGTGAGAGACTCATCAAAAATGCATTCATTCCAAAGCTCTGATTCTAGTACATGGACTATTTGGACACGACAGCCAGCATGCTTTTGTCCTAGTTGTTTTCAGTGTGATTGGGATCATTGTAAGTCAAGTGAGGGGGTGGACACACAGGCTCCACATTATCTTACTCCATTTTCTATCATACACTCTATTAGAAATGATGACATGGAAAGTTTACTTGAGCATAACCATCTATCAGATCTACGTTAGCCAGGACATGTCTTTGCATTGGTTGCACCATAGGGGAATGATGAGAAATCTGATTATTGGTTAGCATGTTGTGTAAGGGGTAAGCAAAAACTTGCACAAATGATCACAGATGATAATGGATTCACATATCCTACTAGTTCAGTGGTTGTCACTAGAACATGGCAGTGGACATACATGCTTAGAAGGAATGAAATTCCTGCATTCGAAGATTGTTAGAAGCACAAAATAATTCTCATATATTTGCATCTTATTATAGCAAAAAATGTAAAGTTGTTGAAGAGACCAAAAGTAAAAGAACTTTTTACTATTGCTAATGTTGATCATGAAGCCCTGTTGGAGACCCTAAAATAGAGAGAGGACCCTATTGGAACACTCAACTAGGTATATTTACTTCTTATGTTATTTTCTTCATAATGATTCGATGGATTGATGATTATCTTGTTTAATACAATAAAATACTAATTTTTTTTATGATATTGGAATGTGGGTACATCATGAAGAGTTGGGGGGGGGAGGTATTGGGGAGAATTCCTAAGATTTATGATGTAAAATGTGAACTTTTTTTGTATATGGTTTTTATAATAATGAAAAAGATAGGTTAAATTAGTTGTACATTCTAATTTGTATTTTGGTAGGTTCTTTGTAAGGAATTATAAGAGGAATATATTGAACAAGTTCTTGCAAATTATATTTGCATGTGATACAAAGCTATAAGGACAATTTTAAGAGCATTTATCACTATATGAAACATAATTTCTTGCACATATCTTATTACAAGTTTGGTTTTTTCCTTATTTGACATAAAGCTAACATTATGATTATTAAAACTATTTTTATCAAACTAATCAAATAAGAAAAATCTAGAAAGTATGGATGAACAATTAGAATACTTTATTTTTTCCATTTTGCAATCAATCATGGCATTTGAAAGCATAAAGAGTCATAATATTGTATAATGTTTTGAAAGACTTTCATATTGAAAAGTTGTAAAGGACCATGATATTTGAATTTTAGTAATGTCTAGGTTTGCATAGGGTAAGTGAGTCATTAGATAGGTCCTAATAAGGTATCATAATAGTCTCAAGTCATTTCATAAGTTGAAACATTCAATAAGTCACTTAAAATTTAGCTTATTGCTTTAGAAAATTCAAATCTTGAATGTAACAGCTACATAAGCATTTTGGAGGGAAACTCCATAGTTTAAATTTTATGAAGGATTATGAAGTGAAAATGATTGGAGGTGGTTGAGGGGGTTATTAAGCATCCCTTGAAAATTATAAATAGTGTTTGTACGAACTATACGGGCAGTATGTATGGACTAATTCAGAATGTTGAATAAAAAAGCTTGGATTTTAATAGCAATTTGTAGGTCCTTTGGAGTTTATGAGTTCTTTATGATATTCTAATGCATTGAGGCATCTTCTAAGATCTGTAAGGAAGTTTAGGACCAAGTTTTGATTTCATTTTTGAAGGGTTATTCATCTAACTTGTTGATTGTTGGCTGTAGCAGTCCTTTTCATAAGCATTTTGACAATTTTTTCATCTAATCATGGTCATTCCATGAAATGCTTAACTGATTCTTCATGGAATGCCATTTTCCTAACATGTATAATGTCTTCTAACCCCAAAATGATCAACTAACCAAAGTGATTGGTGGCCACCAAACATAAAAGGGTGAAAAAAGGGTTGAAAGTGAGGGGACAGTCCTATAAGAAGAGATTTTCCTTGAAGAGGGAAGTTTTTGTGAGTTGGTTCATGTTTGTGGTGATAAAACATAGATGTCTAAATTTTGAATTAGTCTAAGAAGGATTGGCATGTGTGAGATTGGTGATGCCCTAGGAATAAGGGTTTTGAGAAGGTGAATTGGGGCTTTTTGGGTTAGGGAACCCATAGAATAAAATTGAGAGTGGATTTGTCTAATTTAAGTCATTTTAGGGGCCCATGAAAAGTTTGGAGTCCAGATCTTAAGTCCTTCTACTGGTTACTTTGTAAATGCATCTTTTTTACATTGTTAAAAAATAAGAGATGTGTGAAATTTCATTGATATTTTCCAAAGGAAGGGTATCTAAGTCTTATATATGTTTTGTGAAAGCATAAAGGGTATCAAAAAAATCCATTTATTCAAGGAGTCTTTTGAAAAAAATAAAAATTTATCAACCTATTTGTCTTGTTGTTGTTACATAATTGTAAAGTTGCATAAACAACATTTTGGCATGTTATACATTTTGGCTTGAAAAATATTGAAACTCAAGGGTCAGTGTTGGAATATGGTGAATATGTCAAAACAAACTCATTGAATTCTTAAAACCTCTTGGAGTTGATCATTTATGGGATTTGACCATCAGGACCTAGAAGGGTCACTTGGCACATTATTACAAATTTACTCATTTTAGGTTGTTACTTTGGTCCATCACCCTATCCTCTTTATCACTTGTATATTGTCAACATTTGGGACTAAAGCAACATGTTGCATTTGATCATCTCCATAATCATTTTTATGTTCAAGTGCATCACGGTTCATAGTGTTTCTTCTTTTTGTTGGTTCATCATGATTACCATGCATTATTACAACCATGCCAACTCTTCCTCCACTGGTTACCATGCTTAGAATCATTGGAAAAATTGTATATACTCTAAATTTTTAGTAGCAAGGTTCTCACAAAAACTTTTACAATACTAGAAAAATAATCTTCTAAGCTTTGGTTAGCTACCATCTCCAAATGAGCTATTCATTAATATGGTGATTTAACATCATCCTAATATGTTGAGCTCTTAGGCCCACCCATTGAAACAAGAGTAAAATAGATAAGAATTTATTTTCATGGAGTCTCAAGCCTCCCCAAATGAACTAGTCATTACCAAAGTGGTTCAACATCACCCATTAGTGTTGAACCCTTAGGCCCACCCTCCCAACTGAGAGGAAAATTAGTTCTTAGTCCAATAACATTAATCAAATACAGGGAACACTAGTGCAAAGCACCTAATCATTTTTTATTTTCTTTACTTAATAAGGTCTAGGGATAGATCTAATGATCTTCGTGTGACCATCCAAATTTTTAATGGACACAAGACCCCATGGTGCAACTATAAGCCTTGGCCATCAATTGGTCCAATAAAGTGGATTTTGGTAAATTCCATGCTTTTTGTTGGAGTTGATGAAAGCCAACTCCGAAGATGCCCAAGATCACCTGCATGCGAGAACCTGTCAAAGAGAAGCCAAGGAGAGGAAGAGCATGGAACAAGGGAAAAATCCTAAATGGACATGAGAGACAATATGTGCAAACACAGGGAGAAAATGTATTTACAATATGCACAATGCCTTATGATATGTTATGAAAATACAAAGAGAGAGCTCGCTTATAATGAGCTCATGGAAGCTTGTAGAACAAGCTGAAAGGTGGTAAAAGATAAAAATGACAACTCAGCACATATCCACAAAAGGTGGAACATGCTAGAAGGGAGAAAACTCTCGTGTTGTCAACAACTAACCACTACATGCATTAAATACAAAATATTAAATAAATGCATTAACCTAAGTAAGCTTAAGTAATAAAATAAATAATTAATAATTAATTATATACTCTAACACCCCCCTTAAGTGCAACTTAGGGAAATGCCTTAAGCTCACAAAACTAAGATGAATGCAAAATGGGTCCTGGCAACGAGGCCATTTTAGGTACCCATGAACAATGCAAGAAAATGCAACCTCTGTAAATGGGGAAAGAGAGAAAACCACGTGGGAAAAACCCTCCCCCAAAAAGAGGTAACCTAGTGAAGAATTGAAGAAGCCTCCAACTAGGGAAGTGTCCCCTAAAATAGGAACAAGGAGTGGTCATGAAGAGCATCACTGAAGCATGAAGAAGCCGCAAATTTTCCAAACTGCTGATTTGAAGAACCTCCATGGAAGAAGAAAGCACGAACCAAGCATGTCTATATGGTAGATGATCCATCTCACCAAAATGCATAGGTAGCCAGCCACTACAATCACCTTGTATATAGGATCAACCACTGAATACATAGTTCACACTAACGAACCATCAAACCACGGATGCATTAGAACAATAGCATACCCCCCTTTAATGCAGACGGGGTGTGATGACATGCAACTGAGAAGGTAGGCCAAAGTCTCCTACAGATGAACCAAGAACGATGAGAGAGGGAAAGAGGTACAAACACCTGTAAAGACATGGTCAAACTGACTCTACATGGGGCTAATGTCATGGAAGGGATGCTCACTTGACAAAAGGAGAAGGCCTAAAACAGAAAACAACTATCTCCCCCATGGTGCTTTATGAAAATAGTGCATGTACAACTAACTCAAAACAACGTTCATGACCCCAAGAATGCAAGAGTGGCACTTTATCTTAGTATGATACAAAAAAGTGCTTCAAAATGATAACTACAATGATCAAAATTGAAAAAATGCTACAACAAAACAAAGTATAGCTAAAAACAAGAGAGTCCATGCCAGGAAAATGATCTTTCGGCCTAAAACACTCAAGATATCCACCATATAGAAAAAATGCCAAAACTATGATAGAAAGAGCATGGGCCAAAAACTTAGAAGAAGGACCACATTTCTAAAAATATGACAAAACTAGCTTTCCAAAAATATAAAGTTTTCAAAAAATAGGCATGGGATTCAAAAGATATGCTTTTCGGAGTCAAAAATAGAACTTTGGACTTTAATTGAAAAAAGGGCAATGAAAATGCATCAAAACCTAAAAATACCTATACTAGTGTCTCCGTCTTGGAATCAACTTTTTAGCGCTTCTTTTAGATCGGAAAAATACCTCCGTATGCTCAAGTTATAGCCAAAAAACCAAGAGTAGGTCCAAAAATGACCCTGAAGGCGATGTGCAAGAAGGTCTGATGACATCACGCTGACATCATGATGACATCAACAAATTGCTACAAAAAATTTGATAGTTTTGAAGCTGTCACAACAAAAAGGAAAGCCATGTGGTACGCCACATGGCAGTCCACATGGCAGCCACGTGGCAAAGGTACTGACACATTGCCACGTGGCGAACTTGCCACGTGTCAAGTGGCGATTGACTTCAAACTATTGATGTGGACACTGGAGGGCCACTGACTGGGCAAGCTAAGCTCTGAGGTGAAGGTGGAGGACACCGATGGAAAGAGGCAGCACGATGGTCGTAGATGGTGGAGGTGGCGAGGTTCTGAAGTGCCACCAGGAGGAGGTGGCCTACTGGCTAGGTGGCGAGGGCCGCTGAGGAGCGGCCACGCTGCGACTGCCTCGCAGTTGCGCTACCACTACAGGCTAGGCCACAGTGGTGTGGCGGCAGCTGCTGGGTGGCTACCCAGCAGTAGTGTTCATTTTTTATTTTAAAAAAAATTTTCCACTCAGAAATTCGTGCCATCCGTATGAAAATGGCCTGCAACAAAATTTTTTTGCCTCCCAAAGCTCTGTCTCCAAAAATGAAAAACTTTATATGAATCCTAACTGCAAACGACATTCCAGATCCAATGGTTATGCCCATTTGGCTCCAATGTGCTCTAAAAAATTGCTAATCCCCTGATTTGAAAAAAAATTGCACAAACAAACTAGGGTTTGTGACTTCAAATCACGGTTTCAAAAAGTCTTCAACGAAGCAACAATAGGAAGGCTCTGATACCATGTTGGAGTTGATGAAAGCCAACTTTGAAGATGCCCAAGATCACCTACATGAGAGAATCTATCAAAGAGAAGCCAAGGAGAGGAAGAGCATGGAGCAACGCAAAAACCCTAAACGGACATGAGAGACAATATGTGCAAACACAAGGAGAAAATGTATTTACAATATGCACAATGCCTTATGATATGTTATAAAAATCAAAGAGAGAGCCCACTTATAAAGAGCTCATGGAACCTTGTAGAACAAGCTGGAAGGTGGTAGAAGATAAGAATGACAACTCAGCACATATCCACAAAATGTGAAACATGTTAGAAGGGAGAAAACTCTCATGTTGTCAACAACTAACCACTACATGCATTAAATACAAAATATTATATAAATGCATTAACCTAAGTAAGCTTAAGTAATAGAATAAATAATAAATAATTAATTATTTACTCTAACACTTTTTAGGTAAGTCTATATGTTTAGAACATTATTAGGGTCCCAAAGAGTTTGTAGAGTCTATTTGCAATCAAATTTGCAGTAAAACTTGTCTTAGCGCAAAAACTGCAAAAAGTTGCTTAGCAACTTTTGCAATTTTCTTGACAACTTGTCAAAATCTAAATCCTAACGGCTAGAACTATTTGAATCATCAATGTTATTAGGTCCGGGTGGGTGAGTGAATCCTAGTGACACCCATGTTTCAGCCATGGAGACCATACATTTTTTGTGGCCACCCCATATCGAGGAGTCCCCAAGGTTCTCTAAGTGCATTTTGAGGTTGATCTTCCAAGGGTCATAACTCATAGCTCATGAGGGCTATCGATGAATTATAAAATGCTACAGGATGGTGATGTTGAGTCCTAAAATAACCTATCTCATTTTTGAGAGATCATATTCTATTTGGATTCGGCACAATGATCTCACTTGATGCCAAAACTTGTAGTGTGCCTCAATTCATAGGTGCACCACAATGTAACTTTGAAACTGCTGATCTTGGCATGGAATCGTCAGCACCATTAGCTTCAGATGGGTAGGTGAACCTTAATCACACCCTTATTCTGACCATAGAGACCATCCATCATTTGTGGTCACCTCGTATCGAGGAGTCTCCAAGGTGCTGTAAATGCATTTCGAGGTTGATCTTTTGATGGTCATAACTTGGAGCTCATGAGGGCTATCAATGAACTATCAAATGCTATAGGACAATGATGTTGAGGCCTAAAATAACCTATCTAATTTTTGAGAGATCACATTCTATTTGAATTTGGCACAACGATCTTGCTCAATGCCAAAATTTGTAGTGTGCCTCAGTTCATAGGTGCACCATAATGTAACTTTGAAACCACTAATTTTGGCATTGAATTTTTAGCACTATTAGCTCTAGATGGGTGGATGAAACCTAGTCACACTCTTGTTTTGGCCATGGAGACCATCCATCATTTGTGGCCACCTTGTACTGAGGAGTCTCCAAGGTTGTCTAAGTGCATTTCGAGGTCGATCTTTCAACGGTCATAACTTGGACCTTGTGAGGGCTATCAATGAACCATTGAATGATATAGGACAGTGATGTTGAGACCTAAAATAACCTATGTCATTTTTGAGAGATCACATTCTGTTTAGATTTGGCACAGTGATCTCGCTCAATGTCAAAACTCACAGTGTGCCTCAGTTCATAGGTGCACCACAACATAAATTTGAAACCACTAATCATGGCATCAAATTGTTAGTGCCATTAGCTCCAAGTGTGCCGGTGAACCCTAGTCACACCCTTGTTCCAACCACGAAGACCATCCATCATCTGTGGCCACCCCGTACTAAGGAGTCTCCAAGGTGCTCTAAGTGCCTTTCGAGGTCAATATTCTGAGGGTCATAACTCAGAGCTCATGAGGGTTATTGATGAATAATAAAATGCTACATGATAGTGATTTTGAGGCCTAAAATAACCTATCTCATTTTTGAGAGATCACATTCTATTTGGATTTGGCACAGTGATCTTGCTCAATGCTAAAACTCATAGTGTGCCTCAGTTCATAGGTGCACCATAGCATAACTTTGAAACCGTTGATCTTGGCATCAAATTGTCAATGCCATTAGCTTTGGATGGGTGGGTGAACCCTAGTCACACCTTTTTTTTGGCCATAGAGACCATCCATCCTTTGCGGCCACCCTGTACCGAGGAGTCTCCAAGGTGCTCTAAGTGCATTTCGAGGTTGATCTTTTGATGATCATAACTCAAACCTTGTGAGGGATATTGATGAACTATCAAATGCTACAAGATGGTGATGTTGAGGCCTAAAATAACCTATCTCAATTTTGAGAGATCACATTCCATTTGCATTTGGCATAGCGATCTTGCTCGATGCCAAAACTCAGTGTGCCTCAATTCATAGGTGCACCACAACGCAACTTTGAAACCCTTGATCTTGGCATCAAATTTTTAGTTCCATTAGCTCTAGGTGGGAAAGTTAACCCTAGTCACACCCTTCTTCTGGCCATAAAGACCATCCTTCATCTGCGGCCACCCTGTATTGAGGAGTCTCTAAGGTGCTCTAAGTGCCTTTTGAGGTCAATCTTTTGAGGGTCATAACTTAGAGCTCGTGAGGGCTATTGATGAACTGTTAAATGCTATAGGATGGTGATGTTGAGGCCTAGAATAACCTATCTCATTTTTGAGAGATCATATTTCATTTGCATTTGGCACAATGATCTCACTCGATGCCAAAACTCGTAGTGTGCCTCAGTTCATGGGTGCACCGCAACATAACTTTGAAACCACTGATCTTGGCATTGAATTTTCAGTGCCATTAGCTCTAGGTGGGTGGGTGAACCTTAGCGACACCCTTGTTCTAGCCACGAAGACCATCCATCATCCGCGGCCAACCCATACCGAGGAGTCTCCAAGGTGCTCTAAGTGCATTTTGAGGTTGATATTTCGAGGGTCATAACTCAGAGCTTGTGAGGCCTATCAATGAACCATTGAATGCTACAAGATGGTGATGTTAAGGCCTAAAATAAATTAGAGCTCGTGAGGGCTATCGATGAACTTTCCAATCAAGTCTCTTAAGTTGAGATATTTTAAAGTTATGTTGAAATTGAAAAGTTGTAGTATGAGGATAGTAACAAAGTGAAGTGCTAGTTATCAAAGATTATGAATCTATGAATGACTTGGTGGTTGGGAATAGAATCCATGGTTGAGGAGTGGAGTCCTTAACTATGTTGAGATTAGATTTGAAGCCAAGAGTTAGTTTCAAGGTTGAAGGTAGAGTTTAAAATCAGATTTGGGGTTATTTGAACCTTGTGTAGGAGATTAACAAGTGTGTTTTTGTCATGATAGCACTTCAAATTATACATTGCATCCAAATTTGATAATAAAGGTTGTTAAAATGTTATTAAAAAATTATTGCATTTGAATCGAATATAACAAACATAATCAAAATTAATGATATTCCATAAACAGGAACAATACACATGATCCATGATAAATTGAACAATACTAGATACTAAATTAATATGTGTATCATTGTGCACATAAATGAAAAAAATATATATCAAAATACATATATCCCTAGAAAATTTTTTACACAAATATATATCAAAGATCATGTATCCATAGACAAAGTACTCAAATATATATCAAAATACATAGATCCATATACAAAATGTGGCTGATCATGCCATCATAATGTGTATAATATCAATGTTTCTATATACAATGTGGCATATGCCATCTCAAAATGTCTCATGATGCATCCTACAAAAACTATACTATACTACTAAATTTATATGATTCTACATATCTAACGTTGAATTACTCAAATGCATAATGATCTTTTTTCTAATAAAGATTTATACTATCAAAATTTTATAATAAATACCTCTCTTGTCGACCTCCTGTGCTGGTCAAGAGTCCTCTCATATGCCCTCGACAATGCTAGTACCTCTCTGATTGTGGGTTGTATATGTTCAAATATCTTTGTTAGATGAATCTACAATTTAAACTATAAAATTATAATTCATAGCATTCTAAATTTATAACATATTTAATCATGAATTCAAACTACAACTAACTATTGTAGGCTCCTCCTCAAGAGTGAGTGGTCACGTCATCAAATCTATATAACTCTCCCGTCAGACCTCATGTGCACTAGGAGTCTCCTATGAGATACAAAATAGTAGTTGTTAATATCACAAAAATAAGTTTTTAATTTATTTATGAAGATAAGAATAATAAAAAATAAATGATACTTATACATATAATGGGGCTCTCAGTGCGAATGAAAATCCCTAATGGTCTACAACACAAAATTTGTACAAGCTCATCGCTAGTAGCCACACCCTATATACAATAAATAATGTAATTAAATGGGATTAACACAAACATTTTACAAGAATACATCGATATTTAATCAAATACAAAATGCCTAATTACCTTTCCTTTGTCAATGTGTGCTGGCTCACCCCCCACACTTTGTCCCCCTGGGACAGGTGCTACCTGCAAGATAAAAGAAAGATTAGTAACCATATATGCTACAATATCAAATAGAAAAATAAAATGAGAACACAACATAATGTACCATAGATGTCTCAAGGCCAAATGAAATGGCCGAGAGTGTGGCATCATCAATCTGTCTGAGCTCCTCCTTGGTCATCAACTAAATGTGAATGAAGATCACATACATATAAAAGTCAATATGGCTTAAAAATTAAAGTTACTCTATTATAAAAAGTATTTTAAATTACATATTTCATAACAAAAAATATATATATATGTACTGACACTGAAGGAGTCCATGCCTTTGCATTCCCCTCCTCTCTCACATCAGGGTATGTAGCCTCTACGTGTGTGTTTGGTGTATCCTCGTCTAATACAAAATGATACTCAGGAAGATCACCTATGGGACCCAAGCGAATATTCTTGCACATAATGCAAGTGTGAGGCACACAAACATGTGATGAGCTAGCCGCTGATGAACTGGCACTAGCATCATCAACATGAGGAGGCAGGACTGACCTAGCCTGAGATATCATTAGGCTACTCAGCCTATGAATGGATTTGATGGTATGAGAGCTAGCCTCTCTTATAATATCTAGATGCTACACTCAAGGAGGAGGGAAATATTAGTGGGGGGGACAAAAGTGCCAGCTTTCTTCCACTGGGAAGAGGGTCTATCCTAAGGAGCTCCTAGTCCTAAGCCCATGTTGGGCTTCATGCTCCAATAGTTCACTTTAAGTTTCAACACAAATTCTGTATATAATTTTTTAAGGAAATAAAATGGTATGTCTAAATTTCCATGTGGAGGGATACCAAAGTCCATCCACCAGCGATCCCAAAAGTTTGCATGTATGGCATCATCTGTGCACCATTTAATCGATAGTTTAGATTTTTTTGGGTCCACTGGTAAACCCATTTTTGGGTTTGCAAAAAGGCTGGCCAAATTGTCTTTGCTTATGTTGAGGGTCACAACCTCATCATAATCCAAACCATCATCAAACATCTCATGCATTTCATCATGCCAATGAAGAGAGGCATTTTGTTGGTTTGTAAGGGTTTCAATGTTATCCACTATGGTGTTTAATGTGGATAACATAGGAGCTAATGCGGGTACATTATTATATGTTCTATGCAAACCTCTGAACTCAGTGAGATTTTCATTTATCAAATCCTTGATTTGAAGAGGGTTTTGAGGGGGTAGAGGATCATTTGGTGGATGATTTTGTGGGGGTATTAGATCATTTGGTGGGGGGTTACGAGGAATATTATTCCCTGCCTCAGTGTCATCATTCTGATCAGCCATTTCTATTGAATTGCAAAACGTAATACATATTAAAAAAAAGTCTTAATTTTAACCTTTTTTTTCATAAAAACCCTAGATTCAACTAAAACAAACAAAATCATGCTAAAATCTATTGAATTTATATTAAAAATAAGTTTTAAAAAAAAAAACATACTTTAATATCTAATATCTGATCGCGTGCAAATACTGGCCCCCAAAATATGCGAAATAAGGGCTCGTGAGTCTAGTTTTTTTTATGTAATGTCACAGATATCAGATATTCGATATGTCGCATATCTTATATTTTATATATAAGATATTACATTATATTATATATTATATTATATTATATTATATATTATATTATATTATATTATATTATATTTTATATATTTTTATATTATATTATATTACATTAATATATATTATAATATAAAATATTATATTATATTATTATATTATATAATAATAATATTATTATATTATATTATTATAATGTATTATATTATATTATACTATTATAATTTATCATTTATTATACTTTTTCATTATATATTATATTATAATATATTACCTTATTATTATTATATTATATTATATATATATATATATATTATATTACATTACTATATGTTATAATATTAAATATTATATTATATTATTATAATATAATAATAATAAATAAGATATCCGATAAGGCTTGGCCTTTCCTTCCAGGTTTGGTACTTGGATAGGTGGGAAAAAGTCAAAGCGAATTTTGAACCACTTTTAGACGTGTTCAAACTCTATTTTTTTCACATCGCCACTTTTTGGCACACCATGATCCTGCACATACCCATAAGAAAGATAGCTACTCATTTTGTATGCCCAATCCATGAGTTGTACCTTTAGAACTAAGTTCTTGATGTTATTAGAAGGCCATAAATTTCTATATACACATGCTTAAGAGTAGAGAAAAATGGTTTTGTGCTCTAACCTATTTAAATTTTATGTATGCCCTCAAGGAGTCATAGTTGTATTATCTATATTAACTTGAAAATGATGCAATTATAAGATTTTCTCTTTACAAATACATTTGCTTAAGCCAAAGGGACTTGAAGTACTTGTAAATATTTATATAATTTTGAATCTGATTATTGGTTTTTTAATAAAATAAAATTATAAATTGTTCTTTTAGTAGGTA
This sequence comes from Cupressus sempervirens, assembly GCA_028749045.1. Lineage (NCBI taxonomy): Eukaryota > Viridiplantae > Streptophyta > Pinopsida > Cupressales > Cupressaceae > Cupressus > Cupressus sempervirens. The sequence goes on from CM053788.1 coordinate 524,126,229, forward strand.
ATTTAGCAGCAAAGTAGTGAGAATGTCAAGAAATTTTTCATGGGATTGGAAAACTATAAATTAAGGACAACAATTTTTTTTCAATGTTTGAATTCTATGTGTTCTTTATATCATTTACACTCAATATCAAAATAATATAAATCTTGTAAAGATAACACAAATCTCAATCTTTCTATTACTAAGACTTGTCAAACATGTATTTTGCATTCAATTTTAAAATAAAATAATGTAGGAGCATCTTGAGTGTAAGAGCAATCTTGCATCACCCAAAAATATTTTTATTTCAATCTTTTTTTATTTTAATAAGGACTAGTAGACAAGGGGGTTGCTATTTCTATGAACTTGCTATTTTTGGTAGGTTTGTCATATGAGCTTGGAATTTTCTCATTTTCTATAGGAAGGTTCATTTTAGATTTCTAAGCTTACCATAAAAGCCTCATAACACAAGCATAAGTATCAAAAAAGTTATTGCAGATTTTTTAGTGGAAAAATTTATAGAAAAATCTTTAGGCTCACCATTGGAGACCTTAGAGTGCCTAGATGAGGTCCAAAAACTTGACAGAAGGGCACTTGCACTATTCTAAGCCTATAGATTAGGAGCTAGCATTATCAAAAAGTGGTTACAATAACCAATCAGAGCAATGGTTTAGGAGTTATGACCTTTTGAAGTCGGGCTACCTGAAATATCTAAAATGTAGTGCCTGCCCCTAGTTCACATTTTTGCTATCATTGCCAAACTCTTTTAGGATAGTTTTATGTTGATGATTATTACTGACATTATTTTGAGATTATCAAATATTGTTTTAGATTTAGTTGATATACGATGACATCATTTGGTACTCTATATTTCATGTATTCGTGATGATTATTCAAGTGATTTTAGTTATTGATGATGATTAGATAGATGGTTTATTTTGTGGGTTTTCTTATGGATACTTACCCCATACTTGCATGTGTATGGAGTGTGTGTTTGTTTTCTTTATGTATGATGTTTCTGATGTAGTTAAGGAAGGGAGTCATAGTCACTTACTAGTCAGGATCTACATGATGCACCACTTCCTACCATTGCCTATTTAGCTCAGTATATATTGTGCTTGTACATGTGTGGATTTTATCTAGGTTGCAAGTTTTGAGTATCGACTTCCCTAAATTGCTAGGATGAGTGTAACCTATTGCATTATCTCAATGGTAAAAGAGGGGAGATAAATTCTCAAGTCCAAATCCTAAACCCTTTAAGCCATTTGTCCTAATTCAAAATTAGGACAAGTATCTGAGTCAAGTACCCTTCGAATGCATCGGATGACATAATTCATGATATTAACCCTTGGTTTGATTTTGTATGTGTTTTGCTATGATGGGTTTTTGTATTTTACTTTATGAGTCTTTGGTGTATTTTCTATTAATTAACTCTAATTAAAAGATTTACTTAATGATTTAATTTAATGGAAAATTATTATGATATTTTAATATTTAATTTTATTTAATTAATTTTTAAATTAATTAAATAATAGAATTAAATTTGAAGATAAAAGTTATAAGTTTAGATTTGGAATGTGATAATATTTATTTAATTTAAGAATAATATATTTTGAGTTTATTTTTAAGTAAATGCTAAATAATATTATTATTTAAGTTAATAAATATTTTATCAATTAAGTTTCAAAAATAAATTTAAAAGTGGAAAAAAAATTAATTTATTAAAAATTTCATGATAAGTGCATGAGATTTAAAATTAATAAGTTAATTTAAAAAAGGAGTCAAGTGAATATTCAATAAAGAAATTTAATTAAATAAATTAATGTGCATTATTTTAATATTTATTCACATAGGAGTATGTGAACTCTCCTGAGTTGTCATGTTAATAACACATGAGTTTGCACTCTAATTATGCATGTGTTTTCTACACTTAGGAGTTAGCACATTATTTGAGCACATGGTATCTACAACATTCTAGACACCTCATTATGTTATCTTCTTATCATGGAAGTTATGTCCTTAGTTGTTATGCTTATCTCTTAGTTCTTTCTAGACACATTCTAGATGCATCTTAGAGACCTTTATATAGAGGCTCTCCTAGTGTGTATGGTCATCCTCATATGCTTCGACATCCTCATATGTTTCTACAAGCACTCTTAGTCACTTGGGGGCTTCAATTCTTGGAAGAATTGTGAATGTTAGAGAAGGAAGAAATTTTTGGAAAGGAGAAGGTTCTAAGAGGAGGAGTTTCTCTACAATTTTCTAAGGCGTAGCAAATTAGCATCGGTGTCTAAGTAGGCACTCATGATTATTTCACATATTTTATTACAATATTTCTCTTCATGTCTTCATCATGTTTGTTACGTGTGTTTGAATAATTCTCTATGAATGAATCTTCAATTTTGTAATTTGAAATTCGGGCATGCATATTGTTTCATCTAGTTATGGGAATTGAAAATGTTATTGCAATCTTCCCTTAGTAGAATCAAGATTTGGAAATTGATTCAAGTTTGGGTTCGAATTAAAATAGAATCTTATTATTATGCATTAGTTTTATATGATGTATTAACTAATTAAATTAAATTAAATTAAATTATGATTAGTTAATAGTAGAAGAAGTGTAATTAATTATTAGTCAATTTAAGTAAATGGATTTTTTTAATGAGGGCAAATTGAAAGAAAAGAGATATTAATAAGTGTTTAGTGGAACTACATAATTGAATTATTAATGAGATTGATTTTACTTAAAACCAATGAAGATTATTTTAAATAAATGATTGTCCTTCAAGTGTTTTAAGAAAATTGTAAACTAATTATTTGAAAGTTCATAAGTATCATTCTAATGTTTTGAATAATGAGAATGATTTTATCTAAAAGTCAATGGGAACTAGTTCAATGATTTAAATAAGTAAATAATTATCTTCTGATTATTTTAGAAAATTGTTTTAAAATAATGGAAGGATAATCCTATGTTTTATTCGAAGAGATAATGGGTTGACTTGGAGATTAAACGAAGAATCTTATACACTTGAAATATACTTGAAACAAAAACTGAAACCTCATATTTGGCTTAACCATGTGATTACGAAAGAAAACTAAAATATGTGTCTGTATCTTGTTCTTTATGCTATCCATGTTTGGGTTTTGGGTGGTCCTAGAGTGTTGACCAATTAGGATGTGTACCAGAAGCTTGGAAGTTATGTGAATGTGATGGCATGTTGATTTTGGTCTCGATCTTTTTAAAACCCAACCATGGTAATGTGATGGTATGCTCTATGAGATGTGTGTATTTACTGATTGTTATTGTTTTCTAGTCTTCTTTTGTGAAGCTGAGGTGTATGTATTTGAGACACTTGACTTAACCATTTTTGAGTCATCAATTAGTTATACTTGGGTTACTTTCCAATTGCCTTGATGGGACTAAAGTGTTTGTTTTGATTTGGATGATGTCATGTCATGACATGTTTGACTTGACCATTTTTGAGTCTTTGATCAATATTATTTTGAGATACTTTCTGGTTGCTCATTGAGAACCGATGGATATTATGATTATCATTGGATGCTTTTTAGTTGCTTGTGGAGAACTGATGTGATTATTTTCATTATCTTTATGATGCTTTCTAGTCACTTGTATAGGACTGAGGTGATTTTTGTGATTTGTGATTTCTTAAGCCTAGGGAAGGTTATCTACTTGTAGTGTCAAGGAGTGGCTTGCAATGGGGGCTAGGGTCCTAAGTGGCTGCCAAGGTAACTAATTGTAAGTTATTTAATAAGTAAAAACATTTACACTAAATGGAGATTAAAATGAACCTAATAAGATAATTGTATGTTCTCTCCCATGCCTCAAGTGCTAGTATAGACTAGGATGGGAGTAGAGAGAATACTTGGTTGCAACCTTGCATTGCATAGTATGCCTTGTCAATACGAGAGGATACTAGTGGCCACATAGGGATCACTAGGGGGCTAGGGTCTATTGAGAGACTACTAGGGTAACTCTAGCATAATTCATGCGATGACACTTTCCCGCTTACATAGTAGGTTCCTACATGACTTGTGTGCCTCTGGGCATAGATGTTGGTTTATGTTGGAACCTTTGAGGTAGTAGACTTTTAGGATTCCTGGACTTAGAGAGTATATGTGCTATGTGATTTGATAGCCTATTTGGGACTTGAGATTATCTCCTCAGCATGTTGGGAGTGGGCCATTTAGGTCCCACGCGGTTGGGCTAAAGCATTCTTTGTTGGCACTTATCTTCATTCTATTCTTAGATCATTATGATGGATATGTATCCTTATATGATGATTAGCATATGATAGATGATGTTATTTATTTATCTTATGTCTTATTTTGCATGATTAGATTTCTTTATGCATATGTTGTAGCATGTTAGATTTATTTCTGCATATGTTGTAGTATGTTTTAGGAGTGACATCCCTATTACTATAGTACCGACAATATCTTCGGTGGTTTGGGATGTTACGTGTGGAGGGATTGCTAGGGCCCATAATGGTTGAATGATTTTATTGATGGTTGGGAGGAACTTTGCACTTAGTTGTGTTTTATGATGGATGGTTATCTTTTATGATGTTTGTTATATCTTTATTTATGGATGGATGTATCATGTATGTTAATGGTTTCATTTACTTTACTGCACTTGTATCATAGATTTGATGAGGATGATGTATCTTTATTTTTACATGTGTATATTCTTTTAAGCCTTTCATACCCTGTGTCGTGTATAGTGGATGATTAAGCATTCCACATTTAATTTTCAAGAGACATTCAAAACAAATGTATATTATGGACATTGGACTTTTTAATTATTCTTTCATGTGGATGTGGTAGTTGTTAGACTTAGTATTAATTAGATTAAATGTGACTCAGCGTCTTGGGATCCTTAAGGAATGTAATCTGTTATGTATGCTTTAGTTGATTGCATGTTATTACTTCTGCTACTATGTGATTGATGTGTATGATTATCTTTCTTGTTTTAAAAAAAAATGTTTGGCAAACTTAGTAAAAATTTAGGTTAATTCTTTTGGATCCCTTGGTGGGGCGTTACATAAAATAATTTTCAAAGATGTATTTGGATGACTCTATATAAATTATTAGGGTTTTTTAGCCCTACATATTAATTTTCATTGTCTAGAACCTTCCCAGGCATCATAAAATTGCCTATTTAAGAAAGGGTCGAACATTGTTTAAGATAGCTTTGGGTGATAGTTAGCAGCTTGTCTTGTAGATTATTGTAATGAAGGCGCCCATGTGGGTTAGCATATTGTATGTTGTGAATATTATAATACCACATTTATGGCACAAATGAGAAGTCCATATTTTTTTCTCGCATTTTTTGTTGTTTCTTTGTTTATGTTATGAGTTTATGGTATTAAGGGGAGCTCCCTTCATCACAAAAGAACAAGATTCTATTAAACCATCTAGATCAAAAGTATGACTTTTCAAGTATACAAATTTAATTGTTAACTATAAAGTAAAAAAATACATATAAACATGAATCAAATTATATTTTAAATCACCAATGATGTTAAACAATAGTTTAATCATCTAGTGTTGTCCTTGATGCAATATATGAAAAAGATGGAAAAATCTTTCATTTTTAATAATTTATTAAGGTCTTGGAATATGTGTATAATATTTCTATAGGATGGGTAATAAATTGACCATTGATTGATGCCTCTTGATTAATTAATATATTCACTTCACTCGTTGTAGTGGATATGTAAAACAAAAACTATTGTGATACATGCTAATAGAAGTGCCTCATATTATTGTATGGTTAGATTTGAAAACTTATCAAATTTGGTTGAGAGCTTAAATACAAAGGATGAAATGTAATTAAAAAAAATTTCTATTTCTTTTTGTTATGCCCTAAGGCTACCACCAAGAGAGCGTTATCAATATCATGTGAAGGATGCTTTTGGAGAGATTGTTTTTTCATTTTTAGTATGTGAATCAACATGGTCTTATAATTCATTTGAGACCAATAATAAGATATCTGACATACTTATTAAGAATATATTTTTCTAGATAATGTTGAAGATGTTTGCTTATTTTATTCAAATAGGAACAACCTTTTTTTAATAGTTTGTTAGTAATAAAGAGTTCTTCTTGTATGTGTTATGGATTTTGGAAAAATACATTGTATCTGTTCTATATTGTAATATGTATTATATTATCTTAATGAGATCCTATTGTAATAATAAGTTGAGAAAGAATCAAGGTTGACTCAATAATTAATCTAAGGACTTAGTATAAAGTAAATTTGTTTTCCTTTTGCTAAAGATTATTGGGTCACAATTAATTATGAATTATAAGTGGACTATGAATTATAAGTGAATAAGTGCTCTAAGGGATTTTATGTTATCTAGTATTGAGATTAGAGAAGTGTTTTGGTGCAGCAATACGAAACAATAGAAGAAAATTGATGATATTTGGTAGAGAGTGCTAGTGGATAGTTGATCATTTGTTATGATTCCAAAAGGTTTAATACTACAACTAGTGAGATTGTGAGTTTGTGGGTCTTTCCCTAAAGTTTTTTGGATAGTGGGTCCCTCTTCCTTTCATAACTCCTAACAAGGTTGGCACAACTTTTAATAAAGTTGGAAACTTTGAGCAAGGACTAATATATACTTAATGTAATTCATTAGCTCTAAACAAAATCCATCCTTTCACAAGGAACTTTTATATTAGTACTTCATCTTGTGACCATCATTCCCACCAAGGTTTTCCCTTAGATGTAGGGTCTTCTTAGTTAAAAAATCTAGAATTATTGTGTATGGTTATCTTCTTATGGTTGTTGCACTTGTTGATTATAGATTTCAGATTTAATAGTATTAATACAATTTTTTTTCATTGGATATAGGCTAACATTCCCTTGCCCCCCAGTTATCTTGGTGGAATTTAGTTTCTAAAAATTGGTGTCATAGAATTAAGTCCTTCAAGGGAAATTTAAACAACTTAAGGAGATCTACAGTAAGTCATTTTTAAAAAAAAGTCTAAAGTTTGATGGAACTAGCTATGATAATTGGAAAGAGAAGATTAAGACAATTTTTTTGTGCATGGGTCCATGATATTGTCTAATTACTAAGAATGAGAAAGAAGTGTTGAAGATGATTAGATTGAGGATTGTGCTAAAAGACAAAGAATTATTTATGTGAAACATGCATTCTAGGGAATCACTTTTGACATCTATTATTAAAATGAGTACAATCAGATAAAATCTTTACAATTAGCATATAAAATTTAGAAAGCTTTGGAAAATATTTATAAAGGTGAGAAGCATGCTAAGAAGGTTAGAATTCAAAATTATGTATGTGCAAGATCATGGTGTGTTAAAAAGTGGTGATTTGAAAAATATGTAGTTCTAAAATGCCTCAAAGCATTTCAAAATCTATTCCAACTTTCTTCTCAACCATCTTGATACTAAAATAATAATAATAATACATTTATCAGCCCTACTATATCTTTCTACACCAACCCTATATGGTCAACTTAAAAAATGTCCCAAAAATGGCTTTTTGGCTCATTCTTGTGTGTTTTTTACTTCAAACACGTAGCTAAAAACTTTTTTTTCACCATCATTTGATGAAATGAAAAGGGTTTTTTAAGAGTGTTCTTATCTTAACATAAATATAAAGTTTGTCAAATTATGAGTTTAGTAAGTAATTATTACTTATTTACTAATGGAGTTATGTATTAAGTGTTGATTGACATATTACTTGAAAAACAACTATAACTTTAAAATGGTACAACATTTTTGAAATCCAAAAGATGTATCACATTCTATGTTTCTTCTACTATAAGGAAAAATAAAAAATAAAAAATAAAATTTTAAGATTTTTGAATTAGTTGAGGCGGTCAAACACGAGCTTTTTTTATTTCATAAATACTAAAGTAGAAAATTAACAATTAATTATTTATTTTGAATAAAAATATTCAAAAAAAATGTCACATCGAAGCATGAATCTACTTCTTATATCTAGAATATTATTTAAAAATTTATCTTTTGATTTCGATTAAGGTGGTCAAACATATGTCTACTTCTTATTTTTGTCCTAAAAGTTTTGTACTATTGCATTAAAATTCAAAATTTTGACCAACCAATTTTTTTTTATAGATAAGGTCTAGTAGTTTAGAAATTAAATTAAATTTCTTAGAGATTTTTTTCTCTCAGCTTTTTGATATAAATTTTATAATAAGTAGAAAGTTGCACATCAAATTGATATAGAATAGCTAGGTTGACCAGGATCTTGCATATACCCAAATTTTGGATATGTCTATTTTAAGAAGCTAAAGTGATGAAAGATGAATCTATAAGGATATATTTTGGTAGAATCAAAGACTATTATAGGAATTATGGAGCAAAAGATGAAGATGAAATTATATGGAAAAGATCTTTAAAATTTTGACACCTGCATATAAGAACATAACTCAAATGGTTGAAGAATTTATACCTTACACATAATTTTAGAAGAGAGACTCTTCTTGGATGATTAGAATCAAGTGAGATAAGTTTGAGACAAACTAGAGACTTACCCAGAATTGAAAATTCTATGAGTTCATTAAGTGTTTGACCTACAATGACAAGAAGTGTAAGTACTAGCAGAGATTATGCTAGAAGTAGTGAAGGAAGATTTAAGGAAGACAAAAATTTTGAAGAAGGAATTTCCCTACTTGTGAAAAATTAACATGAAGGTAAGAAAATCCTTAAATGTGGGACTTGTAATGAATATGCTCATTATTCTTCTAGGTTTTCTAAGAGAGTAAAGAAGTATAAGAGAAATTTTAAGCCTAGGAAGCCTAGTGAATATCTTTATACAAATCATGAAGATCTGGAAGCTAGCATTGAAAGATTCTTGAGTGAAAAATGATAATGAGAGTGATGAAATAGGATTTATTGCAATTAAGAAAGTTGTAAAAAAAAAGGTTAGAGAATAAAAGGAATTAGTATCACAAGTTGAAAAGAAGAAATTTGATTAGATCATAGACAGTAGTTGTTGACATCATATGACTGGTGATATGAATAATTTTTTTGAGTTCAATAGTTGTGATGGAGGAATTATCACAATTGGAAACAATGCAACTTTTCATATAAAGGGAATACTATCTATTATTGTTATGGAAAAACTAATACTAATGATGTTTACTTTGTTGATGCTCTAAAACATAATAGTCTTGTGAGGCCTTTCCCTGACCCATCATAGCATAGTGACACATTATTATTATTTTGATACTCACGACTTGAGATGTCGAGACATTATCAGATACTTGAACATATTATATTATTTCATGTTGTGTGATTTTTACTTTCAGATATTTGAGTTCATCATTTAATGTTTTATGAATATGTATGTTGATGAAATAAGTAGAATGTAGGATTAACACTTTGATTATGAAATTTTAATGATTAAGGATATGAGTAGGATGAAAGAAACCCTGATTGATTTTAAGATGTATGTTTTAATTTATGTGAATCCCTGATACGTATATACATATGTGCATGTGATTTTATGGGACTATTGATGCTTGGAATGAGTGTGCATGATATTTTAGCCGAGAAACCCGAAAAAGGAATGAAATTGACCCCTATGTGCTTTTTGTGGAAACCTTGTTGTTCATAACTAAATTATATTATGAGACGTATGAATGTATCTTTCCGTGATCAGTAAATGTTAATGTTTGTAATTGTATTCTGATAGTGTCACTCGACACTTGTGAATTGCATATGCATTCTAGCATGCTAGTTAGGGTTAATTGTGTAACCTTTGGACCTAAGTTAGACTATGTTAGTGACCTTTTCACTAATTTGTTTCTTAATCAAGTTTAGTTACGCTTGATCTAGATTAGTGCTTAATCTACATTTTGGAGTTGTTAGTTAGTCCTATATATTCCTAGCTTTTGGTTGGTTCCAAATCAATTCCTAAGGCCTTAAATCATGAAATCTTTATACCCAAGGGGTATGGGTATGGGTTGGGGGCATTTTCCACCCCCTAAGCCCCTTTTTTGATTTTTGAGGTCACTCAAAAAGTCTATTTTTGCCTTTGTGCGAAAATTGAAAGTGGTTATCATGAGTTGTATAAACTCAACTCCACTTAGTGGTTAACCTTAGGCTTGGTTGGGTTAGAAACTTCTATATTTTTAAGTGAGTGGGGAAAGTTATTGCCCTTTTTTGTGGTTGAGTTTGGATCTTATTTAGAGGCCCTTTTCAGAGTAGTTTTTGGTATTACCCAATCTCTACTTTTAGAGAGGAGTCTTGGAAGATTGAAGGCAAGGAAGGAAAAGATCTTCTCAAAATTGATCATTTACCATTACCTCTTTGTAAAGGTAGGAGTTCTTCATCTCCCTTGTTCAGATTATTCATGCTTGTTTCATGCTTATGCTATTGGGATTGTTTATTGGTATGCTTGTATGTATGTTGGGTAAGTTTTGAAAGGATTGAAACTATGTTTCTTGAGTGCTTTTCTTTCATGTTTTTGTTTGAATTTCGAAGTTTTCTTGTATGGGTGTTTTGGCATTACTCACCCTTGGATAGGGTAGAAGTGGCCAATTTTGGGAAAGGTATTCAGTTGGACTCCAATAGTGTAGAGTCTCTTCTCAGGACAAGAAGTGGGAGAGAGGGTAGGGTATTATGGGCCCCTACCTATTAGCACAAACCTTGTATGAGTTTTGGCATGTAAAAATGGAAGAACAGAAGTTCTTGAATTATAGCCCCGATTGGGCACCTATTTTGGTGTTGTGTCTGACATCTATTGGAAAAATCCACCTTTCTCTAGTTTTGATTAATTATTGAATTCTTGTTGTGAAAACCTAGTATGGATATGAATGTTTTATTTTTTTCCCTTGTTATGCTTGTTTGTCACCTGGTCAGATTTCGTTCTCTCCACGATCTTAGCAATGTATTGCAGAAAATAATATGGATCCCTTGATAAGGGTCATGAAGGAAATTTAATTGGATTTTTGTAATTTCAAGATTGGAATCCTATGTAAATTGTATTTTAAAACTTTGTTTTAATGGCAACGACATCGAGTTTTCTTCCTGGTTCTTTCCAGGCTGAGCCTTTGAATCAGGTTGCCAATAAAATAGTGGTTGAGTATTATTGTTTCTCATGAGTTTTCTTTGTAATTTTCAATCTTATGAATGCACATAAAAAATAAGATGAAATGATGATGTTTAATTAGGAAAAATTCAAGTTTCATATATGTTGAAATGAAAACTATTTCATGAACATAGGTTCAATTTCGTGATTATTGAAAACAAAACAATTCTTGCGTTGTTGTTAGAATGGATCATTTAAATTCTTGGTATATTTAGTTTATAATAAGTCCTAATAGATTTAATTTATATAAAAAAAATATAATCCCTCTTGGATAATAAATCAACTTCAAAATTTATACTTAGAAAAATAAAGACAAAAAAAAATGTCCCAAGAGAGTAAAAACTCTCTGGTTTTTGTATGGGGAAACAATTTAAAATTTTCCCCCTTGTGACAAAGAATCTTTATTATCCATAAAAGAAATATAAAAACCTACTTTCAATATCTAAATAAACAAAATAAACCAATAAATCTATATATAAAAACACTAACTAATATCTATACTTACCCACTTTTCTTTATGCATTTAATCCTCCCTTACTTGGCCCCAGCTTTTGGTAATGTTTTGAAAAAGTTTAATAGCAAAGTCAAATAAGTCTGATTTAGGGTGACATCACCCTGTACCCCCATCTTTTCCTTGTGCAGTGGTTAAATTCATATGGGAATGCGCTGGGGTTTTCCTTATATTGTGATGAGACTGCATTTAATGTATGTTAATCTCCCCCATTTTTCCTTGGATCGCCACCTTTCCACCTTGGTCAGTGCATGAGGTGGTTTTTAGGCAAGGTGTCATTAGGAAGCACTTGGACAGTGCGCAGGGATTGTGGAGGATGGGATGTGTGTGTGGGGGGTGGGGGGGGAGGAAGATTAGATGGGTAAGGGGTTTAGTTAATAAGGTAGTTTAGGATATTGTTAGTGTTAGTATATTTCTTATTAAAGTTTCTTTTCTTAAGATAGTGTATTGCAATATTTAGTTTAGTTTACATTTTTAGTTAGTGGGTATTAGTTTAGTTAGTATATGTTAAAGTTAGTTAGTCTTAAATTTAAGTTAATCTTAGATTTAAGTTTAGAATGTTAGTTACTAATCATGTTAGTTTTTTTTCAATTAGTTGTAATTTATGACTAGTTTAGATTTACATTAATAACATTTAATTTAATATTGGTATTAGTGTTTTTTTTTTATAGCTTTATTAAAGTAGTGATGGACAAGAGGTTTTTTTTCAAAAAAAAGTCTTATAATTTCAATTATTATATTTGTTTTAGTATGTCCTAAATTAAATAAAGTATGGAAAGGTTAATTAAATTTTGTTATTAGTGCTTAGATTATAAGACGAAGTTAGAGATTAGTTCTATTTTAGTAGAAATTTTATCAATATATTTAGATAATGTTAGTTAGTTTTGTTTAGTTAAAATCTAAGTTTAGTTTTCATTGTCAATCAATTAATTTCAATATATTGTTATAATCTTAATATAATAACAAATCAAATGTCAATATCTTTTTAGTAACGAGAGTTCAAATTTATCGTTTCATTTCTTCTCATGATTAAACTTAAAATGAACATAGTAAAACTAATTTTGTGAAGTAACTCTTAAACCCTTTTACTGAACCTTATTATTAAAAAAAAAAAATTACGTGTGTTTTGTGCCCATGTATTTTGGGCATGACAAGTCTAAGTTTTGGAAAGTTAGTTGATAAGGGATATGAATTGCAACTCATGGAGAAGAAATTTATTATCAAGTATAAAGATGGTAAGATGATTGGTACTAGCATGAGATGAAGAAATAATATTTTCTAGTTGAATCCTAGTGAGATAACATTCTTGATTGGAAAAGTTGATAACAGTTGGTTATGGAACAAGAGGTTTTGTTATAGAAATTTTGATAACATTGTGAAAGTGAGCACTACACTTGTTGTTAGGGATTTGATGAAAATTATAAAGCCCACTAACATGATATGGAAGGAACATGTTATGCAAAAGAAGAGAAAAAAATATTTTTCAAGCAAGAAGTATACTACATCAATGAAGTTTGAGATAGTATGCATAGATTTGAGTGGTCCTACAAAGAAAACAACATTCTATGGTGAAAGCTACTTTATGATTCTTGCTAATGACTTTACTAGGATGACATGGGCAAAATTTCTTAGAGAAAATTTTGATTTTTTTTGATAAGTTTTAGGTGTTTCAGAATATAGTTGAAAATGAGTCTTGATTAATGTTTGAGTATTTAAGATCTAATAGAGGTTCAGAGTTTACTTCAAATTAGTTTTGAAATATTTGAGAATTAAATGACATTAAAAGAAAAATTTCAACCCCTAAGATACCTAACAAGAATGGTATAGAAGAAAAGAGAAACAAGTCAATGACAGAGGAAACAAGAGCTATGATGTTTGACAACAATGTAACAAGAAAATTTTGGAGACAAACATTTAACATGATAGTATATACAATAAACATTATACATATTAGACAAGGTACTGGTAAGACCCCTTATGAGCTTTTCTTTGGAAATGCACCCTTAGTTAAGTACTTCATAATTTTTGGAAGTAAGTGTTATATTATGAGAGAATATGTCATTGGTAAGTCTGATACAAGAAGTGATGAAGGTATTTTTCTTGTTTATTTTCTATTCTTTATTTTTTTAAAATTATTCTTCCTCTAATTTTTCACTTTCTCTCTCCTCCAATTCTCTCTCTCTCTCTCTCTCTCTCTCTCTCTCTCTCTCTCTCTCTCTCTCTGTCTCTCTCTCTCTCTCTCTCTCTCTCTCTCTCTCTCCTTATTTTCTAATTCAAGATTCTCCTACTTCATGATGACATAAAGACTACAATTGGTAGAGCATTTTTCTTAGGAGGGTGACTAGTTCCTTGGATAAGCAAGAAACAAGATTTTATTTCCTAGGGAACAACAAAATTAGAATATGTAGAAGTAATGAATAAGTTAAATTAGACCATGTGAATGAAGAAGATGTTGAAGGATGTTGGAGTTGAGTTTATAGAGCCTATTATAATACACTATCATAACACAAGTACAATGAGTATGTCTAAGAACCATGTGATACATTCTAAGAAAAAGAACCTATCTATTAAGTATAATATTTTAAGAAAGAAAGTTGTAGAGAAGGAGATCAAAATAGAGTACATCAATACAAAGGAGTAGATAGAAGCTATTTTTAAAAATCCTTTTCCAAAGGATACATTTGAGTATTTGAGAAATATTCTTTGGGTTATGCCCCTACCTACTTGTGAATATTTTATGTAGCAAGTCCATCATTCTAGCAGTAGAGAGCACTATTGTTTATTTGGACTAGATGTTGTATGATTCATCCATGCAAGAGTATTTATGATTGAGATGAGAAATCAATGGCTCTTGATAGCTGGTATTTAATAATGTCTTTGGAAACTTGAACTTGTTGAAGATATTTTTCCAATAGAATTAAAATAATGATTTCTTTGTCATTTATTTCAATGGGGAAGAAGATATACATGAAAAATACTTCATGATATAGGGATGAAGATGGAGAAAATTGATGTGAATGGGGGGAGTATATCAATGGGGGATAAGAATTAATGGAGGGTTGTTCTTGAGATTCACATTTTATTGATGAAGAGGATTTGGAAAGAAAGAGTACGACAATAGAGATATACATTTGGTATTCATAGAACTTAGATTTTTTTCATTTATGTTTCTATCAATGCCAAAGGGGGAGATTGTTAACATGATTTTTTATTACATTCCTATGGGGGAGTATCCTAGCATTGTTGGAGCATTACAAAAATTGTTAGTATGATTATATGTTGCATTCATGGTAGTGTTTGTCATTGATATCAACATACTATTTATTTTGTATACATTGACAAAGAATCAGTTAAAGATTGAGAGCATGAGGTTTGAGAATTGAAGATGAGGACAAGTAAAATTTAGGAAATATTCTATAGAGTGTCTTGATGGCATAGTTAAGTGTGCATGTAGAAATTCAAAGAGTGGTGATAGCTATTTGATATTTATTGAATAATAGTAATGTCAAAGCTCCTAAGTAGTTTTTGGTAATTAGAATATATCTTCTAATAGAGATAGAATCTAGTGAAGCATAATTAGATATAGGTAGAAGACATCTTAATGATGGTGTGGTTGGTAGCATGAAATTTGAGGTTGCACATGTAAAATTTTGTGAAGAATGTGAACCAAAAGTGTTATGTAATTGTGAAAATATGTATTGCAATGTGTATTATATTACCCTATTGAGGTCATATTATAATTATGAATTAAGAAATCCTCAATGTTGACTCAATAATTAATCTAAGGACTTGGTAAAAAGGAATGTTTTCCCCTTGTGGTTAAGATGATTATGTGGCAAGTAATTAGGAATCACAAGTGTGGATTTTTAATTATGAGTAAGCAATTAAAGGGATTTTATGTGATATGAGTATGTGGATCTGTTGTTGAGATAAAATAAGTTCTTTGGTGTAGAAGAGGCACAACAAAAGAGTGAAGTGATTATATTTGGTAGAAAGTACTAGTGGACTATTGATCATTCAATATTATTCTAAAATGATTTATACTAAGGCTAGTTGAATAGTGATTTTGGTGGTCTTGTCACAAATCTATTTAAGGACAGTATGTCCTTCTACCTTCCACAACTCGTAATAGGGTTGGAATTCTTAACAAGGATTAAAAGTGTCCTAATAGAGACTAATATGTAATGAATGTAATTAATTGTCTCCAAAAGATTCCATCCTTTCACAAGGAAATTTTATATTAGTACATCACCTTGTGTGCATCATTCTCATTGGTTTTTTCCCCCCTAATCAAGGGTTTTTCTAGTTAACAAATCTAGTGTTATTGTGTATGGTTATCTTCTTGAGGTTATTGTACTTGTTGATTACATGCTTCATATTTAATAAGTTTAATAAGAATTTTTAGAATTGAATAAATTATTCACCACCCCAATTTACACTTATTTATCTAGGAATAATTTACTTTCTTACAAAACATAATTGATGTTTTCCTCTTTCAATAGTTTATAATTTGTTTAACCGCATTCATGAGGGTTTAAAGAAAGTTGTAAAAAATCAATTTTTGGAAGAAGTTTTTCAATTGCATGGACATAACTAATAGTGATAAAATGTATCTAATTATTTTCCATTATATCCATTTATATTGGAATGTGAATGAGTTAAAAATAAGTGAAGAACAATAAGAAAAATAGAATAATATTTCTTTGTGTATGGAATACTTGAATTAGGCCTTGAAAGAAGAAATATAAAATTGTTTATTTGCATAGGTGTCTCTCCAAAACCATGTAGTTATTTATTTAAATGATATGTGCACAAATTCATTGTAAAAGAAAAGAATGGTTGAGGCCCAAGAGGTTATAGTTGGTATTATAAAGGTGGGTTATCACTCAATAAAGATTATAGGTTCTATCAGAGTGGTTTTTTCCTTATGAGAAAATTGAAATTTTTTGAGGATTTCCATTAAGCACAAAATCTTCTATCTCCTTTGTATGAGTTTTTTATATTTCTTTAGTATCTTTTACGTTTGTGTCATGATCAATTTATATGTTTAGTTGATTCAATATTTCAATGTACATGTGGTGAATAAATTTTTAATGACTTGTGAAAAATGCTTATTTTGACTCACCCTCACTCCCCCACCTCTAAGCATAGCCACTATTGAAGAAGATTGTTGAAGTATAGAAATCATGGGACAACAATTATTTTTTCACTAATGTCAAACCTACTACATGGTGGTGTGACAATTGCTAATTTGGTTTGAATGCTATCACTTGATTGATTGATGAAGAGGATTTGAAAAGAAAGGATAACAAGAGTACCTAGAGAAAATTTGAGTTATATGGTGTATAAAAGGAGCACTAAGACCAAGTAAGACATTGATGATATAGTGTATTGATTATCTACTTAAGTCTATAATGAAAGGATACTTAAGAAAAGACTAGAAGAAGGCTAAGGAAAGAAATGTGTTTGCCAAGCTTGATTGAGCAAATAGTGGAAGCTGAGCAAGTCAGTGTAGGCCAAGCAAAAATTTAGTTAAAGCTAAGTGAAGTAATTTTAGTATATGTTGAACAACCTAGTGTTGATCAAGCATCAAAAATAGTGATTACCAAGGAAACAACATCTTATTGTCAAGTTCCATTAAGATGAGTTTGATTTGAAGATTTGATGAATTTGAGCCAACAAAGTTAATTTCTTGAATTGTGTGTTGCATGTGGAAGATAAGTATGATGAGTTGGTGGTATAAAATTTAAGATAAATTGTTTTGAAATGAATTTGAAGAGGATTATTAAGGAAGTTTCTAGAATGGAACATAGTGGAAAAGAGGGTAGATTCAATGAATCTAACCTAACCCTAAAATGGATAATTGTGGTTAAGCAGAAAAAGATCTAAATTCTCTATATGAGGAGATAGTAGGGTAGAAGCAAAGTGTCATAGTATGAACCAAAGAAAGGCAAGTTATCTTGTGGTGTTGCTTCATTTGGTGGTTGAGGATGAATCTGTAGTTGGCATACTAAGCAAAAAGACTTGAGAATGTGAAGGCTTGATGGGTGAGCAAGCTATCAAAGAAAAAGGTGATTGAGTGCCAAGTAGTATGGAGGACTAAATAAAGATCTCTAATATACGATTTTTTTTGTTATTAGATCAAGTCCTAGCATTTCTTTCTAACTGTATCAGTGTGGATAAATCTTTGGGTTAAGTTTGACCTAATAGTCATGAGTAAATACTTTACCATGATGAAATTCTAATGGAATGAACTCTAAAGTCCTTTAACAAAGCTCACTCCTAACAAGGTGATTGAAATCCTTTAATGAAGGTCACATTTAATAGTGTGTATCGTAACTTTTAATAGGGTTGGATCCTCATAGAGCTCACTTTTAGAAGAGTGAAAATTGTTAGCATGTTACTAGTGGTTTATCCCAAATTGGGTTTCCATGTAAAATCCTTGTGTCAAAATGTGTGATTTGTTTTTTGGTATTTCATGTTTACATTTCTACAAAGCTCATTTGACCTAGGGTAATAATATACTATGGTTTAAGATATTGGATGATCAATGCAAGTGTAACTATTTGTTAAGTACTAAAAAGTTTTATCTATACATTTGGACCTTGGATGATTGATTCACTGCCCCTCTCAATTATTCCAAAAGCATTCCAACAATTAGTATCAAACTTTTTGGTGCTTGTGAAGGGAATATTTTGAAGGCACTTGAAACTAAAGATCAAGATGTATAGAAAGGAGGTGCCTAAGTGAAACAAGGAAAACTTTCCTGCATGGAAAATTTTGATGAAGCTACTTTTAGGAGGACTTGGAGATTATGCACATGAAACTATCATGATTGAATATGTTGTAGTAGTTGGAGCCCCAATTACAGAACAACTAAAACATAAGAAAGAGCACAATTAGATAATGTTGGAGATTGCATCTTCCCTAAGCTATTTAGAGTTTGAAGACATCAAACCATGTACCAATTCTAAAGGAATGTAGGATTCCCTACATAAAATCTATATGGGAGACAAGAATGTGCTAAGAGCCATAGAAGAAAGCCTAAGTGGAAAATTTGATGAAATGAGAATGCAGGAAGGTGAGACTATAGTCGTATATTATGTAGGAATCAAAGATATTGTAAATGTAATTAGAGGATAAACTAGAGTTATTGAAGATTAGACTATGATCAACAAAGTGTTGAAAACCCTACTACCTATCTATGCTATTAGAGTCTCTATTATACAAGAATTGAGGTGTACTCCTAATAGTAATCTAACCCTTGAAGGATTGGTTGGTAGACTCATGGCTTTAGAACTTTTAATTTTTGATAATTAAAAATATGAGAATATTTATTCTTCTTTCCAAGCTAAGATGACACTTAAAAAACCTACAGGAGAGAGAAAGGTCAAGCATGTTGCTAGTGACAGTGAAACATATGAAGAAGATCTAAAAGAATTGGAAGAACAATTGGCTAGGAGATTTACCATAGTCAAAGGAAAATAAAAAGGTAGGTTACCCATAATATATTTTAATTGTAATGAAGTTGGTGATATTGCCTCAAGGTGCACTAAGAAGAAGAACAATAGAAATGAAGACAACTTTAGAGATAGAAAACATGAGAGTAATAAAGGCTATAAAAAGGGAAAGAAAGCTTGTGCTAAAGAAGAATATAATGAAGAATTAGATGATCATGATGATGTTGTGTGTCTGTCTATGAAAGATGATTCAAATGAAGATGAGGCAACTACATGAGTATCCTATGTAACTATTAGCTAATTTTGTCCTCCCCCAAAAGTTGAAGGATTTGAATTAAAACATAGTAAAATGTTCATATTTTTGAAATATTAAAATATTAGGGCATGTAGAAAATAAATTTTAAAACCCTAGTTATATGCATTATATCCTAAGTTGCAAGGTTAAGTTTTTTATTTAATACTTTTGCAGGCCTACATCTTCTCATCTGATAGAACAAAGAGAATCAATGAACGTCACTTTTTCAATGTTAGAAACTAAAGGACCCTTTGTCATAGAAAAAAAGTGACAACTTTCTATGTAGCACCATGGACACCATTTTCTTTTTAGTCAGCATAGTCATCAACTAAGGTTATTTATCCATTGTCTAATCTCCCCAAATTTGTGGTTGTCACTTTGTCACTTTGTAGAAAAGTACGAACCTTATTTTGTGCAATAAAGTGATAGTATGTTGTGTGTACATGGTGGGCCCCCTTCCTTTGTAGCTAGAAAGTTCTAATTTATGCTTGGTGTTGTCGTTCTTGTCTTCCTTGTGGGTTGTGGGTGAGGTGGAAAAGTTGTTAGATGAACTGGCAAAGGGGAGCAATCTCATTGGTCAAAGTACTAATAGGATTAATTTATCTTTGGGCCATTATGAAATAATATCTATGGTTGTCACTTTATCACTTTGTAGAGATGCAAGGTAGCCAAATCATGTGACAAAGCAACAAACTAACAAGTGTAGACAATGGGCCTAGTTTTAATGTTAACAATCATAGTAAAATCATGGTTGAGTTACACTTTCATAGAGCAGTCATAGTTAAGTTGAAAGGGTGGTGAAGGTTGTACGAAAAAATGATCAAACTGATGAGGAAAAAATAACCTCATTATTCCATGTGGTGCTTTCTATTTTTTGGAGCCATTTGACTATTGATTCTGATGTTTTTTCAAGCCAAGGAGAAAAGAAGTTAATTTTCTCTACACAATCCAATCTTCATGATCAATGTCAACCTCTCCAAATGAATATAGGGGCTAGGAACAATGTAAAGGACATTCAATCACTACCTAGTTATCCATCTACTTGATTAGAATGTTAATGGTACCATTTTTATCACTCCAGGGTTTCTTTTAGCTCAATTTTTGATGATTTTCTTGCCTTCAAAGATGTACCAGATAAAATTTATTGTCTAAATTATATCCAATCATCCTCTGACAGTCTTGAATGCATTAGTTGAGTTATGAAGCAATTGAGAGGTTATGTTTGAGCTATAAATGTACACATTTATAAACCCTTGTAATGGTCAATCTTCTCTATTTTCTTCAACATTTCTCTAGAATGCATATTGTAAATTGCATTTTCCTCTAGACTTCACGACATTCTTACTTATCCCTATCACTCACTGATGTATTATGTAAGACTCATTTACCTTTTATTAATGTATTCTAGATATTGGTAATTTGCATGAGTATATCTCCTTTTGACCAATGAATAGAATATACTAAATTCTTCTTCCTTATGTCACTCATTTGGTTATCTAATCTATATGTGGGTATTGGATTAGAACAAGTTTGAATCTATATATCTTTTGATGTCATGATAGTTTAACTATGCATCTATGGGCAAAGATTGGTTTGAACACTCTATTTTGGTGCATCACCTCCTTAGAATAGATTAAGTAGATGTTTCAAGCATACTTTCTCCCCTTTTTCCTATCCAAGCATAGTTAGGTGCATTCTAATAGAAGAGGAAACTGACCTTCTCTAGAGACTCAACCTCATTGTTCAAGTCAAACAACTTGAAGTTCATTTCTATGTTTCACAAGGTTTCCATTAGGTAAAAAACTTCAAGCAAGGGTGCAAAATTTTGTGGCAACAATTTTTGGCATGCCCAATGGCAGTAACTCTTGAAGCTTTATAAATTTAGTAGTGTCAAAGAAGAAGAGTTCCAATACACATTGATAAGATAGTGCTACTCTTAGTATTTTCAAGTCTTCAAAAGGTTCATTTTCAGGTACTTGGCAACTCTATCCTATAATTTATCAAGTTTCTAGACTAATTTTTTGTGATTCATGCTAAAAGCTCATACGAGGGCATCTTCTAGTGGTAATTTTCAATACATTGAGATTTCATTTTCAAACCATAGAAAAAAGAGAAATAGATTGTATCTATCACCTGTTAGGAATAAAACAGTAGCACATACATCTATAAGATTTGTTTCCACTCCTCATGTTGATAGATCATAGCCTAGGTTGCCATCTTTTCATATAAATAGGTTATTATTCCATATGGTTCAGCCTAGAGCACATGCATTTTCCACCTTTAGTGGAGGGAATCCTCTCCTTTTGGCTCAAAGACATGATATTCTAGTGTCTTCTCTCAAAAGTATACCTAATTTCACTGGTGAAACTTCCATCTCCCCTATGGAACATATTCAAGACATTTCAAATGTTAGTAATATACATGGTATTACAGAGGATGATGTTTTGGTTAGGCTTCTAGCTTCATCCTTGAAAGGAAAAGTATTAAAATGGTATAGAGGTTTTCCTCATAACTCTATTACTGATTGCAATAGGTTAGGAGCAGGACTTTGTAAGCATTTTGAGGACAAAAGTGATCACCTATCACTTTAAGA
This sequence comes from Cupressus sempervirens, assembly GCA_028749045.1. Taxonomy (NCBI): domain Eukaryota; kingdom Viridiplantae; phylum Streptophyta; class Pinopsida; order Cupressales; family Cupressaceae; genus Cupressus; species Cupressus sempervirens. Next base: position 524,148,178 of record CM053788.1, read on the forward strand.
GGAGCTAACAACCATCAAGAGAGCACCCCATGAATATATGATAGATTTTAATTATAGATTTTAGAAGACATGGGATAGAGTACCCACTACAATAAAGCCTCCTCCTGGTAATGCATTACTGTATTACCTCAGAGCCTTCAATAGTGATGTTGCTACCACTCTGTAATCTATGGGAGGGGACACTTTACCAAATTCTTATGAGATTTCTATAAGAAAATATCTTGATAAAAGGAAGGAAGTTAGGTCAAAGGCCTCTAATTCCTTTCTTTCTTGACATGCCCAATCAGTAGCCTATTATAGCCCCTATCCCTACTTCCTCTATAATCCAATCCCTTGTTTTCATCCACTAACCTTGACATCTTCTAATGGAGTTGATAAGATTGAAGCCATGATGGAGAAATTGATGTAGATTATTGATAAGAGGTTGTAGGATCAAGAAAAGAAGATGGAGGACAAAAATGCAATAATGCAAAAAATGAGTAATGAGTTGGTGATTATGAAGAGGCAAAAAGCTCAAAATAATAAGCCTCCCAAAATTTAGTATCAAGGTCCCATACATAATAGACCCCCAAACAAGAATCATATTCCCTATAATTAGAATAGACCTATCAACAACACCTAAACTATGAGTACAAATCTAAATAGGGCTTTAGTCCCTCAAAATAATCTTGCTCAAGATTAAGAATTCTATCCTTCTTGTAAATACTCCTATGGATATTGTATGTGTCAGAGGGTAGAGTCTTATTTGGCATCAACTACACAAGAACAAGTAGTGGATTAGAATCATAGTGCTAATCAACCTATTGATGTTTCTCATCCACAATGATAAGGCAATTGTTCCTTCATGAAACATTGAGTAGAAGAGTATTGTCATGTGAATCAAGACCTCATTTCTCACAAAATTGGGAGAAAGAGAAGAGCCATTGATGATTCTATTCCTCCCCTTCTCAATTAAGCCTCAACATCAAGTACAATACCTCATGTACAAGAAGTAAATGTTCAATGAAATGATCCTTAACATCAAAGGAGAAATAATAGTAGAAGAGATGTGAATGACCCTCAAGTTGTTCCATCTTAACTTCCTACACATGCAACCCCCAAGGTTTCTACCAAATCATCTAGTGCATCATTCAATGTGGGAGAAAAGATGACAAAAACAAATATGAAAATTTCTATGTGGGATGTTTTTGCTACTCTACCTATGCAAAAGAAGTTGCTACAACAAGAATTGGAGATCATTGAACCAAAGGATCAACCACCTAGAATGGAGAGTGCCACAAGTTTTGTACAATCATCAAAGGAGGTCAAAACAAGTTAAAAGGTTAGACATTCTTTATTTTATGTTTCTCTAATTATAGGAGATAAGCTAGTCCACAATTACATGATTGATTCAGGGGCTAGCAGTTCAGTGATGCCAAAGTGTGTTGTTGATGTCTTAGAAATGAAATATGAGCCCATTCTTAGGAATGTATTGCAATTGGATGGTAGTATCATCAAGACTATAAGAATCCTTAAGAATATTGAAATGGCCCTACATGCATGCCCTGGTTGTCCTATAGTTTAAGATATATCAGTTGCTAAAGTTAAGCCACACTTTTCCATCTATCTTTCAAGAGATGTCACCACCCAAACAGGTGGCTACATATCTTCTAATTGGTCATACATGTTTTTAAGAACAAGATATGGAACTAAATCTTCAATCAAAGCAAAGCCCTAAGCCCTCAATCACACTGATCAATATACTCCTAATATCATCAACATGAATTGCACTATCCTAGAGATAGATGAAAATGATACAGTACAAGAGCCTGCAATTTTTTAATAGGGACACCTAATTTCCTCTTGGATGAGTGGGCTAATGCATATCTGTTTGATCATATCTCAGAACCTTGGAGACAAGCCTTGGTACTTATTTTATATTAGAGAAGGATGCTCTTGTCCCTAACCTTCTAAAGAACCAAGATGATACAAGTAGGGCATGGAGCATGCACTTTGATGGATCAAGAAATAGAAATGGATCAAGGGCTGGTGTGATGTTGGTTTCTCCCACACTAGAAAGGTACTACTTCTCATTTAGGCTTCAATTTAGTTGTGCTAATAACATAGCAGGGTGTGAGGCATTGATTCAAGGTCTTCTACTTTCTCAAAAAAGATGAATTCAAGCCTTAAGTGTATATGGGGATACTGAGTTCATTGTCCATTAGGTGAGAAACTAGAATGTCACCAAGAATGGTTTGCTAAAGTCTTATAAACATAGAGTATGGGATTCAATTGAAGGTTTCAATGCATTTAATATTCAAAGAATCTCTAGGAAAGAAAATAATCTTGTTGATAGACTTGTAGTAGTGGGTGTGTCTTATGATATGAAAAGGAGCCCTAAAGATGAAAAGAAGCAATAGATAAGAGTGGTGGTTAGACTTGTTGTTCTTGATAATAATATCAATTGGCAAGTGTTTGAATTTAATGCAAAAATTATGAGTTTCTAGAAAAATGAAGTAGAGTTCTTAGACATAAATCAATCAAGTTTACATGACTAGTATGGGGATTAGATCATTAATCTCAATATAAACAATTATCTATGGGTCTAATTACCTTAGAAATTTCACTCTTGATGATCAAGAAAGAGATAGAGGCATGAACCTCAGAGCAAGTAAAGATGATCACAACTAGTCATTGTTGTTGATGGAAAGACTCTAAACATGGGAAAGGTATGTACTAAAATTGAACAAGAAAATTTCATTCATCTATGTCAAGAATTTAGTGATGTGATTGCATGTACATATGATGGCCTAAGGGGCTTTGACCCAATTCTATTTCAATATAACATAGATTTAAATGGTAATTCCAAAATAGTAAGACAAAAGAAAAGGATAGTGAATCCTAGGATTGAACCATTAATGAGAAATGAGTTATCCAAGCTAGTAGAGGCCAACATCATTTTCCCTATTGAGCATTCATCTTGGGTAGAGAACCTTGTCCTTGTTAGGAAGAAGACTGGAGAAATCAAACTATGTGTAGAATTTAGAGACCTTAACCAAGCCTCCCTTAAGAATGATCATCCTCTTCCATCTGTGGGAAAAATCCTATCCAATTTTAGTGGTTTAGAAAGGTTTTCATTCCTAGACTGATTTTAAGGTTACAATCAAGTGTTGGTCAAAGAGGCTAATAGATACAAGATTGAATTTGCCACAAAAGTGGGTACCTATGCTTATAGTAAGATGCCATTTGGGCTAATAGGTGCCACCTTCCAAAAGGAAATGGAGATGGCCTTCAAGAACATGATAGAAAAATTTGTATTGGTCTATCTTGATGAAATTGTAATATACTCAAAGAATGTGATAGATCATTTTGGCCATTTAAGAAAGGTGTTTATCAGATGTAGAGAATATGGAGTACCTTTGAATCCAAGTAAGCGTGTCTTTGATACTAATTAAGGAAAATTGTTAGGATGCATTATATCCAAGGATGGTTTGAATATTGATCCATGAAGAACAAAAGAAATACTTTCTCTTTCTATTCTTAATCACAAGAAAGGGCTGCAAAGTTTTCTTGGTAGGATCAATTTTGTGAGGAGATTCATTCCTAATTTAGCTACCATGGTGAAGCCTCTTACAACTATGCTGAAGAAGAAAATGGTCTTTGAATGGACCAATGAAAGGAAAGAAAGTTTTGAAGAGACCAAAGTAGCCATAGCCTCATCTCCTACTCTCATCAATCCAAATTTTGAGAGAGACTTCATCATCTACACCTTAGGAGGTGAGTCAAGTATTTATTCTATTTTGACTCAATTGAATGATAGAAATAAATACATGCTATTGTTTTATTTAGTGAAGGGCTTAAGGAGTATGAAGATAACTATAGTTATGTAGAAAAGAAACCCCTTGTAGTTATAAGAGCTTTGAAGAAATCTAGACATATTTTGTCTCACAATAAGATCCATTTGTTAGTGCCTCATGAAAGTGTGAAGGACTTCCTCTTGACCAAAGATATTAATGAGAAAAGGGCACATTAGATCACCAAAGTGATGGAGTATGATGTGGACATCTATATCACCAAGTTGGAAAGACGAAAAGGATTGTGCAAGAAGAGGGTATCATCGCAATAATTAGATGAAGAAGTTACATTTGTATTGACAGATCAACAAGAAGTAAGAGATGATAATCCAAGGAGGTTGATAAATGACATGATAGCCTTCTTATCAAGAAATTGATATCCTTAGGGATTGGATAGAACTAAAAGAAGATAGTTTATATATTAGTGAGTTCCTTATGCCATAGTTGATGGTATTCTCTTTAGGAAGGACTTTGTGGAGCTTTACTAAGATGTCTTGATGTAGATCAAGTAGAGAGATTGATTAAGGAGATTCATGATGGTCTTGATGGTGGCCACTTTTCAGCAAGAACCAATACCATGAAGATATGAGGGAATGTTACTATTTTCCACCCTTGTTCCATGATTTCCATAAGCATGTTAGGTAGTGTGGAAAATTTTTCTTCTTTTCAAGTAAGCAAAAACTTGCATTCCTTCCACTTCATCCTATTTAAGTGGATCAACCTTTTGCTCAATGGGAATTAGATTTCATAGGTCCTATTAACCCTCCTTCTAGTTTTGGTCATTAATGGATTCTAGTTGCTACAGATTATTTTACTAGGTGGACAAAGGAAATTGCATGAAAGGATGCTGCTGAGAATTCAGTTGTTGAGTTCATAGATGGAATCATCACAAGTTTTGGTACTCCTTCCACCATCATTTCAAATAATGCAAAATAATTTGTTGGAGCTCAAATATGTTCATGGATATTATATCACGACATTTATTTAGGTACTTCTTCCAATTACTACCCTTAAGTTAATGCATTAGCTGAGTCGCCCAACAAGAAACTAATTAGGATAATGAAGAGAACCATAGAGGATAATTAGAGATGTTGGCATTAGAAATTGAAAATATCTCTATGGGCTGATAGGAAAACACCATATAGAGCCATAGGAAATTATCCTTTCATGTTGGTTTATGGTAGAGAAGCTAGGTATCCTTTATCATTTTCTTTTTCCTACTCTTGAATTGTCTCATCAACTTGAGTTAGCTAAAGATGATGCTATGACAATAAGGATAGTAGAGTTGATAGAGTTGGAAGAGAAGAGAAATCAAGCAATGTAGGACTTAGAAGTACACATAGGATGGATAAGGTTAGGAATTTCAAGAAAGGTGATCTGATGCTGAAATGGAATGTAGACGAAGAAAAACTAGGGAGACATTCAAAGTTTGATGCATTATGGAGTAGTCCCTATGTGATAATTAGTTGCAAGAAATCAAATTCTTTCGAGTTAAGGATACCTAATGGTGAAATTTTTCATATTCTACTTGATAGAATATATCTTAAGGCTTGCTTCTGATGGAGATGAATTTTCATGTATATAGTTAGAGTAGTTTTCCCTTCAATTCTTTCTTGTGTTCTAAGAAGTACAAGGTTGCACATAGTGTTGTTCCTCTGGAATAACCACTTTTGAAGAGGAGTGTAGAGGGAAAATTTCTAGATTATTTTGTAGTAATAGAGAGTAGATCTATGTTTTTTATAACTCCATAGCACAATGGATGTTGAGAGTCACTAGTCATATGCATAACATGCTTGCATCCCCCCTAAGTAACCATAATTGTTAGCTAATTTTGTCCTCCCACCAAAGTTGAAGGATTTGAAATCAAACACATCATAACATGCATATATTTGAAATATCAAAATATTAAGGTATGTGGAAAATAGATTTAAAACCTTGGTTATTCACATTATATCCTAAGCCCCAAGGTTAAGTTCATGATTTAATACTTTTGTGGGTGCACATGTTCTCATCTATTAGATCAAAGAGAATCAATGAACATTGCTTTGTCACTATTAAAAATTTCAAGACCCTTTGTTATAGTGACAAAGTGACAACTCACCACGTAGCACCATGGGCCCTCTATTCTTTTTAGTTAGTGTAGTCACTAGTTGAGGTTATTTATCCATTGTCCAATCTCCCCAAATCTATGGTCATCACTTTGTCACTTTACAGAAAAGTACAAACTTTATTTTATGTGACAAAGTGATAGCATGTCATGTGTACATGGTGGACATTCTTTCCTTTGTAGTTGGTGAGTTCTAATTTTTTTTTTGTGTTGTGGGTCCTATATTCCTTGTGGGCCAGAGGTGAGGTGGACAAGTTATTAGACGAACTAGCAAAGGGTAGCATTCTCATTGGTCAAAGTACTAATAGGATTAATGTATTTTCAGGACATTAGATGAAATAAGATCTATGTATATTTCTTTGTCACTTTATAGAGATGCAAGCTAGTTAACTCATGTGAAGAAGTGACAAACAAACAAACATGTGTACATAGTGGGCCCAATTTTAAAGTTAATGACCACAATAACATTGTGGTTGAGTTATGGTCTCACAAAATAGTCATGGTTAAGTTGAAAGGGTTTTGAATGTTATCTCAAAAAATGGCCAAACTCATGAGGACTTTGTGGGGTGGTAGAAAGAAATAACCTCATTTATCCATGTGGTGCTTTTTGGTTAGTAGACCCATTTGACTATTGATTTTGATGTTTTATCAAACCAAGGGGGAAGGAAGTTAGTTTTCTCTATATGATCCAATCTTCATGATGGATGTCAACTACTTTGAATGAATTTCAGGTCTAGAAACAATGCAAAGGAAATTCAATCATCATTTGGTTATCCATCTACCTAGTCAGAATGTTAATAGTGTCATTTCTATCACTCTAGGGTTTCCTCTAGGTGAGGTTTTGATGATTTTCTCACCTCCAAAGATGTACCAATTAAAATCTATTGTCTAGATTAAATCTATTCATCTTATAATAGCCTTGAATTTAATGGTTAAGTTGTGAAGTGATTTAGAGGTTATGTCTGAGCTATAAAGACACATTTCTAAACTCTTGTAATGATTGACTCTTCTCTATTTTCTTTAGCATTTCTCTAGACTTCATGATATTTTTCCTTATCCCTTTTGGCCATTAATGTACTGTGTAAGACTCATTTACCTCTCATTAATGTATTATGGATATCTATAATTTGCATGACTATATCTCCTTTTGACCAATGAATGGAATATAGTGAATTCTTCTTCCTTATGTCACTCATTTGGTTATCTGATTTGCATGTCGTCATTAGATTAGAACAAGTATAAATCTGTATATTTTTTGATGTCATTCTAGTTTAACTATTCATGTATGGGTAGAGATTGGTTTAAACACTCTATTTTGGTGCATCACCTCCTTAGGATAAATTAAGTAGATGTTTCATGCATGCTTTCTCCCATTTTTTCCTCTCCAAGCACAATTAGTTGAATCCTAATAGAAAAGGAAGCCAACCTTCTCTAGAGACTCAACCTCATTGTTCAAGTCCCACAACTTGGAGGTTGTTTCCATATTTTACAAGGTTGCCTCTAGATAAAGAACTTCAGGGAAGGATGCAAAATTTTGTGACAATAGTAGCCAAAGGTGAAAGATGGATCATTTCTAGTGGATGTTCTCATCACATGACTGGCAACAAAAGTAAGTTCATTACTCTTGAGGATTACAACAAAAATAATATTAGATTTTGTAATGATGCACCATGTCTAGTGAAAGATAAATAATCAATAAAATTGACAAACAAGATCATATGTGAAAATGCTTACTATGTAGAAGGACTTAACTATAATCTATTGAGTGTGTCACAATTAAATAGTTTAGGAAAAAGGGTTGAATTTCAATAGAAGAAAACTGATATCTATGATGCTGATGGAGAACTCATTGGGAGTGGAGATTAGACAAGAGGTAATCTATTTTATCTTAACATGAATGAAGCTACTTGTCTTATTGTATAATTTGATGATGTGTAGCTATGGCACAAAATTTTATGTCATGTAAATTTTGATAACCTAGTTAGTATTAGTATGATGAAGAGTGTTAGAGGTTTTCCAAAAGTGAAGAAACTTGATAATGTAATTTGCAAACAATGTCATTTAGGCACAATGACAAAATCTAGTCTTAAGAGTAACACTTGCACTTCAAAGGAAATTTTGGAATTAGTTCATACTAATCTATGTGGACCAATTGATATGCATAACTATAAAGGGTGAAAAGTATTTGATTCTATTTTTTGATGATTACTCAAAAATGATGATATTTTTAAGAGAAAAAATGGATGATTTTCAAATGTTTAAGTGGTATTTGGCAAAAATTGAAAAGGAGACTGGTAAAATTTTGAAATGTCATAGAATTGATAGAGGTGGAGATTTTGCATCAAATGAATTCAATAACTTCTGCAATGACTAAGGAATTAAGAGACAAACTTATGCACCTTGAATCTCTCCAAAAAATGGGATAGCTAAAAGGAGAAACAAATATGAAATGGACTATGCTAGAACACTAATGATAGAGAAGAATGTTTCTTTAAAATATTAGAGATAAGTTGTTAGTACATCTGTCTATACCTTGAATTGAGTACAAGTGGAGAAAGGTACAAGTTTCACACCTTATGAATTATGGTATAGATAGTCACCCAATGTCAAATATTTTAAGATTTTCTTATGGACAAAAAAATGGTAAAAACAATTCAAAAGGTGAACAAGGTATATTCCTAGGTTATTCCACAAGAAGTAAAGCTTATAAGTATTTAAACACTAACACTCTAAAAGTTGTCAAAACTACAAATGTAATATTTTATGAATATACAAAAATACATGAAGATGAACAAAAGAAGGAACTTGAAAATTTAAAAACCTTTATGTAATACTATGAAGGCATGTATACTGATGTTGATGATATTGTAGTTGCCAGTCAACAAGAGTCAATGACTATCTAGTCACAAATAATAGATATTGAGTTGCATTCTTGAGTCGAGTTACAATCAAAAGTTGAGGTACATTCTGATGCCCAGATGAGTTTACAAGGGGGAAATATTGAGTTACCTAATATAGAAGTACATGGTGAACCTAAGATTGAACTTCATATATGACCTATTATTGAAAGAAGAACATAGATGATATTATCAAATTGTGTCAAGAGACATCATCCTACTGAACAAATCATTAGAGAAAAAGAGATTAGACCAATGAAATGGAATAGATTAAGGAATGAGAAATGTTTGTTAAGCGTGCATGAACATAAATTAGTGAAGGATGCATTAGAAAATGAAGACTAAACTAAAGCCATGAAAGAAAAAATTGATCATATTGATAATAAAATATGGACACTAGTACCTAGACAAGAGAACAAGAATGTTATTGGAATCAAGTGGGTGTATAGAAACAAATTGGATAAGAATGGTGAAATAAAAAGGAATAAGGAAAGGTTAGTTTGAAAAGGATATGGACTAGAAGAGGTAATTGAATATAGAGATACATTTGCTCCAGTTGCAAGATTGGAATGAGTAAGAACCCTACTTTCTTGTTCTTCCTATAAAGGATTTGAAGTTTATCAAATGGTTATTAAGTCAATGTTTCCAAATGGTACACTAGAAGAGGAGGTTTACATTGAATAACCTAAATGATTTTTTGATCCAAATAATAAGAAAATGGTGTGCAGATTGTACAAAGCTTTATATGGCTTGAAGCAAGCTCCTAGAGCATGGTATATAGATTACACAATTATCTTGTGAAGATTGGTGTAATGCCACACCCAAAGATCCTTGGAACACAAGGATAAAACATTTTCTAAATAATTATTTTCTTAAAGTAAGCTACTTAGCAATAGGATAAAGTAACCAAGTGTAATAATGAAACATTAGAACAAGGTGATGAGAATAAGGAACATGGCTAAACTCATATGTTCACCTACACCAACGAAAGTCTTACATCTACTTCCAAAGATATCAAAGCTCTAAACCACTACACATGATCCAAAGACCACATGAATCATGAGAATATACATAGAGGATGTTCTTGTCCAATCCCAAAGTAAAGTCTCCTAGCATGGTTAGACATACAAGTCCATATCCACTAATCATATCAAAATCAAGAATGAAAAGTAGAGACCAACAATGATCATGCCAAAGATGAGGGCTAAAAGTCAAATCCACTCATCTACTAGACACCATGTTGAAAGATAATGCTAACTCCTAAAATTTGGCTAAGTCTAAAATCCTGATGCCTTGAAATTTGGCTATGTCAAAATTTTTGAAGCCCTAAAATTTCCTAGAATCTTTATCTTATCTCAGAGAGGTCTGGAACCTATCTCAAATTAATTATCACATATATTAAAATATATTAAACTTATAATGAAACAAAATAGTTTAAACCCCATAGAAAATTTTTCCCAACTAGGAAGGTGTACAACCCTAAAGGGCACCCAAAACACCCATCATATCTTAAATCTTTAATAGTAGTTTCCAAAATGTTACCACAACTATTTACTATTATCTGTGTAGGATGTTCAATTCAATTATCGATTTAGTAACAATACTTGTAACAAGTCAATTTTCCAGGAGGTCATACTTTCCTTTGCAATATAGTTTTATGATAACTTACCACTGCACATTTCTTTGTGGACTCATTAACACCCAGTGTTGTATAACCTAAGGCTCTGATACTAGAATGTCATGCCAAAAAATTCCAAGGAAAAACACACTATTTTTTAAATTTATTTTTTCAATCATATTATAATTATTATTAGGGTTAATATTTACTAACTATAACCAATTCAAAGTCATTTGACTTAGCTTTTGACTTTACTGAAAATTACTTATGCCTCTAAGTTTTTATTATGCTACTCTCAGATAACCCTAATATTTTATTTAACACATGCTTAATTTTTATCAAATAATATACATATTAAATTGATCTACCACATGTCTCAACTTAACATAACATTTATTATATTATTATTATTATTTATGATTATTAATATTATTACTTAAAATTACTTATACCTACCATTCTTAATTTATATCTTTTATTTTAATCATTTAACATTATAATTATTTATGAACATATTAAAATTTCTATATTTACTTAATAATGTATAATTAATTATTTGATAATACTATCATATAATCCTATATCTTCCTCTCCTATAAGACATCCCATCTTACTTGTAACACATATATTCATTCTACTACTATAAGGTGATGGTATTTAAAATGAACGAAATAGATGATTAACACGAAATACTTAATCCTTATATTTAAAATTAAATTCTCCTCTATCACTTTGTAATTCTTAATTGCATGAACTAATATCATAAATAAATATTTCAAACTTTAATACGAATCAATTCCTTAACATAATTTGTTAACATAAATGTGATTAAATTCTAAATTTTAAGTATTAATACTATTGTTCCTAACCACTCTTCCAACCCAAACATAATATTCTAGCCAACTCACAAAATTCTAATGACGCAAAGTCATCCTACACCAATTTTTTGAATCAATTGTTATAACATATGTTCTAAGGTCGATATAATTATGATGTACCAAATTAGGAGTAGTACTTAATACATCCAATCCTAGGTAAAGTTTGTGAATAAACATGGGTGTTAAAAATTAATAAAATAATCTATCATTCACATCAATATTTAATTACATTTATATGCCTTTTCAAGACAACCACATCTTCACAATTACAAATTTAACCATGCCACATAGTGGTCCTTCAACGATTATCATTTAGTGCCATAGCCTATACAATCCAAACTATATATGATAGTAGAAATAACTAATTTGCTAATATACATAGTGTACATGTCTATACTATTGCTTGATATGTTGCATGACATCATTTACATCTAATTTTACTATCAGATGTTATTCTTTATTGCCCACTAATCTAACTCGATTAAACATAGAATCTTAGCTAACCCACCCTATTATTCACAAGTTATATCACCGTAATGATATATTTGCCTTTAACTATAACTACTGAACTATAAGCTAAGCATCCTATTTTCTATTACCATCTATTACTCAACCCATTTTATTATTACTTTATTCTATTGTAACACCACAATAGCTATATTACTATTTCCTTAACATATCACTAATGACCCACTACTAACCATAAAAAAAATTAACTTATCCCATTAATTCTTATAATATCCAATTCTTATTACTGATTTAAAACTACTACTAACTAATATCCCTTATTCCCTAAGCATTCCTCCTATGCCACGTGGCCTACCCCAAGGTCCCTTTAGTCCTCCTTTAAGCCACCACTTCCTCTTAATGCTCATGTGATGTATGAAGAACTTGGGAGGCATGGATGAAAGGTGGGATACATTGAGGAAAGAACCTCTACCTTGGACCAAGTGTTGGGACCATCATGCATGGAGGAAAGGTCGACTTGCATGGAAGGAGGAACCACCATTCAAAAAGGGATCCCCTCCCATCATTGCACCATAACTACATTTGTATCCCCCTTGGAACAAGCACCCAACCATGTATCTACCTTTTTAATGCACTTTTCATAATATTAAGTACATGCCCCTACTATTGATGAGGCCCCACTTTCTCCTAGTGGACCCAGGGCCTCTTTCCAAGGTGGGCAACTTAAAAGGTGAGGTTGGTGAAGTAAATTCCTGACTTTAGTTAGGTTTGACCAGTGCTCTAAGCACTTATGAGTTTTGGGAGGCATAAATGGGGAAGATGGGAAGGTGGGACCCTTTCCCTCCCTCTTCCCTATGCAATCTTCTTTCTCTTAAACCAACAATGGTTGCCTAGTTCAAAAGGGGCAGAAGCTTCATGATTTAATTTTTTTTTTCTTGAGGGGTTTATTATTTTATTGTTATATGCCTCATTCAAATTCTTAGTCAACCCTTCCTTGGGGATTTCCACCTATTTCCTTTCTGACTTCTAATTTGATATAATAGTGATTTGTACTAGAGAGAATTTCCTTGGGTTATTTTATTATGCTATGACTTCCTATTCCATTGTTTTATTTAGAAGATACCATAGTATATTCCCTAATTATTATATTGGTCTATATTGGTAGATATTATTTCCACTTCCTTCATACAAAATCCAGAGAGTAAAATTGTGTGTCTAAAGCAAGTTTTATGTCTTATACCTTATATATTATATGTCATCTATTTGTTTCTGTACTACTATAGTCTAAGGCATAATGATATTTATAGAAATGATACATTAGTGATTACTAAACTATGTTATGATAGTCTAAATTAATGATCTTATTGATTCATTTGGACAATAATCTCAACACAAAACACATAAAAATATGACAGAAATCTTATATGAACAAAACTAATTATTCTTATCTATGGATTTAGAAGATTGGAGAATCCTTATGTATACAACTCATGAACCTTCAAGTATTTTAAATTCCTGATTAATATTCATAACATGACCATAAGTCAAATACAAATCCACCATCTTAGAATGCATATTCTACAATAATGCTTAACTTTTCACATCAATACAGTCATATTCAAGACATTGAAAAAACAATATCATGACAATGAATTTCTTTTCCATGATACTCTCATAATACACAAAGGTGGTGGAATCAACATATCAATTAAACACAATGGAGATACTTTTTAACTACACATGAATGCTCATAAACTTTCCATTTGATAGTTGAACTAAGACAATAACATCCTCTTACAATAAATTTAGACTCACATAACAAGATGGAGTTTGTTTCTCCATTATCAAACCAAACAGAACATTATTTCCTCCTCTTATTCAATGAAATCTTCATGACTTCCAAATACTCAAATGCATCAAAACCTGCAAAGATAAAAATTATAGAACCATGGAGTCTCACCTCCCAACCTAGGCCTCAAGGAGGCGACCCCGTTGCTAGGGGAAATAAGGCTCAACCGGAATACATTCAACAACATCTCAATAATAAGAACCAACATGAATACCTTAGTTTAACAACACATTTACAATTCCCAACCAAGGCTTGCACAATGATTCATAGATGGAATCATAAACATTGGGTGAAGGTGGGCTCTTCAAGGAGGAGAATGTCATATCCTTGTGAAACATCAAATCTTGCAATTGCAATATTTCAATAAGGCTTCCAAGAAACATGCCACAACAAGGCTATCAATAACATATGCCTCGAAAAGGCTATCAACACTTACTTCTCTTCACATATCCTCACTTATACCTCCCATAGAATGATAGGGAGGCATATGGCTTCAATAGAACCCATGCTCCATGAAAACTATCCCCTCTCCAAGAGAAGGATTTCTCAACTCCAATGTAAAGCCCAACTAACCCCTTCACCCCAAGGCTTCTCTTCCCTCCCAAGGGTGAGTTAAGACTTCACACCCAATACAACATTCAATCCACCACAACAAATTCAAGAAACAAGATCAAAAGTAAGTAAAACCAACATTCTTATTTACATACACAACAACTAATACATACACCACATACAACACATAAACCTTACAAGAAAACTTTTGTAATCTCCATTATTCAACTCTCAAGAGATAAGGAAATTCATGACATGAAGCACTAACCTCCTTCCAAGCTAATGGCTATGAAGTTGTGATGAAGACCTTCCCTTCCTTGGTTCCCATGTTTTCTCCAAAACTCTATCCATCTCTACAATTAGAGAGTGGGTGAACAACCACTAAGTTTGGCACAAGCTCTCTAAAATGACCTCCACTTCCATCCCCACCTACCCATCTTACACCCTTGTACCTTTCTAAAATAGGAACTTAATAAGATGGTGGGATGAGGAAAGAAGTTATGTGATACTTGAATTTTTGAATTGGCTTGAAAATGACTAGTTTAAAGGTGACTAGTTTAAAGGGTCTCCTAAGTCCCCTAGGCCAACTTATGGTGATATTTAGACCACCAACCTATACTACTACCATGTAGGTGACTTATTTTCACCATATAACACTTGGGAACCACTTTTAGGCTCTCAAAAGTTCCTATCAAATTTAATTTGAATTCCATCATGAAGGTGACTCATCCTAACACTATCCAAGGTGTGTTAACTTAATTTCATAATGGGGTTAAGTTTAGGTTAAGTGACTTCATGACCAAATCCCTATATGACATGTCATATACACATAGACAACACAAGTGTAAAATGACACACACACATTAAAACACTTTACACAACACAATGACATGTCTCTAATTAATTATATTCTTTAAACTTATAACAACCATGCACAATCACATTATGAAATAAACAAAATACAATGATGTTTTGAATCTTCCAAAGATTCACCTTGGTTTTATCATGTTCACATAGGTTTGAATCTTGTTTCCTTGAATAATTTACATGGTTCAACTTTCCTACACACTCAACTTAAACATCAGTAGCCCAATGAAATAATATAAAAATACATACAGATAAGTGCAGAATAATCCAATATCACATAATTCGCATAACATATACAATTAACTTTCATCTAATAATTCTCATAAAATATTCAAAACATTGAAAATATCAAAATATGAGTATCAACATTTATCTTTCTTAGCATAATGAAATTACCATTCCAACCCTATTACAATACTTGTCTATCATAACCATGAAAGACTAAGGTCATAACTATTACATCATTAAAACAAATAAGTGGATCCTAGTAAATGTCTTAAGTGAAGATAACTAATATGGGAACCTCTAGCTAGTATCTTTTTAGTCAAGTTAAACATAACAACGTTCCTAGCAATCCCTTTATTACATTACGAGGGTGTGTGTGTGTTCTAGGTTAAATCCCTCAAGCCATTAGAATGTTCCAAATTATGTCATCATGATTTAAAAACAATCTACGAATGCAACCTTTTATGTTTTTCTGTTGTTATAATCTACATTCATTGTTATTTCTTATAAGATAAAATGTTAATTCAGCTTTCCTAATTTGACTAGTGAATCATTCCATAAATCTCGTGATCAGGTTCCCAGCTTGAACATATAGGGTTTCATTTCCATGTGATCTTAATTCAACCTAATGTTATTGAATTGGTATTACACTTTTCATAACCAAATTAAACTTTAGTCTAAAATAGGATCTCCTAAATCATCAAAAATGTCAATCATAACCTAATTAACTCTTAATCATATTTATTTCATCAAGATCTATAATAGGGTACTAGTGTGGGTCTTACAAAAAACCAATGCAAAATCTATCACAAACAAAATAGGGGCATGATGATTGGGGGCCCTAATACCATGTTGATGTTGATGAAAGCTCAACTCCATCACTCCCAAGAATCAGTGCATGCAAACACATGTGACAAAAAGAGAGGAGCAAAAGCTATGGAGGTTTGAATTCCTAGTTCCAAATATGAGACATTCTTGATGAGCTAAGAGATAAATTGTTATTAATAAAATAAGAAATGAATCAGTATTAGATTACAAAGAGGGACAATCCTTATAAAGGAGATCCAAAACCCTAAGTGGTAAAACTAAGGTTGCATTATAATAATTAATTAAGGAATTAACTATTACATGCCTAAAATTTAGCTTAAGTAAAATAGAGGTAATTAGAAAATAACTATTTACTCTAACAAATTCTATAAGTGTAAGGGAGAAAAAAACTACAATTTTTAATGCAAAAGATCAATTGCTTAAATAAAGCCAATTGTGAGAAGGAAGAAAGCCTAGATAAATGTCATTTTATTTAGCTCAAGGACATCAATTTTTTGAGGGATTTTTTAATAATGATGAATTTTGATAATTTCTCATGATTCCTTAAAACATGTTTGAGTTTGTTCTTATAAAAGTTTATTTGTGTAACATTTCTAATGAAAACAAAGTTGTAATTGAGAGGATGCAAAAAGTTGCCAATAATGATATAGATATTGGTAGAGAAATGAAATTTATTCAAAAAATGTGAGAAGAGTTGAGAAAAATTAAAATCATGGAACATTCATTAAAGAAGGTGGAGACAAGGGAGAATGGTGAACTGGAGCAGAACTTGGAAATGTGGAAGTATTTCTAAAATGTTAGGCTTAGTTTCTACCTTGACATGGTGAGAGGTTTCTAAATGTGAATTACCTTCTAGATTTGCTAATTCCTAGTAGGACACAATTATGATTGGTAATATGAAGTTTGTGCTAACCTAAAAAGTATTTTTAGAAGCTATAAATTGAACTATGATAGAGCATGTATAAAACAAGAGATGGGTGAGATATAGCCCTTATGGAAAAAAAATCTTTAAGAAAATGAAGAAAACAAAAAGAATTGTATCTATAAATGCATATGATAGATTCGCTCTTCCTCCCCACTTGGCCATTGTCTATCTTTGGGTACTGAAATATTTTAGCTATCAAGGGTGTTTAAACCCTTACCATGCTTAACATTTTAGTTTCCTAAATTTCCTATGTGATGGGGAAAAGATAAATGTCTCATACTTTATGTTTCTTCAACCTAAGAGGTATTTTGCTAGTGGAGACAATCTCTCACTCCATCATCACCTAAATTTATTTCTTTACTATCATGTTTCCACCCACTACCCTACTTTTAGTAGAAGTTTGACCTATAGAAAGAGGATGTTATCACCAATTCCTCTATCAAAATCAAAGAAATCAGTTGTTCTCCCTTGAAGGATAACCACTTAGCTCAAAATGTTAGCAATGTGGACCATAACCCTATGTTAAAAAAGGTAGTTCTATGGAACCTTGAATCCCTAAAGATAATAACCCTATATCTCTTTCCCTTTAGGAATCCCTTTTGCAAGAAACCTCACCCAAAAGGAAGAATTCACCTTAGAAAATAACCCAAGGCCTTACCCCTAAATCCAACAAAATTGATAAAGAAATAGTAGACATTGATAAACCAAGGTCTGAGAAAGAATGTAAGTAAACTCACAAAAAAGAATATAATCATTTCCACATAATCCATAATAAATGTGAAATAAATATGTAGTTAAAATTCACATGTGAGAGAATAGACAACATACCCACAAAAATGTGACACAAGATATGCCCTTGAAAACCCTCATCAAGGAAAAAAACTCGGCCTCCAAAAGCATCCATCACCATGTATTATTCAAAAAAAATACTATTGTAATACAACCATGAAAGTCTTTAAAGCCATAGCCACAACCAAGAAATCCATGTAAATGAGCATGAATCCAAACATCTCATGCAATGATTCCAACCATCACAAATATTCCCTTGGCTAACCTGTCAAGCCTTGTCCTGCTCGACTCTTTCCCTTTTTTGTGTTCTTTCTTATCACATACAACAATTGCCCTTGTGACTACTTATATAGTAGCAAGTCCCACAAAACCACTAAGTGGTATTACATAAACCATGTGATAAAACCATGTGCTACCTAACCCATTGACCCCACATTTAGCATTGGAAATTTAATTCTTTTCTCCAATATTAAATATTTACATGAAATATTATCACAATGTTACAATACATCTCATTGAGTATATCCCATGGGAATCTTTACATGTTGTACATCCATCTAGGTGCAACATTACATAACAAAAAAAAAACCAATATAATAATATTATGCAATGAGTGCAACACCTATTATCTCAACAATCTCGCACTTGTTGTATACATTACATAGGGTCAAACTGTAGCCACATAAATGAACAAGAGAACAATCCCTCCTAGCACATCTACCATCATGGATCAAAGTACACCATGCATTCCATCCTGGTACCTGCAATAAAATCAAAGTATCCAGCATCTCAAACATGAATGATCTTACCTCTTACTATGCCACTGCCACTGGACATACATAGAAGCCATCCAAAAAGAAAGCCACCCAACCTATCACATTAGAAGATCATAAAATCATGTACCAACTAAAATGTCAAGCACAAAAAAACCTAATCCAAAGGTAATTACATGTATCTATAGTTTTCAAAAATATCCATAGTTGAAATAGCACCCACAACAAGTGCCAAACCCATCCAACTATCCATACCTCTAAAGGTATACCAAGTGAATCTCACATCATTAACATATCCAATTTGTAACCTGAAATCATAAGCCTCAAAACGAATACCTTCCATATATATACTAAGAAGCTCCCACTACAAAAGATAATATCAAATCTTTAACCAATCCACACACAACATCTCAAAGAAGTCAATCCATCCAGCCTCAAGAACATCCACAACACATAAACCAATAACCTCCAAGAACAACTCTCATAACAAGTCTCCAATAGTCTCCCATGCTCTCCACAACTAAAAGAGGAAAGAGATAAAGGAATAACCATGCCATCTCTCACATGACATACATGAGCACAAACTAGTGATCACAATCTCCAACCAATATCAAATCTAGTATAAGTGAAACTAAACATCTAGGAAGATAATCAAGACCAAAGAGAAACCATGAAAATCATAACTTGTATCATGTCCTTCTACACACACCTATATATGCAAACTATGCAAGTATGATCTGCTCCATAAAACCCCAAACAAGAAGCCTCAACAACACCCAAACCATACCATTTAGCTAATCATGGATGTAAGCCTCTCACAAGAAGATTAAAATCATAAACCATTCCTAATCCAAAGAATATGCCCAATATAAAACCATCTCTCAAACTCAACTAGCATAACAACATATGAAAATGGAGATAAACAATTTGAAACCATCTCTCAAATGAACCCTCTAGAACTAACTCATGTAACATAACTCAAGATCCATATCCATGAAAGACAAGCACAAATATAATGCACCTAAGAGAAACAATGGGGTATACCTCTCAAGTAGAAAATTGCCAAGTAGACCAAGAGTGGGGAATGAGAATGCTCATCAAGATATCTAAGTCTCCAACCAAGACTCATCTAAGAACAATCTCCTCTCAAGTCTATATCAAGTGAATCCCCTTTGGACTTCCTACTGAAACCAAATAATTATGCCAAAAAATACTTTTCTAATCCAAGAGAAATTAGGATCACCACCATCTCTAAGTATCCATGAGGACCTATAATCAATCAATTAGTGCCAACTCCAAATGCAACATAGCAATATCATGAAGTATCTAGCTTATGATCAATGTACTCAATACTAAGAAACTAAACCAAGATCATTGTCAAAGTTCCAACCATGGCCTCAAGAAAATAAAGATGACAACATCATCTAACCATCTCAACCAAAGAGATAACATGCTCCATATGAACATACTATAACATGTTAAAACTCTAAATGTGTATCAAGAGTATACCATGACATAATAATGAAACCATCCTCACACCGAGGATAACATGTCAAATGAAAGCATAAACCACACCTTTACCAAGGACCTTGTGAGTCGTCAAAATGAGACCATCTTCACACACCATGAAGGAAACCAAGAACCCCATGAGTCTTCAAGATCTAACCATCTTCACACACCAAAAAGATAATAAGTACATCATGCAAATGTCAAAGATGCTTCTGCAGCAATAGGATCTAATACAAACATCTAACATCTGCAAACACTTAATAAATATATCAATGCCAAAAAAAATTTTGCTCAACCATGGTACCAAGCCACCTATGGCATCATAAAATACATCTCCTACATGAAGATCCTCCAAGTCTAAACTCACACCAAATTGTCAATACCAAGTCCAACCAAGATCTCCAAACCAAGAAGATACAAATGAAACCACAACCTAATCTTACACTGTCACCCCATTAGTGTCACAAGCTCCCACTAAAATGTGTATCCAAGCTATCCATGACATTATGATGAAAAACAATCCTCTAACCATGAAAATCATCCAAGGCATCAAACCATCAAAGAACTTAAAGTGCACATCATAAGCTCCTCAAAAGAAACCAAATAATCATGATCCTCAACTATAAAGATATACCACCATAACCAAAATAGATATCCAAACAATGAACATCAAGGATGAACCTATATATCCAATCATTTCATGTCAAAATCCATGGTACCATGATCACATCCCTGAATTGATAAACTAATTCTCAATATGTCCAACTTGTCAGCATAAAATAGTCAACCACAATCCTCCACCATGACTATACATGGTAACAACATCTCATCCTTTCTACATGAAGAAAAATCAGCAAATCATGTGACTTAAGGCAAAGAAAACCCAAATCCAAGCCACCAATCTAAATATGCATCAATAATGAAAGATCAATGGGCAAAGACAAACCATAACCAAGCTATAAATGCAACCTATAAGTATAGACCATTTACAAAACTACACAACTTGTAGACCCAACAAGTCATCATACATATCCAAACCAAACACTGATTACCATATCATCATGAGACCAATCTAAAATATGAACTAAGTATACAATAGTATCAAATCTTAAATCCCAAAAATATACAATGTCATAAACTTATAATGCTACCATAGCCAATATATACCATAAACTGTTTAGATTAATATATGACCAAATAAACTATGCCAAACTTGCACCAAATTTGAACCTCCAAGAGCTTTTTATTGACTTCTCGAAGTCCAAAATATGACTCTATATGCCCAAGTTATGCCCTAATCTGTGTTCAAAATAAATAAAATCTAACACTCAGGCTCTTAAAACCTTAAAAAATTCAAAATCACAAAAGCAAACCTACACCAAATTGTAGTGCTCCAAATTAGCTTTCCAATGCTTATAAGAAATTATAAATCTGATATCCTAAGAGAAAGTTATGACCATTTTACCAAGATTGTTTTTTTATCATTTTCACTTAGAATTTCTTGTTTGTAATGAAAAATTTTGATGGGATTAAATTTGATGACCATCACGGGCTGAAACTAAAAAACTCTTTCATTTCCTCTAAACATGGCCAAACTAGGGCATATTATATATCAAAATTTATTAAAACATCGACTGAGATCCAATGGTGAGGTCAATTTTTACCCAAGAGTTAATTTTTATAAACTCCCCCTTAAAACCCTCATTTAAATGAAACATCTGAAAAACCCTTTTGTCTAACACTTTCACATGCCCAAAATCTATCAACATCCCATAATAACAACAAATCCAAAAACCCTTAGATCTGCAATAAACAACTCATATATCTTGTTCTTTCTTTTAACCTCTCATGCATACCCATGGATTCAATCTAGGGTTACAACAACACAACCATAGCTCTAATACTACTTGTAAGGAAACTCACAAAAAAGAATATAATCATTTCCACATAACCCATAATAGATTTGAAATAAATATGTAATTAAAATCCACATGCAAGAGAATAGACAATATACCCACAAAAATATGACACAAGATATACCTTGGGAAACCCTCATTGAGGGAAAAAAAAACCCGACCTCCTAATTATTCAACAAAAATACCATCACAATACAACAATGGAAGCCTTCAAAGCCATAGCCACAACTAAGAAATCCATGTGAACAAGCACAAATCCACACATCCCATGCCATGCTTCCAACCTTCACAAATGCTCCCTTGGCTAACTTGTCAAGGCTTGTCCCACTTAAATCTTTTCCTTTTTAACCTTCTTTCTTATCACATACAACAACTACCCTTATGGCTATTTATATAGTAACAAGTCCCGTGAAACCACTAAGTGATATTACATAAACTATATGCTAAAACCATATGCTACCTAACTGTTGTGGTCCCACAACACACACCACATTCCTTACTAGAACTGGGGTCCCCCTACTTTCTTTGAGGCCCTGAATTAACCATTCAAGATTTGGAAATTTTCCAAAAGGTCAAAAAGTTCTAAAATTTTTTTTTTAAAAATAAATTAAATTAAAAAATCAAAAAACCAAAAAAATCATAAAAATTGAAAAGGACAATAATAATAATAATCATGCATTTACACACTATGCAAGTGTATTCCCACCCACGATGGGGCACAATGTGTAGCTGTGCACTTGCATGTGTGCATTGCACACCACAGTGGGTAGATGGGCTATAAAGCCCCCCCACCTCTATTCAAACTTCATTCTTCTCAAAACATTTTGTGGGTGCATTTTCAAATGAAGGTAAGACTGAATCATATTTGGTGTGCACATTCCATACCCATGCTCATCTTGTGCTTAGCACTACACACCCAAAACCATCATGCATGCATATTTTGCGCCCATGTTCATTTCACACTTAGTGCTACACCTGCATCCACACTTGGTGTTGCAGTATCATTTGTGTGCTATATGGTTTGCACTCTCATTTGTGTGCTATATGGTCATAAGTCCAACACACCTTCTCCAGTGACACCTTTTCCAAGTTTTATCACTGACCTAATGAGCACCATTTCTTGTGTCGTGTAGAGATCAAATGGTGTCCACATCTAGAATGGCACCCAAGCCTATCATTTTCAAGTTTTAGGGCTTACCATCAAAATCAAGGTTCCATAATGATCACATGAAAATCAAAGATACTAATTTGGGACATATTGACTTAGGAGAATTCCTTAGAATATGCAATAAACCCACCAAGAGATATGCACTAGTATCCTCACTGGTTCATTCCAGGTTGGTGAGCACAGCTTTTCATCTTGAATCAATATAGTCAGTAGAATTAATCATAGCTCTGGCACAACATTTTTTCTCTGAGGAGAGAGTGTTCATGAGTGTCACTGGAGAAGGTGTGTTGGACTTATGACCTGACAACATTGAGAGGGTCTTCCACCTCTCGAGGGAAAACCAATTCATTAGACTCTTATATGAAGTAGCAGAGAGATGGTACAGGGAGCACCAGAAGGAGGAAACATACATTATACAATCATTCTACCTCATTAAGAAGCCTCTTTGAGGAAGGATAATAGGAAAAGAGGATATTACTCAAGGATATTGGTTATTCCATCATTCTTTTGAGCAGAGTCATGGGTTTACCTATAGCGGGTCACCTCAATACCTTCATGATCAACATTAATGAGACAATCAAGGCATCAAAGATACCATTGAACTAGGCCACCACACTAAGTGAAAACTTGTGTGAGAAATTGGGGGTAGTAAAAGATAAAAAGAAGTTCTATATGACTTCTTACATCATATACCTGCTTGCAGCAAGAGCAACAAACTACTAGGGTTTGTATAGGAAAGGCAGTATGTAGGATCCTAATGCACGACTTTACACTGTCTACCCTCAACTGGTGAAAAAGAAGCTCTTAGCTTAGAGCAAGGAGTATAGAATCATGAATGATGCATTCTTTTTTGTGATCATCCAGTTCATTGAGGGAGATTATAGAAAGAGGCTACCCAATGAAGAAAAAGCATAGATAATAATTCTTAGAGCCTACTTCATTTAGTTTAAGACATTCACATATTTGTGAGTAGCTAGTGCCTCCATTAACTCTAAGAAGATCCCCAGATATCCTAGTGACAAACTGCTGTTATTACAAATTGCCCAACAAATTGAATCTGCATATGAGAGGGTAAAGAGACAATGGAGACCTTGCTGGGCATGACCCTTGGTCATAGGACCCTATCAGGTGAAATAGAAACAAGATATTTTGTCTTTTGAGTGGGAGAGGGAGAATTATCCCTTTGAGGAATACAACTCTCCTCGACCCTATTTTGATAATATTGGGAGAGTGGAGAATCTAGCAAGAAAGGAGTTCCACCATGAGGATGTTGTTGAAGATCACTAGATGAATGCAACAAATGACTATGATGTCCACATAAGGGACTATTATAGGATGAATTTGTATCTAGTACAGAAAGCTATCGAGTCGAACATCCTAGAGGAGATAAGGCAACAAGATTCAAAGGAGTTACCAGACCCCCTGTCAAACTTAGACAAAATAGGAGAAAGACCCATCATGAATGTTGAGGTTGACAGGGAGGAGGCTGATGTTATTAATAATCAAGTGAGGCATGTCATTAGAATGATGAAGGATTGGATCAAGAAGCCTTTTCCACTTGATCCAATACATAACATAGTGATATTTCACATGCCTATCCACCTAGAAAGAGGTAGAGGGAAGAAAGTAACAATTCCTACCATTGCTGCCTAGTCTCCTATCAAGCTAGAGATAGTATAGTAGCTTGATTGCCTAGTTGTATACTATCACCCTCTAGAGAGGAATAGAAAGAAGAAAAGGAAGAGGACCTCTCCTCAAAGGATTCAAATAGAGAAAGCTGAAGAACAGGTGCCTCCCTAGTAGCAGGAAGAGAGTGTACAAGGGTCTGAGGATACTAGAGCTACATAAGTTCAAGATGACCCTCAATTGCCTCTCATTGTGCCTAGCCAATCAAAAGAGGGAGAGATTCCATAGGTTTCCATTCCTCCTTTGTAAGAAGAGCTAGTTTCTCCTTTGACCTCCAAGAAACAAAAGAAGATTAAGATCCAGATGAAAAAGAGGCAAAGGATTAACAGAAGATTGGTGCCCTCCCCATCTATTCCCAAAACCATTCCGAAGGGAGAAAAAGAGGAGGATGAAGAAGAATCAAAAGAGGAAAAGCAACAAGTGCACCTATAGGGAAGAACTCAATTAGCTAGAGCTACTGATCTATAAAGGAGAAAGAGTGCCATAGGCACCTTGCCATCCACCCAAGCAGAACCCTTAGAATGCTCTTCTTCAGAAGATGAAGTACAAAAATGGGTGGATGAGAAAAGTGAAGAGCGCAATGACATTTTCACAATTTCAAATTTTGATTTTATGCCTGTAGGAATAGAATTAATTGGGGACAAGATTAGGGACACCCCTACAAGTGAACCTCAACAAGAAGACTATGTGTAGATTTTGCTAGGTGCACAAGGTCCTGATCTTACTCCTTTGTCTCCACCACAAGTCATGGTGGTAGGTAGTAGCTTGGTTACTCCTCCACCTCAAATTTTAGAAGAAGAGTAGGTTCAGAAGGAACCATCATAGGAGGAGGAACTAGAACAAACGGTGACTGATGGAATGTCAAAGGAGAGACAAATGGTGGAATATTCTCAATCATCTTCCCAAGACACAAAGGTGCAAGCTGTCAGGTCCATTAAGATTGAGACTATAGAAGAAGAGCCCTCATAATAGGAAACAACTCTAAGGAGGAGTGATAAGGGGAAGGAGGTATTAGAACACACCCCTTCATCCTTAAGAGCTAGGTCTTTAGCTAAACACATCCCTAGATGGCTCCAGAAAGAAATAATGAGGAGTATTGGCCCTCATTTTCATGCTTCAAAGCAATATATTTGTGATATTACAGAGATTTTGAATAAACCTGAGTCCCCATCACAAAAGGAAACACCATTGGCATTTGTCACCAACACAATGAACTAGGAATCATTTGCACAAGTGGTTGTCCCTCCTAAAGATAGATACAAGAAGCCATGGTCCTAAAGATTAGGAATTGAAAGAGGTTATATTGGGAAAACCTACATGAGATATAACCCAATTAATGATGACAATGGGAGTCAAAGAGGTCCTCAAAGATATGGAACAGGATGAGGTCAAACTCCAAACACTTTGAAGGCAAGTCGAGATCCTAAAGGGATATTTAGCTGAAGTGGTTGGTCCTCTGGATTCTGAGCACCTTGAGCAAACTTTGAATACTATACGTAGAGAAGGGGGAGGTGTATAGCTAGACCCATTTTTGAAAGCATGTTAGCAATGGTGGGAAAATTTTGAGGAGAAAGGTGTTTTGATTATCACAAGAAATTTGAAGTTACAACATGCTACATAGGAGAATGTAAATATGATTGTAGCAATTTTGAAGCAAGACTTTGGTATTATGGATGAAGTATAGGACTGGAGTAAGGATTTGCAAACTTTGCAAGCCATAAAAGGGAAAAGGTACTAGATTTTGATCAATGTAAATACTAGAGAAGAATTAGATATGATTGATGACTAGATAGAGAAAATAGTAGATAGCAATAAAGTAATGGAAACATTACATGAGGAGATTCATCAGCTCAAGGACCAAGCCTAAGAGAAAATTTTGGAAGCAGAGAAACATTATAGTGTTGCGTGTTTGAATATTTTTGAAGATGAGGAACAAGATAATTTTTTTCCTATTGAGGTAGTAGTAGAGAATTTCAAGAGGATTTTTGTGGAAGTTGCTGATGATGAGGACATCCAACAAGCCTTCAAAACTAAAGAAACATTGTTAGAATTGGATACCAAACTCTAGGATTTTGTTGACACCCAAATTGAGGTAGAAAATTATAAAAAAAAAGGTCAAAGACAAATATGAGGCTTTGGATTTATTGGGTGTGGCCAAAATTACTAAGATTATAGAGAAATTCAATGGCAAACATCCAAACATAGCTTTGGGATGAAGAAGAAAAAAACCCAAATGCCAGAATTTCAATTTTGACACTCAGTAAAATTTTGAGATTTTAGACCATTTTGAGGTACATAGCTCTACAATTCTATAGGTACATAGATCTGTAGGTATTCAAGTCCACATCTCCACAGGTGCTCAGTTTTAGAAAAGTGTTGCTGACAATCAACTGCCAATTCCAAAAATAGAGCTTTCCATGCATCAGAAATGCATTTTGATGGTAGTTTAACTTCTACAAATACCCTATGAAGTATCAAATTCTATTTTTGATACTTCTAGACACTTCCACTTTGACTCAAAGCTTTCTCTTTCTCTCTTCTTTAATATTTCTTTGTTTTAAACATTTAAAAGGCTCATGCATCCAATTAATGGATATAAAATGGTTGGAGCCCTACTAAACACCAATTAGATTGTAGTTTGTATATAATTAGTGTATTTTGTTAATTAAAAAGAATTTTATTGCATGAAGAATATCTCTCACTCTCAACACAAATTGAGGAGATGATTTCTTATAAATACCCCATTGTAATATGTATCATGGATGTCGTTATTATGCAATAAAATTATGCTTTTGGTGCTCGCATTTTGAGTGTACTGATTCTTGCTTGAATGTGTCATATTTTTGTGAATTTTGTTCATAAAATTATGATTGAGCCAAAGGTTTATTGCTTTGTTTCTATTTGTGTGATCTTTTAGTTCTAGTGTTTGCTACAAATTTTTGAATTCCACTGACGTAATGAGCTCTAGAAGAAATCACCAAATTGTGCCTGCATACCTCTTTGTCTTGCATGAGCGCACTTTTCATGACCTTGCAATTTTGATGAAGAGTGAAATATCATTTAGTTATTGAAATTCCCCATTGATGTTTGCATCAATAGAATCTATGAAGTGCTACTCCTATTTTGATTAGTTACCTACCAATTTCTTCAAAAGCTTAGCTTGCAGATGTGTTGTTTTCTTTAGTTTATGTCCATTAGGATTTCAATTTCACATTATTTGCTTTGAATTTCATGTTATTTACTTTATATTTCTTGTTATTTGCTTTATTAACCCCCTTGTTAGAATAGGATTTCATACTAGCCACATGATTAGATTGCATCCATAAAAAACATAAAGAATACAAAAACATAGTTCTCTTTTAGTGTTAATTTTGAAATAGTGTGCAGATTCTACATTCCATATGAAATCAAAATGAACCAGCGAAGGCCTCCTCATGAACATTCACATTTATCTTCAACTGAGTTAATTCTAGTAAGTCACAAGATCGCCCAAAACCTTAGAGTCAATTCACAAAATCATCTTTTCAAGAGAGGAGTTTGCAATAATTCCTACTATTTAGTATCATGTAAAACAATAGCTCAATAGAAGTGGCACTAGAAAGATAGATGCACTTTTAGATCTCGGAGAAAAGTGGAAAGCTTGCTAAAGTTTTGAAATTCTACACTTTTTGCAAAATATGCACTTCACAATAGTTCAAAAAATTTCTTGAGTTTTTTTGAAATTAAGGTGCGAAGGTGTGCAACTCTATAGGTACCCAAATCTGCAGGTGCACAAAACTCTTTGGTGAAAAAAAATTAGTGAAGTGAGAAAGTGTGCTTCTATAGATGTGTGCTTTTTCTAGAATTGATGCAAATTGGAGGGTTCTAATCTAGAGTATTCATTTCAGCAAGCATTAAGGTCTACGCCAAGTGCACATGAGTTTGTTGAGCTCACCCACTTCTGCAAAACACATAGTGACAAGGGAATACTTTGCATTCAACCACTTCCATTTGAACTTTCATCATCTTCTTCAACCCCACCTCCACTCTAACCACCTAGTGGACCACCACACATTCCAATCGATACACCTCAACAACCACCATTAGCTTTGCCAAACCCTCCAATGGCCTTTTTTGAAAATGCTATAGACTAACCAATAAACTTGAGAGGTGCATTCCATGACCTTCCTAAGAATCTCGAGAATTTTTTTCCCAGATTCATCTATGGTGAGCCACGAACTACTGAAGATCATGTCAAGGTATTGAAGGAAATTTTCAACTACAAGTAGGTTGCTAACAAAGATGTGGTTCTTTGTTTATTTCCCTACTCTTTGGGGGAAATTTCCTTCAATTTGTATGTTAAATTGCCACCTAGATGCATTGGAGATTGGGATACTTTCAAAAAATTGTTCTTGGAACAATTCAAAATATTCATCAACCTAGTTGTGATACATCAACAATTCATATCAATCAAAAGGGACCTAGCCAAGAAAATTTCTCACTTCAACCATCACTTTCACATGGCATACCACAAGCTAGAGATGTCATACACTATACTAGTTGAAGTCACTATTCAGATTTATCTGAATGCTATGGACCATCTTGCTACAATTTTTCTAAGAAGACTTCCTATAGCAAATATTGACACCTTGGATAAAATCTTTGTAGAGGCAATTACCTTCACTAAGAAAGCTAATCCAAATGGAGGAGTATTAATGCTTCTAAGCCCAGCTATCACAATGATGCCAACATACCTTGCCAGAGTACCTATGATGCCTAGTCAATTCATACCTATGAATCTAGTTCCATTACAATATGCACCCACTCTGCAAGTTCTGCTCTAATGTACCTAGGGTTTGAACCTTTGAAAGCTGCCTTCTTTGAGCAAAAGGCAACATCACCCACTAAAGTGGACAATGGTTTTATTTCTGAATTTGGTCAAATGAAAAAGACTATGTCCCAAATGATCAACAAATTGACTCATCTAAGGTTATCATAAGGATAGAACAACAAATTTCAAAGGAACAATGTTGGTCCCTATAATAACAATTATGGCTAGAATTATAATAGGAACTTTAATGGAAACAACAACAACAATGCAGGAAACAATAATGGGGAAAAAAATTTCAATCCTCCTAATCATAATAATGGATTCTAAAGATAGAACCAATAATGGAACACTCAGTCAAATAATGGAAGCATTCTTTCCGACAACAATAATAACAACGTTTATTATGCAAAAATAAATTACTATAATGATAGTCGAAATGCACCCAACAACGATGGTTTGTATTATAATGGGAATCAAGAGATGGTTGAAAGTCCACAAGTGAATGATAATGCTCCTCCTATGCAATTGAATGCTATGTTACTAGAATCCTATGATTCTACATAGAATGTGTAGGTAGAACAACTAGCTAGCAAAGAGCTCTCTTTTCCATTCAGTCAAGAACCTAATCTTCAACATGATGAGATGTTTTCTTTTCGCAATGAAAATTGAAATACATATAATCTAAGAAATAGAAAGGAACCTTTGATAGATGAAATTCCTCTAGCTTTACAACCAACTCTTCCCGATCTAAGAGTGAATAACAATCCAGCACCAATTATGCCACCATATGGAGGACAACAGAATCAAAATCAAGTGAATGTACCAACAATATTGAAAAATCCTACTTGGTCTACTAAAAAGTATAATGTTGCTGAAGACTTGAAATGAACCAAAGCAAATATGTCTATGTTTGACATGTTGCAAAATTGTCCACAACAACAAGAAGTGCTCATGAAGACTCTTGATCATACAAAGGTACCCCATAGCATGAATACAATCCCTCAAAAGACAACATGTCAAAAATTCAATGCTACAAAAGTAATGCCTACTATTTTCAAAGACAAGGTTGAAGTATCCCCATTTTTTCTTAGCATTAGGAGATATGGAAATAATCTCCACAATTGCTTGATTGATTCAGGAGCCTCATGTAATATCATGCCACTATCAATAGTGCACAAGTTAGGGCTAAGTCCTAAACCTTCCAATTGGATAGTGATACAGTTGGACAAAATAGAGGTGAAAGTCATTGGCATGTTGAAAGACATTCAGATACAATTGACAGTTGATCCTCGGATTCAAGATGTTATTGATATACATGTGGTGGACATTTCAGAGACATATGGGTTGCTCCTAAGTAGAGAATGGGCAAAATGCCTAAGGGGATGGTTTTCTATGAATTTTACTTAGCTATGGTTACTATGGAAAGGATTGAACAATGAAATCAAGATAGATGCATAACCCAAACTGAAAACAATGATTATAGATTACAATACCCCGAATGAGATAGCATTCTTACAATCAAATTTGGGTTCATATAAGGTGATGGCGTTTGACACCATTCTAATCAAAGCATCCCAATATTAGGATAAAGAACTCAAGATATCAATCCCAAAGGATGATATTATGACACAATTCATAGATAATATGGTGACTAATTTGCAATGCTTGGGAGAAGGAGTCGATCCTAGTATCTTACTTCTCCCTAGATTCTGTCAATTACACAAAGTTAGTCACTCCAAATTTGAATGCTCATCATGCCAAGAAGTAGTTATGAAGGTGTTAACACATATGATGAAAGGCAAGGATAACCACATTCCAAAAAAGGGACCTGTGGTAGATAAAAGTAATATAAACTCAACTAAGTCAGCAGAGTAGATTGAAGAGGAAATTGAAGATCTAAATTTATCATATAGTGATACCTCTTCTGAGGGTGGAGGTTTGTCTTCTCCTCCCCCAAGAATGATCAAGATCCAAAGAAGAAGATTGTACATGAAAGGCCAGGGGTGGACTTTAGTTGCCATTCATCCTGAACCCAAAACAGATGAAATTAAAGAATTGATAGAGGAAATTCAAGACAAACAAGAAAACATACATTTCCTCTATCAACTTGTTACAATGGGGAATCATCAATTCCACCCCACAAGAAGTTTCAATGGGTTCCCAAGAAATAATCTTTTAACTCCCAAGTGAAAGAAAAGTTAAGAACGAACAAATACAAGGTTAAAAAGCCTAAGGAAAATCCAATTTGGACACTTCACTTTGACAATTCCAGATGCAAATTAGGGGCTAGAGAAGGTATAAAATTGGTTAATCCAAAAGGTAGGTCCTTTTATGAAGCATATCGATTATAGTTTAGATGTACTAACAATCCTATAGAATACAAAGTGTTGATCTGAGGACTACTCTTTGCACTCAAGAATGGATTCATAACTCTTATAATCAAAGGAGATTCTCAATTGGTTATTTGGCAAGTAAAATCATTATACTCTTACAATGACAAAAGGTTACTTTCTTACAAGAAAAGAGTATGGGACTTACTAGATGATTTTAAAGCTTTAAACATAAGATCTATTCCGAGGAGGAAGAACATGGTGGTAGATGCTCTTACTATTTCAGCAAGTGCATTACAACTATTTGAAAGAATGAAGTTGAAAATTTTTTAGTAGAGTTGGTTGCTGCCCTATCTATTCTAGACAATATTACAAACTTTCAAGTCTTTCAAGACAATCAACACATACTTGAATTTATCATGTGCAATGGTCACTTTAAAGGGCAAGAAATTGATGACAATTTGAATGAAAAGCCTAAGGACTATGAACTTGAAGATGAAAATGGGATCCTAAATTTAAAGACTAACACTATTCCCAAGGGGTGGTTGAGTTAGAATGCATTTTTTATCATGATGAATCAACACTTAATAAAAGAACAATACAAGAAAAGGTGATCAAGGAGTGTGATGAGTACAACCTAGGGACTGAAGAAGATCCAAGGATGTTCTAAATAGGGAAAGCATGTAATAAATGAGAAAGGGAAGAAATTCTTAAGTTACTTATTGGGTATAAAGATGTTATTGCTTGGAACTATGAAGAGCTAAAAACATATGACCCCAAGATTAGAACACATGACATCCCATTGAAAGTACATGCCAAACCTTTTTGGTAAAGACAAAGGCCTATTAATCCTATCATTGAACCCCTGATAATGAAAAAAATTAAGAAATTATTGGATGCCAAGATCATATTCCCCATCTGCCATTCTACATGGGTGGCTAATTCGGTTCCCATGTGAAAGAAGACTAGAGAGATTCGCTTTTGTGTTCATTTCATAACTTGAATCTAGCATCTCAAAAGGATAATTATCCTTTACCCTCACTTGATGAGGTTCTACAAATTGTAAATGGTTCAAAAATGATGTCTTTCTTAGATGGATATTTAGGATATAATCAAGTGATGGTTGATGAAGAAGATTGACTAAAAACAACTTTCACAACTAAATGGGGAACTTTTGCCTATAGGAGAATGCCTTTCAAACTTATTAACATAGGGACTACATTTCAGTGAGCCATGGATGAAGCTTTTAAAGGATTAATAAATAAGTGTACCTAGTCATCTACATGGATGATATAACCATCTTTTCGAAAGATCGACGCACTAACATTGTTGATTTAAGGAAGGTATTCAATAGATGTTGTAGGTATGACATATCCCCCAATCCCAAGAAATGTTCATTTGGGGTCACTAAAGGAAAGCTCCAAGGTCATATCATTTCTAAGGTTGGGATCTCCATTGATCCTGATAGAATTGAAGCTATTCTAAAATTTTCACCTCTCCATAGTTAAAAATTTAACTTAAGTTTTTCTTTGGAAAGATAAATTTTGTGTGAAAATTCATAAGTAGATTTGTAGAAGTATTTCATCCCCTTAATGATTTACTCAAAAAGGGGGCTAAGAAAGAGTGGGTTCTAGAGATTAAAAAATCATTCAAAGATATCAAAGTGTCTATTTCCATGGCTCTAGTCTTGGTAATTCCTAATTACAATTTACCTTTTAAGATAAATTCCTTTGCTTTAGAACACTCTTGTGCTAGGATCCTAACACAGAAGAAGGAAAAAGAAGATGAAAGACCAATTGCTTTCATGATTTGACCTCTAAAGAATGCTAAGTTGAATTATTCAAACCTTGATAAAAAAATCCTTTACATTAATCAAGGCAGTGAAGAAGTTCCATCATTACATACTAAGAAGTAAGGTGTATGCAATTGTACCTAATCCAACAATAAAGACACTTTTGATGTGGAATGAACTTGGTGAAAGGAGAGGTAAATGGATGGCCATACTTCAAGAATTTGATCTCAAAATTCAACCTATGAGATCAGTAAGAGGTCAAGGGTTGTTAAGAATGATAGCTGATAACCAAGATGAAAATGAAAAGGAGTTCAAGTTTGACAATGAAATGAATGAGGATGATTAGAATAAAAAGATTGTATCTCAAGTTGATATTGGTCAAGGTGTGGTGATAGATGTTTGGTATCAAGACAAAGTTTATTATCTTCTATAGGACCAATGTTCTAATTGGATGAATAGTTCACAATGTAGGGGACTTAAAATGAAGTGTTAATCCTACATGTTATGTGAGAGCAAGTTGTATAAGAGAAACTATGAAGGGATTTCTCTAAAAGTCTTAGGCTATGATGAAGCAAAGGAAGTCTTAGAACATTTTCATGACAAGTATGGTACAAGACATGGTTCAACAGAAGCAATGGCTCACATAATTCTAATATCGGGTTTTTTTTGGCCCTCAATATTCAAAGACACTTTCGAGCATGTATGTTCTTGCCATATTTGTCAAACCAGTGCCAATAGAGAAAGGAATCTAGCAATGCCCTTATAGCCTATGTATGAGATATGCCCCTTTGCAAAGTGGAGACTAGATTTCATTGGTCTAGTCAATCCACCATCATCAACTGGACACACATTTATTCTCAAAGCTATAAATTACTATACACAATGGATGGAAGTAGAAACATTCAAAAATTGCACTACTAAGTTGGTAACAGACTTCTTGGAATAACACATTGTTACTAGGTTTAGAATGCCATTCACCCTTGTGTGTGATAATGGGTCTACTTTCACATTAGCATTCCTAACCCAATGTGCATTTGAAAAGAAAGTCATTATCAAGTTCTCTTTGAATTACTACTTGCAAGGAAATGGGGTAGTAGAATCTACAAATAAGAACTTGATCATAGTAATAAAATAATTGTTGAAGGAGAACCCTAGGGATTGGCATATGCAACTCAAATATGCCTTATGGATAGATCGAGTGAGAGTTTAAAATATTTTGGGGACTTCTTCGTATTTGCTTGTCTATGGACAAGAACCAATGTTGCCACTTAACCTCAGGATTCTTGTTTTGAAATTCATGAGTGGGTACACTAAAGATGCTAACAAAGAACAAATTAGATTGATGAATCTTTAGAGATGGATGAGAAATAGATAGCTACATTGGAGCACATGGCTAAAAATCAAGCTATTGTGAAAAGATGGTTTGACAAGAGAACCATGATTAAACCATTTAGGATTTTTGACCTTGTTCTACTTTGGAAAAAGGCAAAAGAAAAGTCGAGCAGTCATACCAAGTTTCCACATTTATGGACAAGCCCCTTTCAGATTGCGAAAATTCTTGGAGAAAACACTTTTAGGCTTAGTTCCTTATAGGGGGAATTTCTTCCCTTGCTCGTAAAAGGGAAATTTCTAAAGCATTATTTTGAAACCTAAAAGACACAAAAAAAAAACAAAAAATAGTTAGATTTTATTTCTGCATTTAGCTTAGATTTTTATTTTTGCAAGTGTGTTTATTTTCTACAAGTGTGTTTCTCTTTCATGTTGTGTGTTTTTTTTCAGTTGCGTTTTACTTTTCAAAGTTGTGTCAGTCCTAGGGGGTAAGGTGTACTTGAGATTTTCTCTCAAGATCTTACTAACTACTCTTTGGTTTCAATTTCAAGAAGGAGTATTTCTTTGTCAAGACATTTGGATGATTGTATGTCTTATACCAATTGAGCAACGAACATTCCTTGTAGAAATAGGAGATTTTTAGTCTAGAAATTAGAAGTCTAGAGCAACAAGTTCTTGGCACTTTGCAAATCTAAAAAGTTGATTGTTTTAGGTGTTGTCAAATTTAAGTCAAAGATGGCATGGGAAAATTCAAACTTTAACTAATTCAAATGGGAGGGGTCTTCCTGAAAGGTTGCTAAGATCATTGTTTGGAGTGAGAGTTTCTAAAAGTTCTAACAGAGGAAGGCAAGGGATGTTCACAAAAGATTGAATCCAAGAAATGACACTGATGTCTTGACTACATAGTCTAAGTGTAGTCAAGATATAGAAGAGAAAAAAAGGAAATGAAAGAAAAATATGGTGTTAAGACTGAAGGATTCTAAAGTTTTGAAATGGCAAAAAGATATGTTTTCAAAGAAAAGTATCTTGTATCCAAAACTTTGCTTCATCAAAACTACATGGAGCAATTATTCAAAATTGCTAGAAAATTAAAAGAATGTGGCAGCCCACTAAGAGCCCTCAAACTGATTATCTCATATGGTCAAGTAAATGATCGACAAATAGCCTTCGTAGAGATTCCGAACGAATGAGCTAGGAAGAGTGGAAGATTGTTTCTAACTTGTCAGAAAACTTTGATAGACTACATCCTAAGACATCAAAGGAAATGGATACATGAATCACACACTGAGCTTGAAGGTTTTCAATTTTGGAGTTTTGATTGTAAAGTCATCTGAAATACACTTAAGGTGTCCAAAGTTCTGTTGGTGTTTGACACACGTTGAAAGGATGTTTGAAAATTAGGAAATGTCTTGGTCATTTCTTCCTTTTTTTAGGGCTATTTATTTGGTCCCACAACACATGCCCCATTCCTTACTAGGAATGGGGAGCCCCTACTTTTTTCAAGGCCCCAAACTAACCATTTAGGATTCAAAATTTTTTTAAAAGGTTGAAAAGTTTTTTTTTGTTTTTGTTTTAAATTTAATTAAATTAAATTAAAAAATAAAAAAACCAAAAAAATCATAAAAATCTAAAAGGACAAAAAACTAAAAAATAAAAAATAATAATAATTGCACATTTGCGCACCATGCAAGTGCATTCCCACCTGCAGTGGGGTGCAATGCATAGCCACATACTTGTGCAGTGCACATTGCGCACCACAGTGGGTGGATGGGCTATAAAGCCCCCCACCTTCATTCAAACTCCATTCTTCTCAAAACATTTTGCGGGTGCACTTTCAAATGAAGGTAAGACTGAACCATATTTGGTGTGCACATTCCATGCCTGTGCTCATCGTGCACTTGGCACTGTATATGAGAAATATGTTAGCAAGTAATACTAATCTATTAAAAAACAAAAGCATTAACTAGGATAAAAACCATAACATATACGAGAGACAAAGTGAAACCCTCAAATGAGAATATGAGCCATAGAATGGCTCTCCCAATGAGGATGGTCATTGATTTAGGGATGAGTCTAAGTAAAGGATTGGTGTGTATGCTCAAACTTTCTCTATGCTTCAATGGTGGGGATGAGTAAATGCCAAATTGGTAGCTTTGTGAGCTCTCAATTTGGCATTATAAGGGTATGGTTGATGGCTTTTGGTTCTCAAACTAGCATTATAACTTTGGCTTAAAGGTTGTGATGAAATGTCTTGGGAGGGGATTCAATTTATAGGCTAAGGGCTTGAGGGATGGAGGGTTAAGATTCAAGGAGAGATGAAAGCTTAAGGAGGTCTAGGATGCACTCAAAGGGGAGCACATGGATTTTGCTTGTTTAGCACCAACCAGGGAGTGACACATGTCACAGGGTGAGTGGATGGAGGCAAGGGGATGGATGAGTCAACAAAGGAGGCTCAAGGGATAATATCTTCATAAAGACCCTTCATAATGGCTTGTAAGAGCAATGAATGGGCTTGTAAGAGTCTTTATGGCCTTTGTAAGAACATTCATGGCTTGGTGGTTGGGATATTTTGGAGGGAGTTGAGATTGTTGACTTTGCTTGGCTTAAAAAAGTCTTAAGCTTGCTTAGGGAATGTAACAAGGTTAGGGGGGGATTAGAGGTGATTTAGGATTAGACTAAGCTTGTTAGAGATTTGCAAGTGGATGGCATTCATGAGGGTGGGTGAGTTAGTGGCTAAGCTTGTTTAGTATGTGATGGGGACACAACCCAAGAACAGAATGGAAACAACAGAAAAGGGAAATTATATTAACTGAGAAAATAAGCTAGTACAAATAGTACAGGAAAATAAACTTCAAAACATGCCCTAAGGGCTTACAATAGCATAAATCTGGAGATAAATTCTCCTTATGGTACCTCCTCTCAAACTCCACTGTGAACTGCCTTTTACAATGCCAGAAATCTCCTTAAATAGACCCCGGAGGGTTAAGGACTAGGAGTACATTCTAGAAAGTGCTAGTAGGCATCCACCGACCAAATAGAAGGTTCCAGAAGCTGCGTTAGAAGTCGGTGCAAATCTAGAAGAATCCAAAAACGGTAACCGAACTTCCGGGAGGCATAACTTTTGAACCATAGCTCCGATTGACAAATCGTTTACATTTTCAAAAAGCTCTCGAAGTGCTCTATAGCCCTATGGACAAGCTATGCTTGTCCCCCATTTTTTGACCCTTTTCAAGGTCATTTAATGCCCCTAACCTGACTTCGAAGCATTCTTAGGGGGTCTCCAAAACCCAAAAAACTGCAATAACTTTCAAACCATGGGGCCTTTTGACCTGATTCTTTTTCTGGAATGCTCTAAATCACAATTATATTCATCTAGCCAATTCACACCTTCTAGATCACCAAAATGATGGCCAAATTGCATGCTCCTATTTTTTTCAGGATTTTCAAACACACTGATAGTGGAACTGTGAGAGTTGGAACCTTTATTTGACCCAAATGGGTATCCAAAAATGTAAAGACATGAAATAGAAACTAAGCCTAAGTACATTTAAAAAATAAATAAAAGCACCCAAATTGGGCTTTTCTTTTGTTAGTGAAATTTAAGGCATTTGCATTTTTATTTCCAAGTTTTATCGTTGATCTAATGAGTGCCTTTTCTTATGTCATGCAAAGATTAAATGGCATCCACATTTGAAATGGCACCCAAGCCCCTCGTTTTCAAGTTTCAAGGCTTACCATCGAGATCAAGGTTCCATGATGATCATGCAAAAATTAGAGATACTGATTTGGGACATACTAAATTAGGAGAATTCTTCAGAATATGCAATAAACCCACCAAGAGATTTGCACTAGTATCCTCACTTATTCATTCTAGGTTGGTGAGCACAACTTCACATCCTGTATCAATACAGTCGGCAGAATTAATGATGGCTTTGGTACAACATTTTGTTTCTAAAAAGAGAGTGGTCAAGAGTGTCATTGGAGAAGTTGTGTTGGGCTTACGACCCAAAAACATTGAGAGGGTCTTCCACCTCTTGAGGGTAGACCAATTCATTAGACTCTCATATGAAGCAGTAGAGAGATGGTATAGGGAGCACTAGAAGGAGGCAAAAAACATTATACAATCATCCTACCTTATTAAGAAGCATCCTCGAGGAAGCATAACATGCAAAGTGGATATGACTTGGGGATATATGAAGGAGGATATTGGTTATTCTATCATTATTTTGAGTAGAGTCATGGGTTTACCTGCAGGGGGTCACCTTAGTACCTTCGTGATTAATTTTATTGAGATGATCAAGGTAGCAAAGATACCATTAGATTGGGCCACCACACTAAGTGAAAACTTGTGTGAGAAATTGGGGGCAATAAAATACAAGAAGAATTTCTATATGACTTCTTACATGATATACCTACTTACAAAAAGAGCAACAAAATACCCTAGTTTGTATAGGAAAGGTAGTATGCAGAATCCTAATGCATGGCCTTACATTGTCTACCCTCAACTAGTGAAGAAGAAGATCTCAACAAAGAGCAAGGAGTATAGAATCATGAATGCCGCATTCATTTTTGCAATCATCTAGTTCATTGAGGGAGATTATGGAAAGAGGCTATCTGATGAAGAAAAAGCACAAATAACAGTTCTAAGAGCCTACTTCATTTACTTTAAGACATTCACATATCTACGGGTAGCTGATGCCTCCATCAACCCTCAGAAGCTCCCTAGATATCCTAGTGACAAACTAGTGTTATTAGAGATTTCCCAACAAATTGAATCTGCATATGAGAGGGTAAAGAGACAAAGAAGACCTTGTTGGGCATGGCCCTCAGTCATAGGACCGTATCAGGTGAAATAGAAACAAGATATTATGTCTTTCAAGTGGGAGTGGGAGAATTATCCTCTTGAGGAATTGAACTCTCTGTAGCCCTATTTTGATAATATTAGGAGAGTGGAGAGTTTGGTTGGAATGGAGTTCCACCATGAGGATTTTGTTGAAGATTACTAGATGAATGCAAAAAATGACTATGAGGTCTACATAAGGGACTATTGTAGGATGACTTTGTATCTAGTAGAGAAGGCTCTCTAGTTGAACATCTTGGAGGAGACAAGGCAAGAAGATTCAAAGGAGTTACTCGACCCCCTATTTAACTCAAACAAAATAGGAGAAAGACCCATCATGAATGCTGAGGTTGACAAGGAGGAGAGGCATGTCATCAGAATGACAGAGGATTAGATCAAGAAGCCTTTTCCACTTGATCCAATACTTGACATAGTGATCTTTCACATGCATGCCCACCCAGAAAGAAGTAGAGGGAAGAAAGTAACAATTCCTACCTTTGTGGCCCAATCTCTTATTAGGCCAAAGACAGTATACTAGCTTGATCACCCAGTTGGATACTATCACCCTCTTGAGAGGAAGGGAAAGAAGAAAAGGAAGAGGACCTCCCCTCAAAGGATTTAAAAAGAGCAAGCTGAAGAATAGGCACCTCCCTAGTAGCAGGAAGAGAGTATACAAGGGTCGAAGGATACTGTAGCTACACAAGTTTAGGATGACCTTCAATTGCCTCCCATTGTGCCCAGCCAATCAGAAGAGGGAGAGATTCCACAGGTTTCCATTCCTCCTTTGCAAGAAGAGCCAGATTCTCCTTTTGCCTCCAAGAAATGAAGGAAGATTAAGATTCAGATAAAAAAGAGGCAAAGGATTAACAAAATATTGGTGGCCTCCCCATCTATTCCTGAAACCATTTTGGAGGGAGACAAAG
The DNA here is from genome assembly GCA_028749045.1 of Cupressus sempervirens. NCBI lineage: Eukaryota > Viridiplantae > Streptophyta > Pinopsida > Cupressales > Cupressaceae > Cupressus > Cupressus sempervirens. The sequence goes on from CM053788.1 coordinate 524,189,090, forward strand.
AGGAGGAAGATGAATCAGAAGAGGAAGAGCAATAAGTGCCCCTGCAGGGAAGAACTCGACTAACTAGAGCCACTAAGTTACAAAGGAGAAAGAGTGCCACGAGTACCTTTCCATCCACCCAAGTAGAACCCTTAGAACTCTCTTCTTTAGAAGATGAAGTATAGCAATGGGTGGATGAGTAAAGTGAAGAGGGTGATGACATTTTCACAATGTCAAATTTTGATTTTATGCCCATAGGAACAGAGTTAATTGGTGATAAGATCAAGGACACCCTTAAAAGTGAACCTCAACAAGAAGACTAGACACAAATGCCACTAGATGTATAGGGTCCTCATCTTACTCCCCCATCTCCACCACAAGTCATGGTGGTAGATAGTGGCTCAGTTACTCCTTCACCTCAAAGTTTAGAAGAAGAGTAGGTTTAGAAGGAACCATCACATGAGGAGGAACTGAAACAAATGGAGATTGATGAAGTGTCAAAAGAGAGACAAATAGTGGAATATTCTCAACTATCTTCCCAAGAAACTGAGGTGCAAGCTGTAGGGTCCACTAAGACTGAGACTACAGAAGGAGAGCCCTCATAATAGGAAACAATTCTAAGTATAAGTTATAAGGGAAAGGAGGTAGTAGAACACACCCCTTCATCCTCAAGGGCTAGGTTTTCAACTAAACACATCCCTAGATGGCTTTAGAAAGAAATAATGAGGATTACCAGGCCTCAGTTCCTTGCTTCGGAGCAATATATTTGTGATATTGCAAAGATTTTGAATAAACCTAAGTCCCCATCACATGAGGAAACACAAATATTTGAGGAGGATTTTTGTGAAAGTTTTTGATGATGAGGACATCCAACAAGTCTTTAGAACTGAAGAAGCATCGTTAGAATTGAATACCAAACTTGAGGATTTTGCTATCACCCGAATTGAGGTAGACAATTATAGACAAAAGGCCAAAGAAAAATATGAGGCATTGGATTTATCAAATGTGGCCAAAATTACTGAGATTATAGAGAAATTCAAGGGCAAACATCCAAACATAGCTTTGGGATGAAGAAGAACAAAACCCAGATGCTAGAATTTCAATTTTGACACTTAGTAAAATTTTGAGATTTTGGACCATTTTGAGGTGCACAGCTCCACAAGTCCGTAGGTACCTAGCTTCTCAAGTGTGCATTTTTGGAAAATTTTCACTAACAGTCAACTACCAATTCCAAAAATAGAGATTTACATGCATCGAAAATGCATTCTGATGGTAGTTTAACTTCTAGAAACACCCTGTAAAGGATCAACTTCTATTTTTGACACCTCCACTTTGACTCAGAGCTTTCTCTTTCTCTCTTCTCTCACATTTCTTTGTTTTAAACATGTAAAAGGTTCTTGCATCTAATTAATAAATATAAAATAGAAGGAGTCCTACTAAGCACCAGTTAGATTGTAGTTTGTATATAATTAGTTTATTTTGTTAATTAAAAAGCATTTTATTGCATGAAGAATATCGCTCACTCTCAACACAAGTTGAGGAGATGATTTCTTATAAATACCCTATTGTAATATGTAATCATGGTCATTGTTATTATGCAATCAAATTATGCTTTTGGTGCTCGCATTTGGAGTGTAGTGATTCTTGCTTGAATGTGTTATATTTTTGTGAATTTTGTTCATAAAATTGTGATTGAGCCAAAGGTTTATTTCTTTTTTTCTGGTTGTGCGATCTTTTAGTTTTGGTGTTTGCTACAGATTTATGAATTTTGCTGACATAACAAGCTCAAGAAGAAATCACCAAATTGTGCCTATGTAACTCTTTGTCTCACATGAGCATACTTTCCATGGCCTTGCGATTTTGATGAAGAGTGAAACATCATTCTTTTATTGAAATTTCTCATCGACGATTACATTGGTGGAATCTAGGAAGTGTTGCTCCTATTTTAATTGGTTACCCACCGATTTCTTCGAAAGCTTAACTCACAGATGTGTTATTTTCTGTAGTTTATGTATGTTAGGATTTCAATTTCACATTATTTTCTTTGAATTTCATGTTATTTACTTTAGAGTTCTTGTTATTTGCTTTATCAACCCCCTTGTTAGAATAGGATTTCATACTAGCTACACGGTTAGATTCCATCCATAAAAAAACATTAAAAAATACAAAAACATGGTTCTCTTCTAGTGTAATTTTTGAAATAGTGTGTAGATTCTACATTTCATCCGAAATCAAAATGAACTAGCAAAGGCCTCCTCATGAATATTCACATTTATCTTCAACTAAGTAGATTCTACTAGGTCGCAAGATCGCTCGAAACTTTGGAGTCAATTCAAAAAATCAGCTTTTCAAGAGAGGAGTTCACAAGAAAAAATCAGCTTTTCAAGAGAGGAGTTCACAAGAATTCCTACTATATAGCATTGTGTAAAACAATAGCTCAACACTAACCCATTGACCCCACCTTTAATATTGGAAATTTAATTCTTTTCCCCAATATTATCACAATGCTACAATACAACTCATCAAGTATATCCCATGGAATCTTTACATGTTGCACATTCATCTAGGTGCAACATTACATAATAAAATAAAATAATACAATATAACAATATTATGCAATGTGTGCAACATCCATTATCTCAACAACAAGGCTATCAAATAACATATTACTAGGGTGTTAGGGAAGACTTGTGGCCTCGACCCTTTGCAAAAACCAACGTGAGATCCTAGAGAGAACTATTCTCTATGTCAACACTAGAAGGAGCTAAATGAAAAAGGATAAAGAAATGAGCATGGATAGCAGGGAAGAGGACCAAGGAGTAAGAGAAATCACTAACTTGAAGAATGAGCTCTACCAACTAGAGAAGGGCTCAAATGCTATCAAGAAGGCTTGACAGTTCATTTGTTATTTGGATTTTTCTCTTTTTTACTACCTATGGTTTTAGAGTTATTTATGTTATTAGGGATACCCTAAACTTAAGTATTATGTTTGGTAACTATTACACTAATGTCTTTTGTTAGCTAAACTTTACAATTCCTAGATTTTTGTTTAATTACTATTTAAGAAAAATGTTTAGTAGTCTTAGATCAATGGTTTCCATGAATAGTTTATTAACTATTTGTATATTGTAAAGGATCATAGTTTAGTTTGCATTATGCTCTATGTTATTTTTGATATATTTTGTTGGAGGTATGGGTTACTTTTCTGGTTTATGATGCCCTAGCCTACTGTTTGGCTATAATGGCCCACAACAGTGCTACTATTTTGTAATATGTGCTTCTATGGGTTCGGAATTGTTTCCCTTCCTTCATTATAAAAAAAAAATATCTTTAATATGCAAATACATGTCTCCCAACCCAATTTTTTGCCTTTTGAGAAATGACTTTGGTACAAAGCTCTTAGTTGAAAGTTGGCTTCACATCTACCTATTCATTTATTCAAGAATTTCTATAGGCATTTATAGAATCAAATGTTAGTTATAGACTTTAAAATATGTTTTTTTAATAGATTTTTTAATTCAAAAAGTAAACATATTTATCTTATTAGTTATATTTTTAATTAAGAATTAAAAATGAAGTTAAGGAATAAACTTTTAATCATTTTTGTTAATGAATGGATAACAAAAATTTAAAAGGAGAGGCTCAATTAACTTTTGTTTTAGGAATCCTTTTCCAAAATTCAAAATATAGAACTAAACTAAAGACAAGTCAAAAACATTAACTTATTAAAAAATATTTTAAAAATTAACTTCCAAATAACTTTATTTGATATGAATGAAATTTTTAACTTTTTAACAAAATTGAATACCAAAGCAACAAGATTGGAATTTTCTTTGAATTTATACAAACCTTAAAATGAATCTAATTGTAAATCCTTTTTAGCTATGAGCTTGCTCTAAAGTCTAAAAGTCACCACCAAGTTTCTGGCAACTTTGATATTCCTTCTGTTACAATTTTTTGCAAAACAAAACAAAACTTAAAGACCCATATCTAGACATCCCCCTCAACCTATTAGAGATGACAGATGTTGAATTTGTTGTTCTTTATATTACAAATTGGTAAAAGAAAGAGAAAAGGCCCATATACGCATCCTCCTCAACCTAATATAGATGATACAGCTTTGATTCCTTCATATCAGAAGTAAAATTGAAATAGGTGAGAACAGTAAACCACTGCTCCCTGTCCTTGAGCTTATGCACAGCAATGGTATTAGGAATTAGGTCATGAGAGCAAGGGGGATTGGCGAGAGGAAAGTCATACATGGCTGGCTTATTGCTGTACCTATTCTTGGCCTTTTGCCCTTCATCTAGCCAAACCCCTACCATCATATCTTCAGGACCCACACTCTTGTTCTTAGGAATAGGAGACTCCTCAATCCACTTCACCAAATCCCATGACAAAGCATATCCCATACCAGACATATACTTATCCCAAGGATCAGTTTTATCACAAGGTATAACATAACCATAGTAAGTGTCACTCCTCGGCAAAGGCTTCAGTGATTCAGCCAACTTATCAATCCTAAAATAAACATCATCATCGGCCTTTATAACATAATCATACTGCAATCCCATCTTGGGAAGACTGGAAAAATAAGTATAAGTCTTACCCTCGTTCATGTTCTCTTCACAGTTCAATATGATGATATCATTGTAGGTCATGATCTCCAGAGGCACAAGGATTCTTTGATCATCCTTTGTAAGATTGCAGAACACAAATTTCAAGTCCACTTTTGCATGAGCTGTGGATTGGCTTCTAAAAACCATACGAAGAAAATGCCTTCTCTCATACAGATCTGCCCTTGTAAGGACTCCAATCAGAATACTGAAATTATAGCCCCTCTTATCAACTTCAATGGCTGCACTGGCATTCTCCTGAATATCCTTCGTGCAGTTTTGCACTACTTTTGGGCAGCTGCAATTGATGAAGATCTGACTGCCTTGAGAACCCACATAAGTATTGTTATCAGTTCTAAGAAGAAATGGACGGGCTAAACTCAGACTATTATAACTAGAATTATAGAGCCATGTTCTATTGAAACTAGATGGGCTTTTAGCTACTTCTCCAAATTCTGATATGTTCAATAAGACTATAATGAAGACTAGGACTATGAAGGCAAATAGCAGCCCTGACCTTAGTCTTACGGCTGGGAAGAAACCATAGCTGGATTTTTTGTTATCCTCCATGAATCTTCTCAGGAAAAATCCCAAGAAGGAAATGGCTATATGGCCGTTACTTTCAACCTTCAGTTTGTGAGCTTTAATACTTGCTTATCGACTTGATTGCTTTCATATCCTTTCCCTTATGCGGTTGCTACGGCTTTGCATTTGTCTAATATGGGTTGCCCATGTGAGTCTATTCTCCTCTACTAGAGATAAAACCCTAAACCAAAGAATTCCCACAGACAAAGCTTATGTATCCCACATGACTGGACCCCATGGTCACATGTTATTGGTTGCACATATCGACAAAAATAATAGATTATTGAATATATTAAACAATTTGATTTTTTTAATGTTTTGGCTAGCCACAGATTCGGGTGGCTAAAGCCTGAATTCAAGGTACGTATCGGTACATTAAACCGCTTCTATTAGCTCTAGTTCATAAAAAAGATGTGGATTGAAGGAGATATTTCGGAAAGATAAGTGAAGTATATTTTCCAAAAGTCAATGCCTTGGAAGATGCACCAGAAATGGAAAAGATTTGCAGCTGGGACTTCTTTATGTATTTTAGTATATATAAATACTTGTTCTTAGGCTGTCAAAATGACATCTCAGTTCGTATGGGGATTTGTAATTTTTTTATAGGAAAGTTACTAGTACTTGTTATGAACAGTTTTGCTTTAATATATATATATATATATCTATACATACTTGTGGAACTTCGGTTCAAAAAGTTGAAAGTGATTATTTCAAAGTGTAGTTCAATAGTAGCTTAAAAATGTCTAAATAATTATACATTCAAAATATTTGAGTAGACATGTACAAATGTAGTAATAGTGATGATAATTGATACACTTGTTATCATTTTTCATACTCTTTAAAAATTAATAATTGAAGGAACACATGAATGTGTGAGTGGACAATTATTAGAATACATTTAATTATTGGTACACTTCCTAATAGTCTCACTTTAGTAAAGTTCATCAACTAATAATGGAACAATTTTGTTTGCATTACCACTATGTTAAATGTTTCTAATTTTTTTTTTAAAAACTATCACTTGAATCTTTGAAGGGTGCAAGGTTACATTTATATTCTTGTATATCTTTGATAATTTTCTTGAATAGTTGTAATTTTCCAACTAATTTTAACTTGAATAAAATGTTTCATAAAATATTTTCATCTCTATTTTATTCATGGTCAAAATAGTGACATTCGTTTTGAAAGGTAATATGATGTAGGCAAGCCTCTTCCTTTTTCAGTATAATTATATAGGGATTACTTTTCATTTTGGAGTATATGTCAAAGGTGAAAGGTCGGATGCAAAGCCCATCTATTGATTTTAGTCTAGACATAGCAGTAAAATTAGGCCATTGTCTTTAAAATCCATTGATACACATTGTTGCTTTAAATTTTAGTGCAAACCCTTGAGATTTGTCTCTACTAATAGCCCATGGAATGGTGATTGGAAATTGTCTTTGGCTATTGAGATTGACAAGCACTATTGACACACATTTAGGATTCTCATGGTTCCATGGTGGTCCATTATAATTCTCAAAATGTGTGACAACATACATGGGCCTATCTAGTGACTTACTACCTAGTTTGTAAATGATATCAATAATCTCATGAAGAGGTCCATTAACAAAGCCTTTCTCTATTCAAATGTTCATTTTTTATCATTATTTGTTATCCTCTATAGAGTTGTACGCATTTCTCAAATTGTTCACCATACATTTGGTTGTTATCTTTGCTTAGAAAATGTGTTGTTGCACTTATTATGATTGGGTAATTTAATGATTTTAATATCATTTTATTAAGTAGTTTTATTGCATTGTTAGGAGTGTATAAATGTATAGACCTATCAAATTATTTGTTCTCATTGGCACTAAAGTGTATGTTTGTACAACTCATTAGAAGCTCCCAATCATTTTGTCTTGGTTTTGTATCTCATATATTTTACAAAAGTTGTTGATATACTGCTTGCATGTTATTCACACCTTCTTGTAAAAAAATTTCTTGTAATGTAACAACTATTATAAACTACTCCAAAAGTAACTTGGCATTTGAGTGTCATGTGTAGATTGGCTTGTCCATAACAAGGGGCAATTGTGTCAGGTCACAAAAAGGAATTCTTAATACTCTAACAAAGTATACATGTTGTTGATTGGGAAAGAACTCTCATGGATTGTTATTAATTTTGAGGAGGAGCTTTCAAACTATGAAACCCATCTCATTAATAAGGTTGCACTTGACATATTTTAATTCTTCTTAAAATATTATTAGTGTTTGGCCTTATAATGGTTTCATTTCTTTGATAGAGATCATAAGCTTTGAATGCATGTTGTTGCATGTATCTTGAATACAACAATGCTTGTGGGGGCTAGTACTAGTAATTGTTCTTTTTTCTAAGGCCCTTTACTATTAAGATCCTCTTTTAAGGATGAAATTAAATAGTTTCCTTTACCTGATGTACCTTGTACAATCATGTGTAATGGTTCATGTGACTAATACTAGTTGTGAACCATAATTATCTAGAGTAATAGATTTCACTCATGGGCTAATGTCTATTGACGATGATTGGAAGACATTGATATGGTGTTAATACAGTTGTTGCTTTTGTTTTCATATATAGATTGTGTAGCATTTTTATTTAAATATTGTGTAAGAGTAATATAATCCCACTTGCTTGTGTTAAATTGACGTCTTCCAAGAATATCTAACACATCAAGTACTTAGTCTTTTATACTCATGTCCGTGAGAAGAGTTCCCATTTACATGTTCCTAACATATCATTGTTGACTTGATCAATTGTTTTTCCTTCTTCATTTTATCTTCTTCCTCAAAGGTATTTTGATTGTCGATGATGCAACTAGCATGTGATACATCATATTCCCTAGTGGTCATTTGTTACCAATTCTATCTCTACATAGATATCACAAAAATATTTATACAAAGGTAGATGGATCCAACAAAATGTCTCAAAGTACTTTGAGTTAATATCCTATATCACATTCAACAACAAGATCTCATGGAGTCCTGCCTAATGTGAAAAGTAAGTAAAGATAAGTAATTATGAGATGAAGTTCTATTCATTATATTCTATACTTAAATGATAAATTAATACATTAACAATTTTATGAAGAAAAAAGGTTAAGCTATTGTTAAAATTATGAAAAATAATTAACTATAAAATTCTATATACTTTTGATATTTCCTATAAATATACTTTCATTTAGTTACAAGTTTAATCAATTATTTATTATTTTCATATTTCTTATTATTATTATTTTGATTTTTTGAAATCAAATTGTAGGAAATTTTAAAATCTAACTTTCAAAAAGATTGTAAAAAATATTTTTTTAAAATACTTTAAAAAAAAATTCTTATTTCTTATTGGCTATATAAAACATTTTTAAAAAAATTTAATGGAAAAAAGAAACTAGCAAAAATATGAATAGGTAATGAAGAAAGAGAAATATTTGATAAAAGTTAAAAATAAGAATAAAAATAGAACCAAATATTACAATTGTAGATAACAAATAATTAAAATTTGAAGTGAAAACATAAGTCTTTATAGACCAAACTAATAACTACATATAAGAATTTGCCATATGTGGACTAAATATTCCTTTGATCATATCAATACATATCTCTTAATAATTCTTATAAATCCACTCATTCCATAACTACGTGAAGAGCATGGTAGGAATTATAAGTTGGTTGATCAATCATAATTAAATTGTAGCTTTAACCGCAATTCTATTTTGTAATTTTTTATGTATTCATTTATGAATTTTTATATAATATTTATAGCTTATGTACCTTTATATAATTAATAATTTTAATGATAAATTATAGATTATATAAAATTATTTTAAAAAAAAATCTATAATAGAAAACATGAATATTGTTAATCATCATAAATTCTTTTGAAAAAGATAAACATTATTTTTAAAAATTTGAATACAAGAATCAAATCATATGTGTTTTTTAAATATAAAGATTGTGAAAAAAAAAGATGACTTTTAAGAAGGAAAAGATTATAAAGGATGCAATCCTATATTGAACTCACACTAAACATTGTAAAAAAAATCAATTCTTAATACAAACCTCAAATCTTGTATGTTCTCTAAATAATAAAAATTGTAAAAATAAGGAAGAGACTTTAACATGGAAGAGATTTTAACCAATAGAATCTTTAGAATAATTCATAATCTTCCTTTTAACTTTCTAATTTTCTTGTATTTATTCTTTCTAACTTTTTGGAAGGAGGAATGTAAAGTAAAAAATAACATATAATAAAAAATAAAAACAAAGACAATAACCATTATTGATAATCTAAATAATTACTTATTTTTAATGAATTAATACTTGTTTTTTTCCTTTACATATAAAATAGTACTAAAGTACTCAAATCTATTAACATATATAATGTTTTAATTATGCATCGTCATATAATTTTATATTTCACAATCTTTGTATCTAATATAATTTAGATTATACAAAGAAAATATCAAATGAGAAAATTCGTATTTTTCTATTTATCTTCTTCAATGAAGATTTTATTAGGAGACACCCTCTTAAATTTTTAGAATTTGGGAGTAAAATATTACTATGGTGCAAATTCAAAATCAAATAATTTCTTAAGCACGTCTAATTCCTCTATTGCAGAAGGATATTTGTTTATAGTGAAATCGATGAATTCATCAATATATTTTTTCCCTCTACAGATTTCAAGAGTTACATGTATATTTTTAGGAGGTAGATTGGTCTAAACTTCACCTTTGAGCTTACAACTACTACCATAGCATCAGATTTATCACTGACCAATGACAACTCTTGAATATGCAACTTTAAATCCTTTCAAAGAGGCTATGTTTTACATTGGGATCTATTTTTCATGATGGATTTTCTTTTCACCATGGGTAATGCCAACATAATGGAAAGGAAGTTTCTCTAGGACAAATATTCAACAAAGATGTCATTTTTGTTCTAGGTTTCCTATAAAACATAGACTCGTCCATTTCTAACATCGCTTTCTAATTCTACAATGTATGATTCTCTCTTTTTTTGGCATCCAACACTGTCAAGATTATCAAACGACAAGTTTGAGAAGCCTATCTATTCAATTATGGGTCGAAGCACAAACCTGTGTCACCCTTTGTGATATCCGTAGGGGTTCTGACCAAAATAGTTTCGATTGGAATAGTTTCAACTGGAACATTTTCAGTCATATAGACATGGTGCTTTCCCACATCGACATGGCAGCCAGGTTTTGGTCGTAATGAGTGCAATTTTATAAATAGCCAAAAATTTATCTCAGCAGTCATTTTCACTATTGATTTCAATGTAGTGGTCACCACGTAGTTAGAGTGTTTCTATTAGAGATGAGTTGTGCTAGATGATAGAGATGATCTCTGGGTATAACCCCTTTGATGATATTTGTATTGAGACATTTTACTCTTCCCTTTCTCATAGTGTCACTGGCATTGTGAAGTATTCATAGATTGATGGTCAGGTCTCCACCACTATGGTGAAGACCATGTTTTCCTTTTATACAAATAAGGCTAGGGTTAGAGGTTATTTAGCAACAAAGTGTATAGATCCACTCATGGCTCCATTTATATATCCTCGGTGGTTAGCCACACATCATAGGTGGCCACAAAAGGATGAGTTTCCCCTTTATTTCTGCAAATAATTGTTTGTAGAATTTCATTTACATCAGGATGTAGACTATACATATTTTCTAGGTCATGTTGGATAGGGCCGAGGCTAACTATCAGAGAGATTTAGACCTATAGACACCCTTGTGCCCATTAATAAATGGGCAATGGTGGGTCCAAACCTTTTGGTCGTGCTGAAAGGTCCACAGATGACTGCTACAGGTTTGAGTGTTCCTAATGATATAGTCAGGAATCAGATATATTCTAGAATTGCCACAGTTGTCACATAGTTATAGGAGATATCTTCAGATAGATGTGGTAGATACATGTTACAATCTCATGGTCCCATTTTGACAGGTGCATCCTCTAGCACAGAAGCTAATGATGTATATGAGATGGCAGATCTACCATCACCACTAGAGGTTTTGGCCATATCAGATATGGATACATTGCACCGTATGACATCTTATTTAGTATCTGATCTTCTTGGAACATATCAGGCATTGTCAATGGTCATGGGGATTCCTCTTTGTGACATTGGTGGACACATCAGCCATATTTTATCACACACAATAGGACCACAACCCTCACAAGGAAAGGAGGATATCCCTATACATTCTATAGCACCTACTCCTATAGAGGGCCATACAGCTCCTATCCCCATAGCTCCTGTTCCCATAGCAGTCCCAAAACCTACTTGGGATCCTATAGCACTTGCTCGTGCTCCTACTCTTGCTCCTACACAGCTTGGCCTTAGAGCACCTAGATTCCATGATTTAGAGATCACTTTATCACTACATGACTTAGAAGGTAGAGCATTACATGATGCAATGGTAAATATTGTAAATTTATATATGTTTATATTTATATTTTACTATAAAATGTACACATACATATTCTTAAGTGATTCAATTTAACCTGTGTACATGTACATGTGTTTTCTATAGGGTCTTAGTGATAGTTTGTTGTGTTTTGGAGATCTTCATAGCCTGACAGATCCTCCACGACATGAGTCACAGGTATGTTATGTATTTTTTATTATATATATATATATATATATATATATATATAGTACACATATGATATTTAATACATGCACATTTACAAATGAATATGTATAATTTTATAATTTTACAAATTTCTTTCATTTGACACAGGGCATAGATCCAGATCATAGAGCCTTTTGGGGTTAAGGATCAGGAGGGGGATGTGATTGATGTTAGTTTACACATACATGTCTATTTCATTGATGTTTCTAGGATATTTTATATATATACATGTACATGCCATTTCAGATACTTTTATATCCAGAGATGTATGTTATCTCAAATACATGTGTTATTTTACAGATACTTTTATATGGATATATGTCTATTATTTCAAATACATGTCTTATTTTAGATACTTTTATATGGATGAACATGTTATTTCAAATACATTTGATGCATGTGGTATTTTAGAGATATTTGATGTCATATTTTGGAGACATTTTATATAGCATTTTGGATACATTTTACCCATATATGTATACATTATTTCATAGATGTACATATTATGTTCATGTTGAATGTATACATATGTTTTCAATATTTAATCAATAAATTTAATACATATTTAAGAATATTACTCAAGAGTATTAGAACTTAATGTCTTATGTACACACATGTTAAATTGGTCTTTTAATGTCTTAATGTTTTATGTTTATGTATGTGTTATTCATGTTTATGTATATGTGTTATTCTTGATATATATATTTCAATAAATTTAATACATAAATTCAATATATTCATGTATATTTTATTCCATAGATGTATGTAACTATGTTCATGTGTTAAATGTAGACATATATGTTTTCAATATTTATGTAAATATGTATATGTTATTGTTTTTAATTCCTTAATCTAAGTATAATTAACTATATTTAATGGCATGTCTTAAGGGAAACATATACATGTACATGTGTAACATATAAAGAGTATAACATAGAATATAACATAAATACATAACAGCATTAACAATCATATGTAAGAAAGCATAAACAATGTATATAAATACATACAAATACTAAAGTGGTTATCTTAAGGAGAGGTCCTAAAAGGTGGTACTAAGGGGATGTCCTAATAGGTGGTATTAAGGGGAGGTCCTAACTACTGGAAACAATCAAGACTAGCTAGGTTACTGAGAGGGGAGGGGTGGATTAGTAACCTCAAAAACTTTAAAGCAATTCAATACTTGATCCATACATCATTCATTCATCTAATCTACTATATGCATGAGAAAGATAAACATTTACAATACATGAGCACAGAATTTTGGTGACCCAGAAACCTTCCAAATAGAAAGTAAAACTAGGGTGGGGATGATACCCACAAAACTTCCTTACTGCAATATGAAGTTAGCTTGTTAGGGCTTACATTGATCACTTCTAATGATCTACCCTGTTAAGAGAAATTTGGACTACTAGATCCACCTTGTTAGAGGATTTACAAACATACAATGAAGTATGCATTTTGTTAGGAGATCTATACAAAGACTGTTAAGTCTACCTTGTTAAAGGATTTACAAAACTAATTCACCTATTAGGATGAAATAGTGGATCTACTTACAACTTGATTTCTAATTAGATCCTTGAAGTACAGATCACCTCTTGTGACTGATGAATCTTTACTACTCCTAGTAGACCTTGTTGAATACTTTGCTTTGATGCTAATTCACTTTTTATTCTTCTTAAAACATTACATGTCCATTCCTTAAAAAAACATCTTCATATCTTACAAATGATACAATACATTACATATATACCATTCCAATAATTACAATTGCAAGGTCGGCCAAAAAACAAGTGAACAAAATATTACTGAGTCGGCCAAATAGTAAAAAACTTGGGTTCTTCATGTTGACTTGGTAACCTTCTGATACTCAGCATCCACTGCATTACTCAGCATCGTCATGCACTCAGTAGAAGTAGAAGCTCAGTCCATACTAATCACATAACATAGCTTGGAACTTAGTAACCATTGGAGACTCAGTAGATATAGTATCACTCAGTAAAAATTGAATCCTTCATTTACCTTGCTTTCACTCGGTAAACACTATACTTTTATCACTCGATAAACACTGGCTTCCATCACACAAATTGATGACTCAGTAGACATTGTGAAGCTTGATGAACATTGTATGCTCGGTAGATACTGCTAGGCTGCACATTCAATCGATAGCTTCAGGAATGCTCTATATAAATTGCTTAAGTGATAAATCTACAAGGTAACCACTGAATGCTCAGTATACACTATAGACTGAGTGATGAACTCAGTAATCATTTAGAATTGAATAAGTTTTTTCACTAATAACAAATACAATATAATTCCAACAATCTCCCCCTTTGGCATTATTGACAAAAAAAAACTTATGAACCAAACATTGTGTTCACTAACATATTGGATTTGATTTTTCAAAATTGATCTTTGTAAACCTATTGTATATACATTTCTTACATGTCTTTACATATCTCTCCCATACATATGGCATGGTATATACATAGCTTATCACTATACATATATCAATATATTCTCTCTTATTTTCTCCATTGTCTCTTACTCACAATAATCTCCCCATTTATGACAATAATTCCAAAGGTAATCATACTGATATAGAGACACCAAAACATGAGAAAAACCCAAAATGTACCTTAAGAATAAGAGCCAATGTCTTATCCTAGTTCTCTTGCAAAATTTTGCAGGTAGAGAGAGCCACTTGAACTTCTGCAGAAAGTTCAATCATTCTACTACAGAAAAATTGTTGTCATGGATCAATGTTTTTGAATAAGCAATGTGCTTCTGCATTGTGTCCACGATAGGAAGGATCATGTTCTAGATGTCTAATAGTGTAGACCAGATCCTTGCTTCCTCTCTCAATAGTTCTGCCTACATATCTAACAGGAATCTGATCTTTATGTGATGTGTGGAGCTTGAACTGGGGTCAAGCTGCAACTTTTGAGCACTGACCTTTAGATCTTCATCAATTTTACTTAATTTTACCTTTATTTCTTTTGTGTACTTGGTAACATCACATAGCTTGGAAAAAAGGGATGTTACATTTGTAAAAGAATTTTCAAGATTGCTCAAAATTGAAGATAGTTCAACCTGCATTATTGCAATGTGCTGAGCAATGTGCTCAAGCACTTTATTATCAAATTTCTTCTCTACCTTTTCTATAAGCTTCTCTTGACCAGAAGTGTCCTCGTTGAACTTTTGTATGGCCTCTTCTAATTGTAACAAAATGTGTTGAGATGAATCCACATCAACACCTATTGCCTTAGTAATTATATTTTTAGCACTTAAAATTATAGTGAATTCTTTATCTCTCTCATCTCTAAGTTGTTTCTGCCTTGTTCTTTGCTCTAAACGATGACTGATCAGTCTCATTTCATCAACTGTGGTAGTATCCAAATCTATCTTAGGTATAATAATTTCCTTGTCCAAGGCTATATCCTCATCAATTGCCTTGCTAGTAAGCAACATTTTTAGTGGAGTCTTCGGTTTTACTTCATTGCTTACAATAGTTGATGAACTTAGACTAGTAGAAAAAACTTGAATTGAGCTAACTGGAGGAAAACTAAGAGAGGTACTAACTATATCCAAAATTGATGTGCTTCTCAAAAATGAATTATCAATAGGTAATGTACCAACTGGAATATTTACAAATAAAGTACTAACTAGAACAAAAATTGATGCAATTGAAGCTATGGATGACAAAACTATAGAACAAACTGGAAAAATTACTATACAAGCTACAATAGATGACTCAGGAGCTTATAAAGAGGACTAGAGCTTGGTAGATGAAGTGCTTGACACTTCCATTGAAGATACTTGCACCAAGGAGATGACAGGTGATGATTGAGCTATTGATGTGGAAATTGTGCTCACAGTCTCACTTGCAGAAGCTATCTCCATAGTAGATGTAACAATCTTTGGTGGAGAATAAGGAAGGGATTCAATAACTTCTGCTACAATTTTTACTGGATCTTCTTCGTCCTTGTCTTCCTCTTCAGCTTTTTCATCATCCTTTAGTGCCTGATAGTCCTCAACATAAAAAGTGGAACATGGAGCATTATCTCCTTCATCATTGTCACTATCATCATTATCATCTTTGATTTCTATAGAATCAATACAGGGCCTTTGCAGATGATAGATGTTCTTCCACATGTTTGTTGCATCTCTTACAACATGCTCAATGACCTTAATTAAAATCAAACATGTGTGAAATCTAATCATCATTTTACCTTCGTTGTTCTTCATTGAGGCCTTTATTTTTACTTTAGTAAGACTCGATAGAAGATTCTTCGAGGATTTCTCATATATGTCCTTGGCCATTTGGGTGGCTGACTCCCACCTTGGTTGCAATCTCACCAACAGCTCTTTGAAGATTTGAGGGACAAGCTAGTCTGGGGAGTATTTCTATTTTCCCATCTTGTTAAGTACCAGTTCCTCAATCTACATTTTCTCTGCATCAATCCTTGTTTCAAATTTCAATTCCTTGAAATTTGTGATGCTAGCTCCCTTTTCCATTTGTTTCAATCTTTCTTGGAAGGTCAGTTGGGGCTTGTTTAATACTACTTCACCTTTGTTCTTACCTTTTTCTTGCCTTGTGAAAACAATTGTGGAGGCTTTAGGTGGCTTGGTAATGATTACCTTGCCCTTCTTTTTGACTAGCTCTACCTCCTTCTCTGATTCTTCCTCTATATCTTCTAGTTCTTGCTCCTCTTCTTCATCCTCATCTTTTCCTTCAGTAATCATTAGGGGCTCGGTAGCAATTTTTAACTTGGCAACCTTTCTCTTGCCTTTATTAATTGCTTGAGGAAGTTTGATTTCAAGCTCAATTTTGGCCTTTGCCTCATCATATGTTCCAAAAATTGGTTTTTTTGGATCTACTAGCTCATTCACCACTGCTTCAATAATATCCCTAGTTTCATCAATATTCACCTCATAAGGAAGAGGTTTCACCCATGCAACTCGGGGCCTGACTACCTGAATGTATACTTTATCACAATCAACCATAAAGCATACATCATCTTTGTAGTCTTCAACCAATTTTGGTGGAATTTGAAACCTATTATTCATCCTCTCTTTGAAATCTTCAAAATAATTATCCATGATGCTATCAAAGTTTACACCCATTTCTGCTACAAACTCATTTATCTGATATAGAATAGGAATATCTTTTCTCCACACAATAGTTCCTTTGGATGGAAAGATTTTTGTACATAGAAGAAAAGACATGTCAACAAAGAACCAAATTTGCAAGGGTTGTTCTTTGAAGTCCTAATGTTTTCCATATTCTTGTTTAGTTGTATTAACAATAATTTTGACAGATCAAGTTCTAGTATTTTCTTCACAACCTTGAATGCCAAATCCACGGCCTCATAGGGAACACTGTTCAAATGACTCAAGCTATAAATCTTGTGAGCAATGATGTGAATGCCAAACCTTAATTCAACATTAGAAATAGTGCTAACCTTCAAACCTCTACTGTCCCATTCAACAAGGGTTTTCTTCTGAAGTTCGTCCTAACCTAGGGTTTTGGTAGTTTTTTCTTTACTTAGCATGGGGAGACCAATAATCCTATGAATCATCTTCTTGGTGATTAATACTAGCTGCTCTAACCATAGTTGACCATTGTGCACACGACTGAGGATGTACCTAATCCACTTAATCTAGAAACTTCTTGGCATATGCGAGATATGGGTTAATCCTTTGGTCTCTAGATGCTTATGCTCGGGTTTCAAAGAGCCATCAACACTCATTTATCCTAGGGCATTGTCCATTTTTAGGTTTCCAATCCCTTGAAAAAAACATCTAAAATGAGTATGAATATCATTGATAACAAGTACCTTTGGTAGATTTTGCGATTGAGCTCCATTGGGGTCGAGTGATTCTACAATTGCTGGAATTTGGCACCTTCCACTCCACACCTTTAACTAGCATTTCTAAACCTCTTTTTTCCTTGGTGCTGCTACTACTCCTAGATGTCATTGATGCTCAATAAAAGATAGATTTTTTTTTTAACAAATCCTTTGCTAAGAAATCGCCTGAAATCGCTTGGAATTTGCTTGAGTGCACCTAAAAATTTCTTAGCTCTGAAATCGCGGTGAAGAATGAAATCAAATTCTTTCTTTTTGATGAAAATTTTGTCATTAATGCTTGGTACAAAAGTAGCTGAGATGACATAGTGCTTGACAAGCTATCATTCATTCACTTGCTTAGTAGAAGCTTGCAACTCGGTGATCAAACAAAACTTTTGTTACTCTCAACCTAGCTCGGTATGACTTGATTTCTTGTGACCCTTTGTATCTAAAATATTGATTGGATCTTTTTCTTTCTTTCATTTAGAACTACTCCAGATATAGCTTGATGATATAGTTTTAGATCCTCCTTTATGAATCTAATTGGAAATGGTGGAGTCACCCATTTCTTGAGTGATGTGGCCATCATTTGAACTATTTTGCTCGGTAGATTTAGGAATCCATTGTTCTCTCATCTATTTTTGAATGTTATCAGCTTTAGCTTTCTTTTCATCTTCAATTATTCCTATATTCATGCAATTCTTGGCTATATGACTGAGTTCAGTGCATGTATAACATCTTACTGTTGTATCTCTTTTTCTCAAGTGATGCCTTGAGTAGTCTTTGCCAATGTGTCCATATTCTCCACAATAATGACATCTACAACAGGTATTGTAATCCCATCCAAAGATTAACTTAACAAATTGTTCAGCTAGATTGAATGTTTTTTATTTACATTGGAATGCCTTGTGACCATGCTTCTTGCATTTGTGACATTTGCCTTCAAATTTTGGTTTTTCCTTGCATTCATTAGCTTTGTGACCATGTTGATTGTAGTTATAGCATTTTCCATTGAATTTTTCTTTTCCATTACTCCAACATTTGTTTGATGTATGACCTAACTTACCACAGTGATTGCAAGTAGGTTTTTGATTCTTTTGAGCACCTTGTTTGGAAGATTCACCTTCTTCATTACATCCAAGTCCTGCTTTACCCTTTTTTCTATAAAGATTCTGCTCATTTTGTTGGCTTAATTGATTCATATCTTCTTGAGACTTCATCATTCTTTCAATGATTTTCTTTTCAACATTTAGGTCATTTTCCAATCTTTCACTAATTTGTCTTTTAGTAATTAAATCAATCCTTAGGCTTTCATTTTTAGATCTTAGATTCATGATTTCTTCATTTGCATTGGATACTTGATTCATAAGAATTTAATTTGCATTGATCCTTTCATTTGTCTCATTTTCATATTTGTTTCTTTG
This sequence comes from Cupressus sempervirens, assembly GCA_028749045.1. Taxonomy (NCBI): domain Eukaryota; kingdom Viridiplantae; phylum Streptophyta; class Pinopsida; order Cupressales; family Cupressaceae; genus Cupressus; species Cupressus sempervirens. The sequence continues at coordinate 524,208,222 of CM053788.1, forward strand.
TTTCAAGATTTCACATAGCCTGATTGATTGGATTTCTTGTTCTCTTTTAAGTTTTCTTACTTCTTCCTGTAGAGAGCCATTCTTTGTTAGGAGTTCCTTGATTGCCTCATTTTCTTCATTTATGCTGCTTGATGGTAAAAGGTCTTCAATCTTTTCTTCAACATACTGATGGTCATTCATTTGTCTTGCAAGTTCCTTCCTTCTCTTCAGGGATTGAGAAAGATGCTCCTTTGCTTCTTTGAGTTGAGCCATGGCTATTTCTAGATCTAGATTTCATTTTCAATTTCTTTGTCAAGTTTGAATATCTCCATTTGTCCTTTAAATCTTTTCTCAAGCTGTCAAACTTTGTCCTAAGAAGCACAATGCTCTTATATCAATTGTTGGAAATAATCAAGACTAGCTAGGTTATTGAGAGGGGAGGGGTGAATCAGTAACCTCAAAAACTTTGAATCAATTCAATACTTGATCCATACATCATTCATTAATCTAATCTACTATATTCATGAGAAAGATAAATATTTACAACACATGAGCATAGAATTTTGATCACCCAGAAACCTTCCAAATAGAAAGTAAAACTAGGGTGGGGATGATACCCACAAAAATTCATTACTGTAGTATGAAGTTAGCCTATTAGGGCTTACATCGATCACTTCTAACGATCTACCCTATTAAGAGCAATTTGAACTACTAGATCCACCTTGTTAGAGGATTTACAAACATACAATGAAGTATGCACTTTGTTAGGAGATTTATACAAAGACTGTTAATTCTACCTTGTTAAAGGATTTATAGAACTGATTCACCTATTAGGATGAAATAGTGGATCTACTTACAACTTGATTGCTAATTAGATCCTTGAAGTATAGATCACCTCTTGTGACTGATGAATCTTTACTGCTCCTGGTAGACCTTGCTGAATACTCTGCTCCACTGTTGATTCACTTTTTATTCTTCTTAAAAAATTACATGTCCATTCCTTAAAAAAAAATCTTCATATCTTTCAAATGATATAATACATTAAATATATACTATTCCAATAATTACAATTGCAAGGTCAACCAATAGTAAGTCGGCCAAATATATTACTAAGTCGGCCAAATAGTAAAAAACTTGGGTTCTTCAAGCTAACTTGGTAACCTTCTAATACTCAGCATCCTTTGCATTACTCAGCATCATCATGCACTTGGTAGATAGAAGCTTGGTCCATACTAATCACACAACGTAGCTTGGAACTCAGTTACCATTGGAGGCTTGGTAGATATAGTATCACTCGATAAAAATTGAATCCTTCGTTTACCTTTCTTTCACTCGGTAAACACTATACTTCCATCACTCGGTAAACATTGCCTTCCATCACACAAATTGATGACTCGATCAACACTATGTAGCTCGGTGAATGATGTATGCTTGGTAGATACTATTGGGTTGCACACTCACTCGGTAGCTTTAGGAATACTCAGTATGAACTACTTAAGTGATAAATATAAAAGGTAACCACTGATTGCTCGATATACACTGTAGACTAAGTGACAAATACAATATAATTCCAACACTAATAGGTTGTCTTAAGGGGAGGTCCTAATCTAGGTTGTCTTAAATGAGATATCCATGTCTAATTTAAATAAAAATAACAAAACATGTGTAATTTCACATATCCAAGATAAATGATCCAATGTATACAAATTTATAAAAAAAAATTTCTATCAATGTTAAATGTGAAAGTATAAGAGCTATATAGACATGGCTGAACTAATGCTCCGCAATAAGTACATAGGTAAACTAGAGCTCCACAAACAATGTATTGTTAGGATACTCTCTAGTTTTTATTATCTCTAGAATTTTTTCATGTTCTTCAATAGACAGTTTCCACTTTTGATTTCCATGACATCCTCTTCTTTGTATTGCTTCAAATTGTAACTTGGTTGCTATAACATGGTTACTATAATGTAAAACCTTTCCTTCAAGCTTGTATTCAATAAATTCAATACCACTATCAGTTACCCTTGTTTGCTAATAATATGGTCCTTCAATAACAACTGATCCAATTGCATATGATTGTTGATCAGCATCTATAGTTCCTTCTATCAACTTGTGTTTTTCTTTTGTGCATCTTAAAATATAATAGTCCATATTTTTTGCATTATCCGGTAAGGCTTGAACTACAAAAATATCTCCTGCATGTATATAAAAATATAGATAAATATAAATTCATTTTAAAATGAATATACATGTATATTAATTTTTATATATAGTACTATAATATATGCACACAAACCTGCCATAACTAAATCATAAATGCGCTCATAATCAACTGAATATACAAGATCATGAATGTCAATGTCAATGTCAACATCTTCAAAAGGAGGCTTTCTAACTATCTCCTTCAAATCCCAATGTGAAATATATCCATTCACAATATTTTCACATGCACTCACTAGATTGTCCTTAATGTAGTCATCACTTGATGCAAACTTCTAATACCAGGGATCGTTGACAATTGTAAGCATTAGATCGATCTATATCTATTACAAATATATTTAAAATAATTGTCATATTTCAAAATATTTATATTTAATATAAAATTGAACAATTTGAAAAGTACATTTAAAAATAAATATAACTTAGAACCCACCTTTCACTTTCCAAAAGTAATGCTTATTGTATTCAGTATCTCGAGTAGTAAAATGAACTTTGCACCATTCAACAATTTGATTTGCACTCTCTATCCTATTTCTTGTATGTACATACAATATGAATATATATAAAATTTAGAAGTATATATGCTACTAGTATTAAGCATGCACATTAAATGCATATATTTACCTACAAGTTCATGTTGTCAAAGTGCACACTTTATACATGCTCCTACTCCATCATTCTCCCCTTTTCTGTGTCCACTTTCAAAGAAATTCCATAAAAACCTAACATTGGTTCTAGCATGTTGCATTGCTAACCAATTAAATGCTTTTGCAAATATGAATTGTCCTGTGAACATGAAACATGATAAGTATCTACAATTATTTGTGTACATGTATCAAATTGAAATAGGCATGTACAAATAAATATAAGTTAAAATAAAGTTAAATGAATGTGTAAGTTCGTGTATACTAACCTATACATTCATCAGAGCAAATCTAGTGCTCTAAAACATTTATTCTGTGATTTTTGAGATCTTCAGAGAATATTACAAAATAATGAGCCACATAACTCCTATCATGAACTCTATCATCACTAATATAGAAATGAACCTCTTTGATGATGATGCATTCATTTTCATCCAACCTTTCTATCTGATCCACCTCAAATTGTGCATGTCTATATATAGGTCACTTGCACAAATATTGCAACTTGTTTAGAATGATAATATTGCCCTTGAAGCTCTATTTGAGGTGCAAATGTATAATTCTCAAAAAAATCTACAACTGAAAGTATACATATAGGTGGAAAACAATTTTTGGAATCACGAAACTGTTTAGCATGCCATCGTGCGCCATGACAATATTGGATATGTGGATATATCAATGGAAAAAACTTGGTCATAAACTCATCATAACGCAATTCACTCTCCTTCAATACAATTTTTTTGGATTCATCTTCTGTCTTATTTTGGTATGTCTCATATTCATATCTCATCCATGAGACTGGTGTGGATTCATTAATATTCTCAATTTGCATTTCAAAAAATTTGCATAAATCTCCATAATCTTCACACTGATTTTTGATGCATTGCACTTTGAACTCATCTGAATCTTCTGATTTATCACATAATATGGACTTCACAAATTGTGTTGTACTACTAGGGATGACCAAATTAGGATCAAGTACTATTATATTTTTTTAATATGATTGCAAGTGTAGACCAAATTCAACATGATTTTGACAACAACAGGTTTCATGCATCTTATTTATGCGTATAAAGGAAGGAGGCAAACTCTCAAACATTCTCTGACATATTTTGACATTTAAAAATTCTTGCTTGAATGTTTGAAATAATTCACTTTGAGTTAATTCTATGAAATGTTTTGGATGTTCAATTTTGGCCCCTATTTCTTGATCTTTAATTTGTATAGTATCATGCCTATTGGAAGAAACATGAGAATGTATGGTTCAAAATTCAATAACTTGTCTTTTCACATCTTCATAAATTATGTCTTTTCCAAGAACTCTACAAATATTCACCCAGTTATTCTCAATGTTATCATCTAGCATATTTCTCCTCTTGATGCATCTCTAAATAGTTCTTTTGGATATATGTAGTACATCAAAAATTGCATGTACCTATTTTCTATGTGTCAATTTTCTACTAGATATAGTAGTCATCAATGCTCTCTATGCATTACTCAAATCACCTCCTCAAGTTGTGTTGTCAATTTTGTTATAAGAATTTTGCAAGTTTTCAACTATTGTTTTTATTAATATTATGTGCATGGTTTTTCTTATTATCAACACTAAACAACTCTAAATTAGGTCTCATATCTTTTCTCCTAAATAACTTGACAAATAATTATGCATGTCCAAATATACGTTTATCTTTGAAATATTCATCCCACATGTTCTAACAATGCCTTCTAATAATGTTATCATTTATCAGATCTTTAGATGGAATTTGGTTAAAAAGTAGTTCCTCATCCAAATCCATCAAATTTTTTATGCCTTCTAATTTGTTTCTATTAGTAGAACTGCCAATTTCTTCCTCTTTATTACTTTCATTCTCTTCATGAATCTCATCCTATTCAGGAATTTTAGCAGGTTGGTTTTGGTTACGTTTAGTATGACCTTTCATTTTATCATCTCTTTTCCTATCATATTTCCTTGATATTTTCCTTTTACTACCCATTGAATACTTTTATCTATAGAAAAAATAAATTAGATTTTGAATACTAAATACTAGCTAATGCTTCAATTTAGAATACATAAAAATAAAAATAAGTAGACAGGAAAAAACACCTTGCAAATATTCGATCCTTTGTGATTCTAAGATTTCTATGAAATAATTGCTGAAAATGACTTCAAAAATCATTGTCTTCCTAAAATGCTCTTCTACTTTTTGTTTTTTTTCTATATTTGTGTTTTATTTATATAACATATTATCCATAATCAAACTAACCGCTTACGATTAGTTGGGCCAACAGGAGTTCCGGTCGAAACACTTTCGACCAGAATGATTTTAGCTGGAACTACCTATGTGGCATCCTAGGTGGTAGCCACACAAACAAAAATAAGAACTTCTGCAAACTTCTCACTTTGAAGGCCAATTTGACCTACTAAATTGAAGTTTTTTTTAAAATTAAAAATATATTTTTGTAGGTCTTAGAGTCAAGATTATGATCATATGATTTCTTTATTATCTTGATTATGGATAATATGTTATAATTTGAAAATATTACAAGTAGGTATTTTAAGATTCAGGAAGTTGTTTATTCAAAAATAAGAAAAAAATAGTAAATCATGTTCAAAAATTATTATTTTTTAATGCTGCACTAGAGGAGAGAGTCTTCTTCAAGAATATGTAAAAAAAAATTTAAAAAAATGTAGATTTGATAGAAAAATGTTTGACGGGA